>OV651825.1:20756652-21176931 GCA_927349885.1 Psylliodes chrysocephalus | reverse complement strand
GGTCCAAATTTTTTTGGTCCAAATTTTTTTGGTCCAAATTTTTTTGGTCCAAATTTCTTTGGTCCTAAATTTTTTTGGTCCAAATTTTTTTGGTCCAAATTTTTTTGGTCCAAATTTTTTTGGTCCAAATTTTTTTGGTCCAAATTTTATTGGTCCAAATTTTTTTTGGTCCAAATTTTTTTGGTCCAAATTTTTTTGGTCCAAATTTTTTTGGTCCAAATTTTTTTGGTTCAAATTTTTTTGGTCCAAATTTTTTTGGTCCAAATTTTTTTGGTCCAAATTTTTTTGGTCCAAATTTTTTTGGTCCAAATTTCTTTGGTCTAAATTTTTTTGGTCCAAATTTTTTTGGTCCAAATTTTTTTTGGTCCAAATTTTTTTTGGTCCAAATTTTATTGGTCCAAATTTTTTTGGTCCAAATTTTTTTGGTCCAAATTTTTTTGGTCCAAATTTTTTTGGTAAAAATTTTTTTGGTCCAAATTTTTTTTGGTCCAAATTTTTTTGATTAAAATTTTTTTGGTCCAAATTTTTTTGGTCCAAATTTTTTTGGTCCAATTTTTTTTGGTCCAAATTTTTTTGGTCTCGTGTCTCGTGTCTCGTGTCCTCGTGTCTCGTGTCTCGTGTCTCGTGTCTCCGTGTCTCGTGTCTCGTGTCTCGTGTCTCGTGTCTCGTGTCTCGTGTCTCGTGTCCTCGTGTCTCGTGTCTCGTGTCTCGTGTCTCGTGTCTCGTGTCTCGTGTCTCGTGTCTCGTGTCTCGTGTCTCGTGTCCTCGTGTCTCGTGTCTCGTGTCTCGTGTCTCGTGTCTCGTGTCTCGTGTCTCGTGTCTCGTGTCTCGTGTCTCGTGTCTCGTGTCTCGTGTCTCGTGTCTCGTGTCTCGTGTCTCGTGTCTCGTGTCTCGTGTCTCGTGTCTCGTGTCTCGTGTCTCGTGTCTCGTGTCTCGTGTCTCGTGTCTCGTGTCTCGTGTCTCGTGTCTCGTGTCTCGTGTCTCGTGTCTCGTGTCTCGTGTCTCGTGTCTCGTGTCTCGTGTCTCGTGTCTCGTGTCTCGTGTCTCGTGTCTCGTGTCTCGTGTCTCGTGTCTCGTGTCTCGTGTCTCGTGTCTCGTGTCTCGTGTCTCGTGTCTCGTGTCTCGTGTCTCGTGTCTCGTGTCTCGTGTCTCGTGTCTCGTGTCTCGTGTCTCGTGTCTCGTGTCTCGTGTCGTCTCGTGTCTCGTGTCTCGTGTCCTCGTGGTTTTTTGGTCCAAATTTTTTTTGGTTCAAATTTTTTTGGTCCAAATTTTTTTGGTCCAAATTTTTTTGGTCCAAATTTTTTTGGTCCAAATTTTTTTGGTCCAAATTTTTTTGGTCCAAATTTTTTTGGTCCAAATTTTTTTGGTCCAAATTTTTTTGGTCCAAATTTTTTTGGTCCAAATTTTTTTGGTCCAAATTTTTTTGGTCTAAATTTTTTTGGTCCAAATTTTTTTGGTCCAAATTTTTTTGGTCCAAATTTTTTTGGTCCAAATTTTTTTGGTCCAAATTTTTTTGGTCCAAATTTTTTTGGTCCAAATTTTTTTGGTCCAAATTTTTTTGGTCCAAATTTTTTTGGTCCAAATTTTTTTGGTCCAAATTTTTTTGGTCCAAATTTTTTTGGTCCACATTTTTTTGGTAAATATTTTTTTGGTCCAAATTTTTTGGTCCAAATTTTTTTGGTCCAAATTTTTTTGGTCCAAATTTTTTTGGTCCAAATTTTTTTGATTAAAATTTTTTTGATTAAAATTTTTTTGGTCCAAATTTTTTTGGTCCAAATTTTTTTGGTCCAAATTTTTTTGGTCCAAATTTTTTTGGTCCAAATTTTTTTGGTCTCGTGTCTCGAGTCTCGTGTCCTCGTGTCTCGTGTCTCGTGTCTCGTGTCTCGTGTCTCGTGTCTCGTGTCTCGTGTCTCGTGTCTCGTGTCTCGTGTCTCGTGTCTCGTGTCTCGTGTCTCGTGTCTCGTGTCTCGTGTCTCGTGTCTCGTGTCTCGTGTCTCGTGTCTCGTGTCTCGTGTCTCGTGTCTCGTGTCTCGTGTCTCGTGTCTCGTGTCTCGTGTCTCGTGTCTCGTGTCTCGTGTCTCGTGTCTCGTGTCTCGTGTCTCGTGTCTCGTGTCTCGTGTCTCGTGTCTCGTGTCTCGTGTCTCGTGTCTCGTGTCTCGTGTCTCGTGTCTCGTGTCTCGTGTCTCGTGTCTCGTGTCTCGTGTCTCGTGTCTCGTGTCTCGTGTCTCGTGTCTCGTGTCTCGTGTCTCGTGTCTCGTGTCTCGTGTCTCGTGTCTCGTGTCTCGTGTCTCGTGTCTCGTGTCTCGTGTCTCGTGTCTCGTGTCTCGTGTCTCGTGTCCTCGTGTCTCGTGTCTCGTGTTTCGTGTCTCGTGTCTCGTGTCTCGTGTCTCGTGTCTCGTGTCTCGTGTCTCGTGTCTCGTGTCTCGTGTCTCGTGTCTCGTGTCTCGTGTCTCGTGTCTCGTGTCTCGTGTCTCGTGTCTCGTGTCTCGTGTCTCGTGTCTCGTGTCTCGTGTCTCGTGTCTCGTGTCTCGTGTCTCGTGTCTCGTGTCTCGTGTCTCGTGTCTCGTGTCTCGTGTCTCGTGTCTCGTGTCTCGTGTCTCGTGTCTCGTGTCTCGTGTCTCGTGTCTAGTGTATCGTGTATCGTGTCTCGTGTCTCGTGTCTAGTGTATCGTGTCTCGTGTCTCGTGTCTCGTGTCTCGTGTCTCGTGTCTCGTGTCTCGTGTCTCGTGTTTCGTGTCTCGTGTCTCGTGTCTCGTGTCTCGTGTCTCGTGTCTCGTGTCCCGTGTCTCGTGTTTCGTGTCTCGTGTCTCGTGTCTCGTGTCTCGTGTCTCGTGTCTCGTGTCTCGTGTCTCGTGTCTCGTGTCTCGTGTCTCGTGTCTCGTGTCTCGTGTCTCGTGTCTCGTGTCTCGTGTCTCGTGTCTCGTGTCTCGTGTCTCGTGTCTCGTGTCTCGTGGTTTTTTGGTCCAAATTTTTTTGGTCCAAATTTTTTTGGTCCAAATTTTTTTGATTAAAATTTTTTTGGTCCAAATTTTTTTGGTCCAAATTTTTTTTGGTAAAAATTTTTTTGGTCCAAATTTTTTTGGTCCAAATTTTTTTGGTCCAAATTTTTTTGGTCCAAATTTTTTTGATTAAAATTTTTTTGGTCCAAATTTTTTTGGTCAAATTTTTTTTTGGTCTCGTGTCTCGTGTCTCGTGTCTTGTGTCTCGTGTCTGTGTCTCGTGTCTCGTGTCTCGTGTCTCGTGTCTCGTGTCTCGTGTCTCGTGTCTCGTCGTGTCTCGTGTCTCGTGTCTCGTGTCTCGTGTCTCGTGTCTCGTGTCTCGTGTCTCGTGTCTCGTGTCTCGTGTCTCGTGTCTCGTGTCTCGTGTCTCGTGTCTCGTGTCTCGTGTCTCGTGTCTCGTGTCTCGTGTCTCGTGTCTCGTGTCTCGTGTCTCGTGTCTCGTGTCTCGTGTCTCGTGTCTCGTGTCTCGTGTCTCGTGTTCGTGTCTCGTGTCTCGTGTCTCGTGTCTCGTGTCTCGTGTCTCGTGTCTCGTGTCTCGTGTCTCGTGTCTCGTGTCTCGTGTCTCGTGTCTCGTGTCTCGTGTCTCGTGTCTCGTGTCTCGTGTCTCGTGTCTCGTGTCTCGTGTCTCGTGTCTCGTGTCTCGTGTCTCGTGTCTCGTGTCTCGTGTCTCGTGTCTCGTGTCTCGTGTCTCGTGTCTCGTGTCTCGTGTCTCGTGTCTCGTGTCTCGTGTCTCGTGTCTCGTGTCTCGTGTCTCGTGTCTCGTGTCTCGTGTCTCGTGTCTCGTGTCTCGTGTCTCGTGTCTCGTGTCTCGTGTCTCGTGTCTCGTGTCTCGTGTCTCGTGTCTCGTGTCTCGTGTCTCGTGTCTCGTGTCTCGTGTCTCGTGTCTCGTGTCTCGTGTCTCGTGTCTCGTGTCTCGTGTCTCGTGTCTCGTGTCTCGTGTCTCGTGTCTCGTGTCTCGTGTCTCGTGTCTCGTGTCTCGTGTCTCGTGTCTCGTGTCTCGTGTCTCGTGTCTCGTGTCTCGTGTCTCGTGTCTCGTGTCTCGTGTCTCGTGTCTCGTGTCTCGTGTCTCGTGTCTCGTGTCTCGTGTCTCGTGTCTCGTGTCTCGTGTCTCGTGTCTCGTGTCTCGTGTCTCGTGTCTCGTGTCTCGTGTCTCGTGTCTCGTGTCTCGTGTCTCGTGTCTCGTGTCTCGTGTCTCGTGTCTCGTGTCTCGTGTCTCGTGTCTCGTGTCTCGTGTCTCGTGTCTCGTGTCTCGTGTCTCGTGTCTCGTGTCTCGTGTCTCGTGTCTCGTGTCTCGTGTCTCGTGTCTCGTGTCTCGTGTTCCGTGTCTCGTGTCTCGTGTCTCGTGGTTTTTTGGTCCAAATTTTTTTGGTCCAAATTTTTTTGGTCCAAATTTTTTTGGTCCAAATTTTTTTGGTCCAAATTTTTTTGGTCCAAATTTTTTTGGTCCAAATTTTTTTGGTCCAAATTTTTTTGGTCCAAATTTTTTTGGTCCAAATTTTTTTGGTCCAAATTTTTTTGGTCCAAATTTTTTTGGTCCAAATTTTTTTTGGTCCAAATTTTTTTGGTCCAAATTTTTTTGGTCCAAATTTTTTTGGTCCAAATTTTTTTGGTCCAAATTTTTTTGGTCCAAATTTTTTTTGGTCTCGTGTCTCGTGTCTCGTGTCTCGTGTCTCGTGTCTCGTGTCTCGTGTCTCGTGTCTCGTGTCTCGTGTCTCGTGTCTCGTGTCTCGTGTCTCGTGTCTCGTGTCTCGTGTCTCGTGTCTCGTGTCTCGTGTCTCGTGTCTCGTGTCTCGTGTCTCGTGTCTCGTGTCTCGTGTCTCGTGTCTCGTGTCTCGTGTCTCGTGTCTCGTGTCTCGTGTCTCGTGTCTCGTGTCTCGTGTCTCGTGTCTCGTGTCTCGTGTCTCGTGTCTCGTGTCTCGTGTCTCGTGTCTCGTGTCTCGTGTCTCGTGTCTCGTGTCTCGTGTCTCGTGTCTCGTGTCTCGTGTCTCGTGTCTCGTGTCTCGTGTCTCGTGTCTCGTGTCTCGTGTCTCGTGTCTCGTGTCTCGTGTCTCGTGTCTCGTGTCTCGTGTCTCGTGTCTCGTGTCTCGTGTCTCGTGTCTCGTGTCTCGTGTCTCGTGTCTCGTGTCTCGTGTCTCGTGTCTCGTGTCTCGTGTCTCGTGTCTCGTGTCTCGTGTCTCGTGTCTCGTGTCTCGTGTCTCGTGTCTCGTGTCTCGTGTCTCGTGTCTCGTGTCTCGTGTCTCGTGTCTCGTGTCTCGTGTCTCGTGTCTCGTGTCTCGTGTCTCGTGTCTCGTGTCTCGTGTCTCGTGTCTCGTGTCTCGTGTCTCGTGTCTCGTGTCTCGTGTCTCGTGTCTCGTGTCTCGTGTCTCGTGTCTCGTGTCTCGTGTCTCGTGTCTCGTGTCTCGTGTCTCGTGTCTCGTGTCTCGTGTCTCGTGTCTCGTGTCTCGTGTCTCGTGTCTCGTGTCTCGTGTCTCGTGTCTCGTGTCTCGTGTCTCGTGTCTCGTGTCTCGTGTCTCGTGTCTCGTGTCTCGTGTCTCGTGTCTCGTGTCTCGTGTCTCGTGTCTCGTGTCTCGTGTCTCGTGTCTCGTGTCTCGTGTCTCGTGTCTCGTGTCTCGTGTCTCGTGTCTCGTGTCTCGTGTCTCGTGTCTCGTGTCTCGTGTCTCGTGTCTCGTGTCTCGTGTCTCGTGTCTCGTGTCTCGTGTCTCGTGTCTCGTGTCTCGTGTCTCGTGTCTCGTGTCTCGTGTCTCGTGTCTCGTGTCTCGTGTCTCGTGTCTCGTGTCTCGTGTCTCGTGTCTCGTGTCTCGTGTCTCGTGTCTCGTGTCTCGTGTCTCGTGTCTCGTGTCTCGTGTCTCGTGTCTCGTGTCTCGTGTCTCGTGTCTCGTGTCTCGTGTCTCGTGTCTCGTGTCTCGTGTCTCGTGTCTCGTGTCTCGTGTCTCGTGTCTCGTGTCTCGTGTCTCGTGTCTCGTGTCTCGTGTCTCGTGTCTCGTGTCTCGTGTCTCGTGTCTCGTGTCTCGTGTCTCGTGTCTCGTGTCTCGTGTCTCGTGTCTCGTGTCTCGTGTCTCGTGTCTCGTGGTTTTTTGGTCCAAATTTTTTTGGTCCAAATTTTTTTGGTCCAAATTTTTTTGGTCCAAATTTTTTTGGTCCAAATTTTTTTGGTCCAAATTTTTTTGGTCCAAATTTTTTTGGTCCAAATTTTTTTGGTCCAAATTTTTTTGGTCCAAATTTTTTTGGTCCAAATTTTTTTGGTCCAAATTTTTTTGGTCCAAATTTTTTTGGTCCAAATTTTTTTGGTCCAAATTTTTTTGGTCCAAATTTTTTTGGTCCAAATTTTTTTGGTCCAAATTTTTTTGGTCCAAATTTTTTTGGTAAAAATTTTTTTGGTCCAAATTTTTTTGGTCCAAATTTTTTTGATTAAAATTTTTTTGATTAAAATTTTTTTGGTCCAAATTTTTTTGGTCCAAATTTTTTTGGTCCAAATTTTTTTGGTCCAAATTTTTTTGGTCCAAATTTTTTTGGTCCAAATTTTTTTGGTCCAAATTTTTTTGGTCCAAATTTTTTTGGACCAAATTTTTTTGGTCCAAATTTTTTTGGTCCAAATTTTTTTGGTCCACATTTTTTTGGTCCAAATTTTTTTGGTCCAAATTTTTTTGGTCCAAATTTTTTTGGTCCAAATTTTTTTGGTCCAAATTTTTTTGGTCCAAATTTTTTTGGTCTAAATTTTTTTGGTCCAAATTTTTTTGGTCCAAATTTTTTTGGTCCAAATTTTTTTGGTCCAAATTTTTTTGGTCCAAATTTTTTTTGTCCAAATTTATTTGGTCCAAATTTTTTTGGTCCAAATTTTTTTGGTCCAAATTTTTTTGGTCCAAATTTTTTTGGTCCAAATTTTTTTGGTCAACATTTTTTTGGTCCAAATTTTTTTGGTCCAAATTTTTTTGTTCCAAATTTTTTTGGTCCAAATTTTTTTGGACCAAATTTTTTTGGTCCAAATTTTTTTAATCCAAATTTTTTTGGTCCACATTTTTTTGGTCCAAATTTTTTTGGTCCAAATTTTTTTGGTCCAAATTTTTTTGGTCCAAATTTTTTTGGTCCAAATTTTTTTGGTCCAAATTTTTTTGGTCCAAATTTTTTTGGTCCAAATTTTTTTGGTCCAAATTTTTTTGGTCCAAATTTTTTTGGTCCAAATTTTTTTGGTCCAAATTTTTTTGGTCCAAATTTTTTTGGTCCAAATTTTTTTGGTCCAAATTTTTTTGGTAAAAATTTTTTTGGTCCAAATTTTTTTGATTAAAAATTTTTTGATTAAATTTTTTTTGGTCCAAATTTTTTTGGTCCAAATTTTTTTGGTCCAAATTTTTTTGGTCTCGTGTCTCGTGTCTCGTGTCTCGTGTCTCGTGTCTCGTGTCTCGTGTCTCGTGTCTCGTGTCTCGTGTCTCGTGTCTCGTGTCTCGTGTCTCGTGTCTCGTGTCTCGTGTCTCGTGTCTCGTGTCTCGTGTGTCCTGTCTCGTGTCTCGTGTCTCGTGTCTCGTGTCTCGTGTCTCGTGTCTCGTGTCTCGTGTCTCGTGTCTCGTGTCTCGTGTCTCGTGTCTCGTGTCTCGTGTCTCGTGTCTCGTGTCTCGTGTCTCGTGTCTCGTGTCTCGTGTCTCGTGTCTCGTGTCTCGTGTCTCGTGTCTCGTGTCTCGTGTCTCGTGTCTCGTGTCTCGTGTCTCGTGTCTCGTGTCTCGTGTCTCGTGTCTCGTGTCTCGTGTCTCGTGTCTCGTGTCTCGTGTCTCGTGTCTCGTGTCTCGTGTCTCGTGTCTCGTGTCTCGTGTCTCGTGTCTCGTGTCTCGTGTCTCGTGTCTCGTGTCTCGTGTCTCGTGTCTCGTGTCTCGTGTCTCGTGTCTCGTGTCTCGTGTCTCGTGTCTCGTGTCTCGTGTCTCGTGTCTCGTGTCTCGTGTCTCGTGTCTCGTGTCTCGTGTCTCGTGTCTCGTGTCTCGTGTCTCGTGTCTCGTGTCTCGTGTCTCGTGTCTCGTGTCTCGTGTCTCGTGTCTCGTGTCTCGTGTCTCGTGTCTCGTGTCTCGTGTCTCGTGTCTCGTGTCTCGTGTCTCGTGTCTCGTGTCTCGTGTCTCGTGTCTCGTGTCTCGTGTCTCGTGTCTCGTGTCTCGTGTCTCGTGTCTCGTGTCTCGTGTCTCGTGTCTCGTGTCTCGTGTCTCGTGTCTCGTGTCTCGTGTCTCGTGTCTCGTGTCTCGTGTCTCGTGTCTCGTGTCTCGTGTCTCGTGTCTCGTGTCTCGTGTCTCGTGTCTCGTGTCTCGTGTCTCGTGTCTCGTGTCTCGTGTCTCGTGTCTCGTGTCTCGTGTCTCGTGTCTCGTGTCTCGTGTCTCGTGTCTCGTGTCTCGTGTCTCGTGTCTCGTGTCTCGTGTCTCGTGTCTCGTGTCTCGTGTCTCGTGTCTCGTGTCTCGTGTCTCGTGTCTCGTGTCTCGTGTCTCGTGTCTCGTGTCTCGTGTCTCGTGTCTCGTGTCTCGCGTCTCGCGTCTCGCGTCTCGCGTCTCGCGTCTCGCGTCTCGCGTCTCGCGTCTCGCGTCTCGCGTCTCGCGTCTCGCGTCTCGGGTCTCGGGTCTCGGGTTTCGGGTTTCGGGTCTCGTGTCTCGTGTCTCGTGTCTCGTGTCTCGTGTCTCGTGTCTCGTGTCTCGTGTCTCGTGTCTCGTGTCTCGTGTCTCGTGTCTCGTGTCTCGTGTCTCGTGTCTCGTGTCTCGTGTCTCGTGTCTCGTGTCTCGTGTCTCGTGTCTCGTGTCTCGTGTCTCGTGTCTCGTGTCTCGTGTCTCGTGTCTCGTGTCTCGTGTCTCGTGTCTCGTGTCTCGTGTCTCGTGTCTCGTGTCTCGTGTCTCGTGTCTCGTGTCTCGTGTCTCGTGTCTCGTGTCTCGTGTCTCGTGTCTCGTGTCTCGTGTCTCGTGTCTCGTGTCTCGTGTCTCGCGTCTCGCGTCTCGCGTCTCGCGTCTCGCGTCTCGCGTCTCGCGTCTCGCGTCTCGCGTCTCGTGTCTCGTGTCTCGTGTCTCGTGTCTCGTGTCTCGTGTCTCGTGTCTCGTGTCTCGTGTCTCGTGTCTCGTGTCTCGTGTCTCGTGTCTCGTGTCTCGTGTCTCGTGTCTCGTGTCTCGTGTCTCGTGTCTCGTGTCTCGTGTCTCGTGTCTCGTGTCTCGTGTCTCGTGTCTCGTGTCTCGTGTCTCGTGTCTCGTGTCTCGTGTCTCGTGTCTCGTGTCTCGTGTCTCGTGTCTCGTGTCTCGTGTCTCGTGTCTCGTGTCTCGTGTCTCGTGTCTCGTGTCTCGTGTCTCGTGTCTCGTGTCTCGTGTCTCGTGTCTCGTGTCTCGTGTCTCGTGTCTCGTGTCTCGTGTCTCGTGTCTCGTGTCTCGTGTCTCGTGTCTCGTGTCTCGTGTCTCGTGTCTCGTGTCTCGTGTCTCGTGTCTCGTGTCTCGTGTCTCGTGTCTCGTGTCTCGTGTCTCGTGTCTCGTGTCTCGTGTCTCGTGTCTCGTGTCTCGTGTCTCGTGTCTCGTGTCTCGTGTCTCGTGTCTCGTGTCTCGTGTCTCGTGTCTCGTGTCTCGTGTCTCGTGTCTCGTGTCTCGTGTCTCGTGTCTCGTGTCTCGTGTCTCGTGTCTCGTGTCTCGTGTCTCGTGTCTCGTGTCTCGTGTCTCGTGTCTCGTGTCTCGTGTCTCGTGTCTCGTGTCTCGTGTCTCGTGTCTCGTGTCTCGTGTCTCGTGTCTCGTGTCTCGTGTCTCGTGTCTCGTGTCTCGTGTCTCGTGTCTCGTGTCTCGTGTCTCGTGTCTCGTGTCTCGTGTCTCGTGTCTCGTGTCTCGTGTCTCGTGTCTCGTGTCTCGTGTCTCGTGTCTCGTGTCTCGTGTCTCGTGTCTCGTGTCTCGTGGTTTTTTGGTCCAAATTTTTTTGGTCCAAATTTTTTTGGTCAAAATTTTTTTGGTCTAAATTTTTTTCGTCCAAAATTTTTTGGTCCAAATTTTTTTGGTCCAAATTTTTTTGGTCCAAATTTTTTTGGTTCAAATTTTTTTGGTTCAAATTTTTTTGGTCCAAATTTTTTTGGTCCAAATTTTTTTGGTTCAAATTTTTTTTGGTCCAAATTTTTTGTTCCAAATTTTTTTGGTCCAAATTTTTTTGGTCCAAATTTTTTTGGTCCAAATTTTTTTGGTCAAAATTTTTTTGGTCAAAATTTTTTTTAGTACAAATTTTTTTAGTACAAATTTTTTGGTCCAAATTTTTTTGGTCCAATTTATTTTGGTCCAAATTTTTTTGGTCCAAATTTTTTTGGTCCAAATTTTTTTGGTCCAAATTTTTTGGTCCAAATTTTTTTGGTCCAATTTATTTTGGTCCAAATTTTTTTGGTCCAAATTTTTTGGTCCAAATTTTTTTGTTCCAAATTTTTTTGGTCCAAATTTTTTGGTCCAAATTTTTTTATCCAATTTTTTTGGTCCAAATTTTTTTGGTAAAAATTTTTTTGGTCCAAATTTTTTTGGACCAAATTTTTTTGGTCCAAATTTTTTTGGTCCAAATTTTTTTGGTCAAAATTTTTTTGGTCAAAATTTTTTTGGTCCAAATTTTTTTGGTCCAAATTTTTTGTTCCAAATTTTTTTATCCAATTTTTTTTGGACCAATTTTTTTTTATCCTACTTTTTTTGGTCAAATTTTTTTGGTCTAGTGTCTCGTGTCTCTTGTCATCCAAACATTTTCGAGTTAATAACTGTATTGAAAGAGGAGGTTGCTTTAAATATAATTAAATTACAAACAATAAATCTATATATACCAACTCCAAAAAGATTAAAAAAATACGTTGATATTGATATTAGAATTAAAAAAACATTAAATGATTTAAGGGACAAAAATACTGACTTAAAAAATGCGTTGAACAAATTCATGTACATTACTAAATTTGAGTAAAATTATGCTGTCATACTGTGTATTATCTATTGATTTTTTATTGTATCATTGGATTGTTTTTTCTAAAAAATATTGTAATAAAGAATTTGAGTTTATTAAATTTGTTTTTCTTTTAATTGTTTGTATATTGTGCTAAAAAATTAACAAGTCTACAATATATAAACAAACGGCCGATTTTATTTAAGTAATCTTAATCTAAATATCCCAAAAAGGTTGACCGGCCGAAATGTAACTCTAATCTTAATTTAAATATGCCAAATAGGGCGACCGGCCGAAATGCAACTTTTTTATTTAACGGCCGATATGGGAACGGCCGAAGTGGTACTAAACCAAGTTAGCACATAAAACTAAATCTTCCTATTTTTTGCAGGTGAGCCCTTTATTTAGTCTCTATTGCCTGGAGTACAGACTAAAAAACCGAAAAAGTAGGCCATTGGGTTCAATTTAGTAAGAATACTGTCAGATGCCGGATAAGAAATCCACCAATCACAGTTCATATTTGGTGACAAGGTAATCATTATTTTTATAATTCTGTCAGTAAATTTCTTAGATATTGAGACAAAATATAATTTAAAATGATAAAGATAGATAAACCATACAATTTCATAAGATATTCGTCTATATTTACAAATAAATCATAAATTTTAATAAAAATATTTGAAATAAATTTAATTATAAGTAACTAAAAAGTTAGCTATGGGTAGTGTGATGAGTTACCATGCGAAAGGTCCCGGATTTAAATCTACCCAGGCAGCACACTTTGGTATAAATTACGTTTTTTTTAGGTACTACCATACGTATGAATACGGTTGATGTACTACCAAATATATTCGTGAAAATGTCCGCCTTATAAACGTCGATTACTATGAATTTATCCACCTATTATTAAACGTTTTTACTATACGTCTGTATTAGATTTATAGTTGTACTATATTTATACGAATCCACTTTGGTATAAAAGACGTTTTTTTATGTACTACAATATACGTATGGTTACCGTTGATATGCTACCCAATATATACGTGAAAATGTCCGCCCTATAAACGTGCATTTTTTTTATTTTTTGTACGTCTAACATTACTACTTTATCTACCTTTTATTATCCTGTTTGACTATACGTCTATATTAGATTTATCTTATTTTATTAATGTGTAAAATGCGTCTACCTGATATTATTTTAAATGTATTTCAAACCCAAATTAAATAAAGTGATCAAAACAAAATTTCTAAAAGAGGCCATGGAAAAATGTTAATATTTCTAAAATGACAGTTTGGATTTTATCCACAGCTGGTGCGTATACACTAGAAAAAGGTATTACTAGTGTTTCTATTTTGGTTGTAATTGGTCTAAATATTTAGGAAATTTTTTGATCACTTGTTATATGTACAGAACAATATTTTATTAAAAAACAAATAAACAATAAAATACTAAAAATTAAATAAATACTAAAAAATAAACACTAAAATACTGAATAACAAACTAAACGAAACTTTTACTTTAACTAACACAAAATATATATGAAAATTAAAATCTTAGTTTAACACTTTGGATGTGTTGTGTCCTAGACAGGCCTTAGCTAACTTAAGCCAATCTTGCATAGCACTTCTAATCGTTCGGTCGGTTAAGTCTCTTGGTTCACCCCACTGATCTGTATTATTTTACTGGATAGGATATAGCCCCCTAAAAAACGTTCCGAAAAATTGGCCGATTTGTCATTACATTTGTCATTTAATTGTGTCAACAAGCTACGATGAGATGTTTTTATTGTAGAAAACAAAGTAAAAAGAGTATGAAATAAACAATAAACGTTCATTCCTGAAGACACAATATGATTCACGTTTCCATTTTTATATTTTCTTTCATAAAAAATCAAATCATGGGTGAAATTTCCCGAAGGACATCGCCCGCAAAAGGAATAGAAGAAGAATAAGAAGAAAAACTAATCAAATTATAGGTTAGGTATGTCAAATTATCCCAAATTTCAGTTCTGTGAACCCACCATAATTTGCCCAAATCGGCCAGAATTTTTGCACTTCCGGTCTCTTTGGTGGAACGATTTTTTAGTATGTTAAATATAGCCTATATCCTATCCAGTAAAATAATACAGATCAGTGGTTCACCCCCATTCCTATAAACAAAATCTAACTGCATTTCAGGTGAAATATTTTCTAAAAGCTCCAAAGATAAATTTGTATTACGTTTTAGGAAATTATTATAAATAATAGAATCAGATGATATAATAATGCCCGAAGCCTTATTAATGTTATCTTCACTGGGAATAAAAAAAAATAATTTGACTTTAAATCATCTTGAACAATTTGTGCTATTTTTCTTAGTAGATGACGCCGAGACAGGGTTATTTTAGACATTTTATTAAATAAAAAACAACTGACCAAAAAAAAGGAAAATAAGTATGCTTGGAATAACTAGGTAGCCTAAAAAATACGTATAGAAATACGTATAAAAATAAGAGAAACAAAAGTAAGGTTATGTTTTGGAGTTTCTATAAGCATTTTACACACTGTAATAAAACAGTAGTTGTTGTAAATGCAACAATTATTAAACAAGTAGCTAAATTAAAACATTAATAGAAACTTACCTATGCTTGTAACCAATGTCGTAAAAGCCAGGACGCCAAAGCAACATGCATTGCAACTGAGCACAACAACAACAACAACAACAACAACAACAACAACAACAACAACAACAACAACAACAACAACAACAACAACAACAACAACAACAACAACAACAACAACAACAACAACAACAACAACAACAACAATTTTACAAGAACTTAGATACTTTTTATTACATTATCGTGGTTAGCAACTAGTTAACAGAAATTTAACTTATAATAGCGTGAATCGTTTGATTGATAGCGAGCGCTTCGCAGCCACCATCAGTCAGCTGATTGCCGATCGTCTGCCAGTACCTTACTCCCCTCTCGATTCTCTGCACTACGCTCACTTTGGACCAGCCCGACTTAGCTTAGAGCACATCCCGAATCTCACTCACTGAAACGACATGGACTAGTCCACCCCACCATGGTTATTGGCGGGTTATTTAAATGTTCGGGTGTTTGAAATCGGTACAATGGGGAATTTGTTATAAATATTACAGGTAATATAATTAAAAAAATATGAAGTAATGTAAATAAATATATCTATAAGCTTTTAATTTAAATAAACCTAAATATATACATATTATTTACTTCTGTCTACTATTTCATCGTAAACTGGTAATATGCGTTTAAGGTGACTTATATTTAAACGTAGAATAATATAGGTATACTAAATAGTATCCACAAACAAAAGCGTTTAATTTATCTGATAAAAAATGTTAAGTATAAAAATGGTAGATGGTAAACGTTTAAAAAATCAACCAAGACGAAATTTAAACGGGAGTTATAAACGAAGAACACATATTGTAATATTATGTAAATTTATACGAATTTAATTTAAATAAACCTAAACGTATATTTAGGCCCACTGTATATAAATAGTTCATCGCAAACTAAAAATAGTCGTATATTGTTAACTACATTTAAACGTAGAAAAATTTACAATTATATACCATAGGATGTATACAAAAAACGTCTATTATATCTTTTAAAATACGGCATGTATAATAATCGTAAACTGTAAACGTATACGGAATCAACCAATACCAAAATTAAACGAGTATTACGTATAAAATATGTTAGTTATACTAATGTGTGCTGCCTGGGTAGGATTGAAGACTAAATAAAATCCTTTTTTTTATTATTTTTTTCTTACATATTTGTCTTAAATTTAACATTTGTCATTATGCAATAATTAAATATTTTATACACACTCAAATCAATTTAAAAAACGTTACTTTTAATATTTGAAAAAAAAATAATAATTAAAAAATTGATCATTATTAATCCTGCGATTATTTATAAAGTACGAATTGCTTTCTATAAATATGAGGTTATCAAAAATATACATCGTTGACATAATATTAATTTACCATTAGAAGTGATATACAGTCGAAGTTTTGGAGATGAAACTACCCAAACAAATGTGATTTATATATTTGCGACTTTTGGAAACTTTATTACCATAGAGTTATTTGATTCCTACTTAGCTAAATTTTTAAGTGGATATAGTAGGTAACATCTTTTTTTATTATTTAATCTATATTTTCCAATTCCATTTCCATTTTAAGTTCCACTTTCTATATTAAATCAAGCTTTTTAACAGGTTTTTTATTACATCAAAATTTGACCTATTTAAGTTTAATGTCAGAAATTAATTTATTAGCTACGTTGTGAGTTTATACATCAAGACGATTATGCTTATTAATACTCTTAGTACTGTCACAGGCCTGTCACTCCCTATACTTCCCATGTTAAATTCTGGCTCAAATCTCAATGACCTCGGCACCTCTTCCCTATTGGTCTGGGGTATTTTTGACAAGTCTGGGGTCACCAATCAGCACGTTGGTTGCTGTCACATGGAGAAAAATGATATCGAAAAGTAAAAAATATTCAGATTTTAAGCCACTTGAAGACAAAATTAGTGTCGTTATTACAAAATTTATGTTTTTTTGGTTTTTAAAATAATATTGACGTCGATGCCTCCTCCTTATTGGTCTGGAGTATTTTTGACAAGTCTGGCCCCACCAATCGGAGCGTTGGTTGCTGTCACATGAGAAAAATTACATTTAGAAAATTGATTAGTATTTTTGCAGTTTTTCACTGCATAAACCTTCATGATGTAATTTGTATTGAAAAAATACAGATCTATAACAAAATTAGATTATAAATAAATGTTTGAAGCAAAAGGAGAAATGATCAGAAAGCTAGGTTATATTAGATTAGGTACATTTACCCGCGTAAAATATTTTAAATTTTCAAGGTCACAGACTTTCAGATCGATTGACATTTCAATGCGATCTCTTGTGTTAACTATACTCTTTGGTACTGTGGATGATGGAGTGATATATTTTTGTAATTACGTTGTTTTAATTTAAAATGATAACCTTCGTTTTCTTCCAAATGTGATAACATTGGTAAACTTTTGTATATGTTCAGTATCTCCAAAAAATGCAAAATTTCCATTGATACAGTCTAAATAAAAGAGGAGGACAGTAAAAGTGAGAATATAACGTCACATTCCATATGTGTACTTAGCAAAATAAGTTTCCATAATATAAATGAGGTCACGGCATAAAAAATGGTATATAAGCTTCTCGTAGATTAAATTTTGAATGACGAAAGTTATATTATCTAAAAAAAAATAATAAACCTTATGCTTCTGACAAAATTGTTACACTTTAACAATGAACGAAATAAATTTTAACAATAAATAACAAGAAGGATTATATGTTGGTAATGGGATTAACCTTTTTCAATCTCTTGGTATTAAAAATATCACTTCAGTACCTAAAATCAAAGAGTAAAAAAATTAAAAGTTCAATAACCCTTTTTAAAAATCAGTCTTTTCACTATAAGTATCATTATCATTATCATTGTCTCTTCTGAGGTTTATTATTATATGATCTATTAAATTTTCTATTGCTATATCCACTTTCCAAAATGAATTTTCCATCTTTTTAACATGATCAATGTATTTCCTACAATGTTCTCCATTTATATCTGAAACTGCTTTTAAAAACAAAGTTCGCACATCATGTATTTTAAATATTGTACTGTTTCGAGAAACATAATTTTACTTGTGACGCGATCTGTTCAATGGGATTTGACTCCGCATGGCAAAGAGGCAATCTGAGAATTTTAATTACTTTTTCTCGGGCCATCTCGCCTATAATATATTTTTTTGAATTTGTTTTTATGTTGCCTTGCTATTACGAGTAATCCTGCCTTCAAGAATTTGGGAGAACAGTTAATATTTCTGGAATAAATCAATTTTGAAATACTTTCTTTTATCCATCTTGTTGTAGGTGCTGACTCCTTTAATCGTCTGTGATAGGATGCATTATTCAAAACAATAACAGAGTTAGCTGGAATTTTTTTATATAATATATTAAAACCAATTTTCAAACATATGGCCATCAATTTCTTCATAGTAGTCTTTTGATATCTTTGACTCGAACATTAATATACAATCTGGCAAAAATCCATAGGTGCTTTCAATATGGGTTATTTTTAAACGATTTTCGTTTCTTGTTCACCATCCCTAATTTCCTCTGTCAACCATGTTTACGATGCCAATAAAATATCATAGTTTTTTTTTGTTACTAGTTATTACTGACTAACCTACAATTTTAATCTAAAAATCTTACAAACTAATTACTTATCTAAGAAGTCCCCATTGGGTTGTCTTAATTGTTTCTATGGGAAAGCATCACAAGTTGGCGTGACGATTTATTACACTGTTTTACACTAGTACTAACAGTAACGTTCACTGCACTAGCTCAAATGGCTTCTTCCTTTTAAGCCTTCTGTTGAGTGTAGAGTTGTCCAGTAATTGCAACGCTTCTTCGTTGACGTGGGAGTGGAGTCGACCCTCATGTTTCGCAGCCAAACTCTTCATTTCTTCTTCGATTGTTGGCATCTTCAGGTCTCTATGAAGATAATCGTTTCGGTAAAACCAAGGTGCATCAACAATGCATCTTGGGACTTTATTTTGGAAAACTTGTATCATGTTGATATTACTCTTGCTGGCACATCCCCATAGCTGTATGCCATAAATCCAGATTGGTTTTAGGATTTGTTTATAAAACAGCAGTTTGTTGTGCACTGACAATTTGGATTTTCTTCCTAGGAGCCAATACATTTTTTTGAATTTATATTCAAGTTCTTTACGCTTTTTTTATGTGCTCTTTCCATTTGAGTCTTACATCTAGGTTCATCCCTAGGTATTTGGCCGAATTGTGATGCGAAATAACGTCATTGTTTATTCTTATTTGTTTTTGTTCATTTGGTCGAAGAGTAAAATCAACATGCACTGATTAAGTCTGATTTATTTTTATTTTCCACTTTTTTGTCCATCGATTGATTCTGTTGCAGGTTTCCTGAAGTTTTTCTGAGGTCTCTGTATTAGTTCCGCTAACTGCCAATATTGCAGTGTCATCCGCAAATGTTGCTATTTTAACAGATTTTTGTTGAGGGATATCGCTGGTGTATAATAATTAAAGAACCGGTCCTAGCACACTGCCTTGTGGGACACCTATTTTAATTTCTTGCATTTCGGAGTATGCCTCGTCTTGCTTTACTCTAAACACTCTTCCCGTTAAATATGATTGCAAAATGTCGATATATTGTCAAGGGAGCATTTTTTCAAGTTTCTGTATTAGGCCAGCGTGCCAAACCTTGTCAAATGCTTGGGCTACGTCATGAAATATAGCTGAGCATATATATTTTTCTTCGTAAGCTTTTTCGATGATATCGGCTATCCTGTGTACTATTGTCGAGTGTTTGTTTCTAAAACCAAATTGGTGCGAAGGAATCAGATTTTTATTTTCAATTATTGGTTTTAGTCGTTTTAGTAGAAGTTTTTCAAATAACTTAGATATTATCGGTAACAGTGATATAGGTCTATATGATGACACTTCATTCAGAGGTTTTCCTGGCTTAGGAATTAGGATACCTTCAGCCATTTTCCACGCATCAGGTATATATTTAAGGCAAAATGCTGCATTTATGTGTGTCAATTTAACAATAGCCTTCCGTGGCAGTTTCTTTAATATTTCTCCAGTAATAAGGTCATATCCTGAGGCTTTCTGTGAGTTGATGTTTGGCCGAATTTCTTTCGTAACTTCATTGGGATGGTCTTATTAGGAGTGTCTTGATTTTCATCTAATTGGAACGTATTTTTCATGTTTTTAGTTGCCTTCCAGAGTGAATAATCAGTTTCTTTATCATCTGTTAGCCCTACTAGGTATCTGTTGAAAGATTCTTCTTTGTGATTTAGAATTTCTCTTCTCAGTCTTCGGGTAGCCCCATTTAATATATTTTTATCTTCTGGTGATCTTGTCATCTGCCATTTCTTTCTTAGTTTTCTTATTTCTGCTACTAGTTTTCTAATCTAGACAGGATAGTTTTTTCCAGTTGTTAATCTTCTTACTTTTGGTGTGTTCCTCCATGCAGCTTGCTGGATTTCAACTATAAACCTTTCCAGTTCTTCATCTAGCTGATTTTTTGTTTTTAGTGATATGGTCAGTTAAATAGTATTTGTTAAGTCCTCTTGAAAACCTTCCCAATTAGTTTTCTGATTTTCTAGGGTCAGTTTGGCTTCTCTTTGAATAACATTATCACTTAGAGTAAGGATTACTGCAGAATGGTCTGAATCCATATCAAAGTTTTCGTCTACTTGTTTATAGTTTGGTGAAATTTTTCTCAGAATAAAGAAATCCAAAAGTCTGGAATCTTATTTGGGTCGGTGGGTCAATAGGTGAGTTTTTCAGAAGATTGGTATGTACAACCAAGTTCTGATGCACAGCTCGGTGATATTCCTTTTTTTTGATTGTGGTTAATCTTGAACCCCAGTTTGTGTGTTTGGAGTTGTAATCTCCACCGATTATAAATTTGTTACCTAGTTTTTTGAGTACATTGAGATAATTTTATTTTTTCTGGTTGTATCTTGGTGGGCAATAGATTGCAGCTATTGTAATTTTGCTCCCCTTAATGTTAATGGTGCTAATGGTTACCTGATTTTCTGGTTCTTGAATGCCTGGTTCCTCATAGTGGGAAATGTTACTTTTAATAATTAACGCACTTCCTCCTTTTGCTGCATTTGATTGATGGATAGTGTGATAGAAGTTATATCCTCTGAATTTAATGTATGACTCTGTTGTAAGGTGGGTCTTAGAAATCAGACATATATCTATTTTTTGTACGTCCAAGAAAACTTGGATATCAGTTTGTTTTTGGAAAATACCATTGGCATTCCGAGTGGCTATTCTAATATCTGTTTTGTCCATTGGTGGTTTTGTTATATGTTTTGGTTTATTTAATTCTTCTAGCTTCTGGATCCTGTCAGAGAATGAATCTATTCTGGTTATTAAGGACAATAATAATTCATGAGTAGTACTTTCTGCTAAGCTGGTTGACTGTGAAATATGCTGCGCAATTTGTGGCGTGAGATTCATGGCTGGTTGTGACCTTTGAATTGGTCGCTCCTGTGAGTTTGTTACCTGACAGTAGGAAAAGCGTTTATAGATCTCTTCTGCCTCGTCATTATTTTAGGTTTAGTGGTGTTATACTTCTTTATCTAAAAGGTGTTAGCTACCTCACATCCTCTGTAGTTAGCAGGATGTTCCATTAAACATTTTATACACTTCGGTTGTTGTTCTGGACTTTTTACACAATCCTTCGTATGATGTTTTCCTACGCACTTTACGCATCTTGATTCTCTTTTGCAAAAGTTGTGCGTATGTCCAAATAGCTGGCAGTTTTTGCATTGCGGAACTAGTTTTGACTTTCTTATGGTTTCTATTCTACTTCTTAGATTAAGTATTGCTTTGATTTCGTAGATTTTCTTAATATCTTCAATATTTTCGAATGATAGCATGAATGGTTTTATTTTGTTTACGAGTGTTATCCTCGGTTAATTCTATTTCCTTCTTTATTATATTGACAGCTTCTCTACATTTTAATCCTTGACTTTGCAAGTCTTCAACAATATCTTCTGGTTTAGATGTAGATGGTAGACCTCTGACCATTACTTTAATGTCTTTATTCTGTTTAATTTCATAGGAATGCCAATTTATTTATTTGGCATTCAAGGTTGATATGACATTTTTAAAGTCTTCTTCTTGTTTAGTATTAATTTTAAACTGGTTATTGCTTAGAGCTGTGGCTTGAAAGGAAATATTATTTTCTGCCAGTGTATGGCGCAATTCTTTATACTTATTGATGTTGCTTGCTATTATCGGGGGAAATTTCACTGTTTTTTTTCTCTTGTTGTTGATTTTTGCTACCTCCAGGTTGGCCAGGAGAAGTTTCAGGAGAGGAGTTGGCTTTTCGTTTTTTTCTTCTATTGTTTCTGCTTTCCGCTGTTATCCATTCTACTTCTTTGTTAATTTGATCGCCGATTTCTTTTGCCAGTTCTTCTTCATCAGTTTCATAATTCGTTGGAATTTCAGATTTTTCTTTGTTTAAAATATTAATTTGTTTTTGCTTATTTTCCATATTGTTTTGCATTTGTTGCAATGCACTTTCTAGTTGCTGTTTTTTAGCTTTTTCCTGTATTCAAGCATTGTACAATGCCTGTTCATTCTGACTTCTAGCTTGATTTTCATGGAATAAGGCCTGATATTGTTGGGCTAGGAGATTTTCTCCCACTTCCATTGTTTCCATATTATTTGTTTCAGTTACCTGAAGCAGGTCCTGTTTTTTTGCTCCAAAAGCACTTTGGCAGGTGTCGATTCTGTTTTATTATTTTTTTCTACACATTGTAAAACTATTTTTACTGGCACATTAATATTTTTATTTTTGTTCTTAAACATTACGTTTAGCAATCATTGTTGATTTTTTAAACAGTCGCGATTAAAAAATATTTACACTACATACACAAACAAAACTGACCTAGATACGAAGTAATGTTAATAAATATACATCCTCACCTATCGACAGCCGAATAGAATAGTGATAATCCATTGTGTTAAAATAAAAGTCCATTGCCTTTCCTTTAAGTCCACGGCAATTTTGGTATTAACATTGTAAGGTACCCATTTATAAAACTATAAATAGATCAAAAAATATAATATATAAGTATAATAAAAGTAAAGTAAATATATACTTGTTTACTATAAGCCTCGGATCATTAAACCATTTTACAGCTTTAGGGGAATCTTATTTTTTAAAATTCCAATGAGAAATGAAATATCCGATAAACAAAGAATCGATAATTATAAAAAGTATAAATCAATGATTAATAATATCATATTACCATTTAATCTAAAAAAAAGGAACAAAAACTATCTAGATAAATTAATAAATATTCTAAATGTATTTATCTGAAACAGTTGTACCTTCCTCAAATATTGAATAGTATTTATCTAGTATCATCCGTTCTTGCCACAATTTTACCATTTTAGGTCCAAACCCTTGAATTTCCATATTTCTGACGAGCTTCTCTGAAGTCATTATATTGTTGTTGAGTGAGATCTTCATTAACATATATCTCTGTTTTATTTAGATTTTTCTTAGATTTATAGACCTCCTTTCTTTTTATGTATGTAACAATAACAGATCTTGGTTTTTCTTTTTTCTTTGATTTACCCAGCCTCTATATTCCATTAATGTCTCTTTGTTCACATTTTACTTTCATACCTTGGTTAATTAGTTTTAAAATTTTATCGAGTAAATATTTCTTCTTCGTCTGCTAACCCTTCGAATTTTAACGTATTTTTCCTTTGCATTAAATCTAATTGCTAAACTTTGTTTTCATTCGCTAAGAGTTTTGTTTCTTGTAAATGAATTTTTTCTGATAATGGGGTCTATTCTGTAAAAATTCCTTTATATTTAACGGCCTTTAAAAATATTTTCTTCTTTAATTCGGTCACTATTTAAACGGATCTTTAAAATACATTAGAGAACTATCTTAAAGAAATCTGTTTAAATAATGATAGAAGTAAATTAACGAATATGAACATATTTTTATAGGCCGCCAATATTTTTAAAGGTCGTTAAATATAAAGGAATTGTTACAGAATAGGCCCCAATATGTCCAAATTACCCTTAATTTTATTTAACATACTTTTAAATTTTTCCAATCTTTTTTCTATTTTATCGAAAAGTTCATCCAATTGGACTGGATCCACAACTAATGGCTCGAATTGTGAAAAGCTCGGCTCTTCGGCATAATTCAAATTTCCTCGTAAATAACTAAACTTTCCTGGATTTTTCTTTTTATTTATTGAAAACTGTTCACTTACAGTTTGTAGTACACCAATTTTCAGATATTTTTACATGCATATTCCCACTTTAAATTAAAAATTTTCGGGAGCTTAACAAACCCACGTGTTTACAATCGAGCGAACATCGACATTTATTTTAAATTAGTAACCAAACATAAACCTTCTTTTTAATTTCCACCACCTCTTTTTTAATGTCTTGATCCAAACGGCACCAAAAAAGAAAAAAGACGCACACCGTATCATCCTGGTATCATCATACAACTTATTCTATTCCAGAAGACATAAAAAGGTTATTTCAAGCCTCTTTTCCTTGTTTGTGTAGACTGACGGCGTAACATTTACATTTTTCTTTCTGATACACATCAAAACAAAAAAAAAGTGCGACAACAAAATACATTTTCAGCGCGTTTTCGCTTCGGTTCCTTGTTCCACTAAATGCGGCCATTTTTAAAAGTCATATTATGTCAGCTGTTGTTCAAAAACGAGCCTGAATTATTTTCTTTTCTCTTATGAAAATTTATGATGGATACGTCACATCTGTAAGCATCAAGTGGGACGAGCGATATATCTATCTGCTTGTTGGAGAAGCTGTCATCTCTTTCGAAATAGAATGGAAGTTTTGTATCAGATGATTATATTTGCATAATGCTAGATAGCGAGATGTGTTTGCGATAATACGACAATTTGTTTAGAACAATTGAAGAATTTGTTTTTAAAAATAATAGAAGACAAAAGTTATTAAAATACATGTACATATTAAATTAGATTATTTAGAATATCTTAAAATGTGCAAAAATATTAATTAAAAAACGTACCTACCTATAATTAAAGAATTTATTAAAAACCCCTGAACACCTCTTATAGAAAGTTAAATCAACTGACAAATATTGTAAGTTTCTGATATGTTTTAGTTCTTGATTTCTTAAGAAATAGTATCTACGTGTCCATTCAAATCCTATAATTGATTTTTGAGATACATGTTCATTTTTGTAGCTAATATTATTATAAAATCTTTTGGCATTTCAAGAAAGTCTTAAAAGTAAGTATGGGAATGTTTTTGATATTTACTTTTATAATATTAGGTACAGGCTACAAAAAAAATATGACAAAAGAAGTCCCCTTAAAAACTGAAATTTTGGGAAGTAATCTTTTACTAAAACAAATATGTAGATATACCTTTAGACTTAGAATATATATATATATAGTCAGGAAGAAGGCATCCTAAACGACCTTGGAATCGCGATGGTATCTAATTTTGACAGTGAACTAGACGAATATGGCGACAAGTGTTTCCGGTCTACCAGTGACGTACTGTCATAAAGGGGCGTAGAAAAGGAAATAAATTCTCATTTGCATATTTTATCTCAATTTACCGATTTCTCTCATTTTATTGAATTGCTATTTTCTTACGAGAAATTTGCATTTTTTTATTAACCACTTTTATTGTTGGAACAGCTGTTGGTAGAAGTCCTATTCTTGGTTTTGAGGTTCGATCAAAACAATCTGCTTTAAAATATCGTGAACACAAATTGCATGAACTCAAGTCATAACTTTGTTTTTTAAAAATCTTTAGGAAATCTGGAAAATTGTCTACCTGGGATTAATTTATATAATTTGTAAATCTAGAATATTTAAGAAATCTGAAAATTATTTACTTGCAATAAATTTAAAAATCTAAATTGAACAATAATTTATTCATTTTAACAACCACATGAATATCTTAAAATTGCATAAGAGAATTGTTGAAATAAAAGTATGTATACCCTATAAATCATGAGACTACGCCTATGAGCACAGTTGATCGCAGACGCATTTACCATGTTTGTTTACGAATTTAAAACAATAAAAATTTTAAAAATCTTTAATGTGGTTGAAAATTGAGAGAATAAAATACTTGTTTATGAAATGTAGATTATTCCTTTCTACTTTTAGCTGTGCTGCTATATCCACAAGACGAACAACTAACCATATTCTCTTGTTTGTCTTTTAACGCCGAAAATTTAAAACTGACAGTAATACTAAATAAATACTAAAACACTAAACACTTTTTAAAAATGTCTACAAAACAAACGCTTGATTAAAGTTTAAATTAACACATAAAACATGAATTATTAACAAATTTAAATCTTTAAAATTATAAACCAATTTTAGAAACCATATGATGATAAGTCATCCATAGTACAACATGGCTACCACTTCCGTCAGATCGATTAGAAAAATGCGGATATGGCATGCTCCTTCCTGACTATATATGTTCTAAGCCTTTAGAGGAATAATAGAAAAAGAAGGAGATGCCATGACGATGCTAAAGTGTCCGCACCTTTGTATTACACTTTTACCTCATATGTAAAACTCGAGATAGTCAGTTTTGGTGACAATATATCGATGGCTTAGGTCATGTCCCCTTAACAGTAAATTTTACAGGAGGCACAAAATATTTTACAGTTACAATATTCAAGACATATTTGACATTTTATTAGGTCAATTACAACTAAAATATAATCAGATAAAGTTTTTTAATTGCCTTTTTATATTATCGGCCCTATTTAATTATTTTTGTGTGATTTGTCCTATTGCTTATTTTTGTTTGGTGGGTTACATCCTATAGAGGCTCGGATGTGTAGCTTACGACAAATTGCATTATAACCAGATAAATGTGAAATTAAAAGTTTTTTTTTATAAAAGTATCAAACATATTTTAAATAACATAACATTTCTTTGAAAACAATGAAATTATGGTAAATGTGTTTCTTAAAACTAAAGAATATATATTTTCCTTGTATTAAAACAAAAATAAATTTAATGGCGGGGTTTACCCAATTTACTTTTTTTTGTTTTCTTTTACCAGGCATCTTCTTAAGTACACTTTTTGAATTGTCCGTTCTCTTCCTGACTGACGTTTTTTCGATACTGGTTGCACATTTTCGTTTTAAAGGTTTCTTTTTTGCACGTCTAGTTTCTGTATTGTTTACTATTTCTTGTTTCATTTCCAAATCATCTGATTCTGTTTTTGCTAAGCTTTCTCATTTCCTTTATTTTTATATTTTGTAGTAGATTTTAGGTTTGTAGCTTTCTTCTTTGAACTAGTTTCTTCTAACTTAGCTATTTCTTGGTTGTTTTTTGATTCAACTGATTCTGTTTTTTGCTTAGCTTTCTTATTTACTTGATTCTTATCTTTAAATTGACATGGTAAGCTTGAGTAAAAATCCTTTACTTCTTTAGATAATACTGAAGTCAGTTCTTGTAAATCCTTAAATTTTAAATTTTTAAAAGCTGGTTACTTGAATTATTTGTATTTAAAAGACAAGGTAATTCAACGTTATATTCATCATCATAGCTCAATTTGTAGAATATTTTTCCATCCGGACAATACTAAAAGTTTTAACATCGGTTACTTTAGCGACATTTACGTTTCGTTTAGGTCGTATAGATCGTCCTGTGTCTTTATTATCATATTTCATGAAAAAATCATGTATGATATAATGGACATTCACAGGAAAAGGATTAAGCCTTGCTTCTTTTATTGCTAAGGAGTATTGACTAGGTATATGAATTTCTCTGTTCTTTAGCTTCCGTTCGATAAGTGCTTGAGTAGAGTCACACTCCACTTGAGTTTGACCCTTCTCCAAGTATTTCTGAAATATCGTTATACCGGATTGCACTGAAACGGACAACAGCGCATTTGACAATATCACATTCTTATTTTGATATTCATCGTTATCAGAGTAAATGTTTATTGATCTTGGCCCTTCCAGACAATGCTTTTCCAGATAATCCATTATACAACTTGTGAACACTGATGAAACTAGCTCTTCTTCACTCTCATTTCAGCAGTAGTTAGATTTATGTGTCCCAACATTACATATCGTAAAGTTATGGAACTTAAGCTTGCTCTTAAAGTATATTTTACTAGCAAATAATTTGGGGCATAACTGAACCGCTTGTACGTTCATCGTCAGGGTATAACATTTTTTCCTAATGCATCAGAGTTGTCCTTTTCTTTCTCTGTTCTCGCTCTATTTTGATCTTTTTTAGATAGATGTATCGCTATGCTATTTTCTTCTAGTAGTTTACTAAACGAAAATATTGACAAAGGCAGTTCATTACTTTTAGTGCATTCCTCCTTATTAAAATTAAACACTTCTGTTTGATTACGAAAACGGTATTCAAGGTAAAGCTAAGTTAAATATTTTTGGCAATAATGAGTAGTTTTGGAAAACGGTTAATGACCTCCCTTGCAAACTGAATTCTCCTAGCATCATCAACTTGCTTTTTTGTTCTATTTTTTTGATGTTTTGCCAAAGACATTCCATGCTGCACTGGTTTAATGAGCCAGTTTCTTATCATCATTTCACTCATTCCAAGTGTAGACATAAACATCCGCTTGGAAACTAGCAATTTGTTGGAATCAAGCTGCAAACTATAAACAATAGTCCCTGTTCGCCCTGATGCACTTTGGGTATAGAATCTTTTTTTCTCAATGTACTGAGCCAAACTTCTTACATACATTTTCTTTTGTTCCCATGTCAAAGTCCAAAACCTGTTAAATATTTCCTGTCTGTCAATTTCCGAAATTTTACATATATCACCCAGCTTGAGGGCAGGTCTTTTATTGTGTTTTATATGTCCTGTCTTGCTTCTAAAGTAGCCTCATTCTCAGTCTTCTATTTTTGTTTGTATCCCGTTTATTTTGGTTTGCGGTCTTCCTTCCTTTACCATTGCCACTACTTTTTTCTTTAGCTTTATTACCAAGCATGGTTTCATGGGCGTTGTCTACGTTATCTGGTTCTAAACTTTTCATTAAATCGTTATTTAGAAGATTTTCTTCTATAATTTCGTTAAGTGAATAGGCTCTACTGGTGTTAATTTACTAGGTCGTCACTTGGAGGAATTCCTTCTATATCAGTAAGTTTTACTGGCTTAATCAGTGAAAAATTTTCATTAGAAAGGACGCTATTTTCAGAAACCAAATCTTATATATCTATCTATAAAACCAATTACAGGATGGGCACAAAAATAATTACAATTACAGTATAATTTACATCATAAAAATAATAACAAAATATTAAATACTAATAATAGCATAAATATATGTAAACAAAAAATAGTTTAATAAACATTTTTAACCATCATAAGAAAACGCAAAAAAAACTCCGTTAGGAGAAAAAATTACGTTGTCATATGATAATTAACTCAGTCCACAATTAAGCGTTTTATTACTTTAATTGAAATAGAAAATAAATCAACATAATTTTGAAGTTCACAAAAATTTTAATACATAAAATAAAACGTAAAAATCCGTCGAAAACTCGAGGTCGAAAAAAATCATGATTTCTATACTTTCCTTATATCTGTATACAAATAGGAAAGTAAAAATGGAAAATAAATGTGGTCCTAGAACTGAACCTTGAGGGACACCGGAAGAAGCTTTTATACAAATTGACTGAAAACCATGGAATTCAAGTTTCAATTTACGATTACTTAAATATGATTCAAAGAAACGCAGAAAAGACGTAGTGAGTCCAACAATGGAAAGCTTGTTCAAAAGTATACTATGATCGAGGCGATCAAAGGCCTTGGAAAAGTCAGTATACATAGCTTCAACCTGGCCACCCCTATCAAGGTTTTTCGCAACATATTGTGTAAAGCATATCAGATTGGTATCTGTGGATCTGCCTGGAAAAAAGCCGTACTGTGCCGTAGATATAATCGGTTTTACATGAGCGAAAAGTATTTCATAAATGACATTTTCGAAAACTTTTCCAAAATTGCTAAGGATGGATATAGGTCTGTAGTTTTCTATGATAGATTTGGATCCTTTCTTATAGATTGGACAGATTTTAGATATCTTCCTATTACTTGGAAAATTGCCTTCTCGTAAGGACATATTAAAGACCATGGTTAAAGTTTTGGCTAAAATATTTGCACAATCTCTTATTAAAAATGCCGGAATATCATCTGACCCTCTAGTATTTTTAGGTTTCAAACTTTTAAGACCTTTCATGACATCTTCTTCTGTAAGCAGCGGAATGTTACAACTGTTAATATTTACAACATTATCTAGTTTAGACATATTAATTTTAGACGAATTAGTGTACGATGACTGAAAATATGTAGCAAATGCATTGACAATGTCTTGTGAATTATTTAAAGGATTATTATCAAAAGTCATAACATTTGGAATACTACTGCAGTTTTTCCTTGAATTTATATACTGCCAAAAATAATTGGGGTTAGAAGATATTCTATTCTCAATATTTGTCAAATAATTCCTGTAATTTATTGAAATGTCGCGTTTAATTTTGGACCTAAGAATACTAAACTCAGTATAAATTTCAGCCTCTAGTGTCCTTCTATACAAACGATAAAGAGATGATTTTTTCTTCAAATCCAAAATTATACTTCTATTAAACCAAGGAGGGTATTTTGAATTGCACCTTGGTACAGTTTTTGGAACATTAGCGGCAATTGCGGAATTTAAGATAAAATAAATAAATCACAAGTCTCCTCAGAAGTTGCGCATGAATTCAAACTACTCCAATTATTTCTACAGATAGTCTGGTATAGTTGAGGAAGATTTGCCTTTTTGAAATTATAAGATAATTTACTAGACATAGCAAAACTGGTATTTATTTGAGAAAGAGACAGCTGAAATTCTAATGAAGGATGTAAAATATCTTCGTCGACTAATGGATCAAGTGAACGATTTACAGCGATGTCAGATCTACTAAAAATTAAATCGAGTAAACGGTTATTAAAATTAAGAGTATTATTATATCGTCTTAAAGCTAATAATTCGGTAAAATTATCAAGTGCAACTATACTAGCATTTTGCAAAGTAATGTCTTTACGACTAGAATGATAATGTAGTATATTAAAATCCCCTTATATTAACAGTTCTTCATCATTGTTGCACCATTCGTAATTACATAAAACATCATAAAAGACATCGTATATATCATTACAAAATTCATCGAAGCAATTAACTGATACTGGCATCTCTAGTGTAAGGATTTCATGTTGTAAAATTCCTTCACCAGAAATCACAAATTCGTATGAAGTGAACGATTGAAGCTCTGACACAAGAATATCGGCCGCATTATCAGATGAGCTGTTAGTATTAATTGCCAGAGCAGCTTTTAAAATACGGCCACTCCGAGTGGCAGTCCTAAACACGCACTTTTTTTGCAAAAAACGTCCAATAATTTTTAAAATTATAAACTAGCACCTCTACACACAGGCACACAAAAGTTATTTGTAAATGAGGGATACGGCGTATTACCTAGTAGTGCAATACGTCGTAACCACATACTTTGATGTCGTAACCCACAAATTAAAAGTGAGGTTAGATTATGAATTCGCAAATTGTTCCAAAAAATAAATGAATAAACATATTCTAGAAAATTATAATTATTATTGTATATATTATAGTATATAAAAATATATACTTACCTTCTATGTATAACACAAAAAACTGTTAAAAATATTTAAATAACTATACTTTTGCAGCGTTTCTTGGTAGAGCACTCACAACAGATAAACAATTTGCTAGGGTTACGACATATCGCAGTGAAATTATTTTTTGTGGTTTCCGACCTTTTGCCCTTCACTTTTACATTCTTTTGAATCATTTGAAATAATACAATAGAGAGGTTTTTAAATAGTGATGAGGCTTACGATGTATTGTAGGGACATAGTAGTAACTATTAGAATCAAATGTCGCCAAAAAAAAACACATTTTTTGTGGGTTACGACTTGTTGCGCCTTAGCCATGGTTATGAAATTTTTTTAAATACCTTCATTTAAATGATATAAAATCATTTTCATCCCGTCACTTTTCAAATATAAACTTATTGACTTTAAATAAATCAAAGTACCACTTAAGTCACTATTTTTATCACACTAGAAGTGCGACCATCTGCCATAGCGCAAAATAGTGATTATGTCATCTCTACTTTATTTTATCTCCATGATTCTAATGGTTCGATTTTACCTCTGGTGTATCCAAGCCCAAGTTCTTAGGAAGGTACATGTACGTTTGAGGCTACATGTTAAGAATGATTTGACGAGCAAATGGTCAGTTCAAGGTTGTCCTTATTTTGTGATTGAACAAATCTCTCCTTCTTATGTTATCGCCTGGTTGCTTCTTGCTTGTCATAGTTCTGTGCCCTGATAAGAAATAGTATTCTGACAGTTTTTTATTTTTGGGGGTCCAATGACGGTGATTAATTTTTCAAAATATCTAAGTATATGATTTAAAAGCATCCGTATGTTAAATTTCGTTTAAAAGCCCTTTTTATTATTTGGATTGATGCGTTAGCATTATTGAGAGATTTGGAGAATTTTTATCTTTCCAAAGATTCTATTTTGGTTGTCATTCAATGTGAGGATTTTAATTATTTTTCTTTCACTAGAGTACTTTCAGCTGTAGTCAATCACTGTTTTATATCCGGAACTAACCTACAACATTTACCAGAGAAATAGTACTGCTGGTTAGTGTAAAGTTAGGGTACTGAGTTTTCATGCAAAAGGTTTATGGTTCAAATACAGGATGAAAGAATACATTAAAATCTAAAGAAACTTCATCCTAAAACCTTTAAATTATTTTTTAATTTATATCTTTTCCTACAATATTTTTGTGGATGTTTAAATGCTGATGTTTTTTTAGCTATTCAAAAAAGCAGCATTGTTATATTATGAGAGTTTCAAAATGTGAGAGAAAATTGATCAACAATTAATTATTCTTTAACTTAGTGATTATGTCAGTAACTTTAGCCTACACACCAAAATTTATATTTATTCTTTGCACAAAATTACACAAAAACTTGTAAATTTCATTCAAAAATATTCTGTTTAGTAATAGAGCTTGTTCCGGAAAAGTAGGAGAGAAAGAGAATAAAACATAAATCATGGATTGCCCTGGTGTCAAGGTTTTTTATTTCCATAGGGTCTCGTAAAACTCCAGAAAGAAGTTCGATTGTATAATGTATAAGTTGATGAAGGATCATTTGCATGGTTGTGAAACTTTTGTGATGAGGGAATATGCTATTCGTTCTTTCTTGGCGAGCCTTGTGATAACAAGCAAAAGTTTTGAAGGTGAATATAGACGTTTATATTGTTAATTAATACAAAAAAAAAAATGGAGAAAATTCGTAGCTGTTGCTTCGAAAGAAAAAATAAGAAAATGTAAATTTTTAATGTCCAGGCAGTAAAAATTATTTTTATCGCCTAGACAGTAAAAGTGTTACTTCTATGATCGAGAAGTATCATTTAATGCCAATCAAAGAAAAAAATATTTTTGTTTCACCATACAAATGTACGATTCATTCTGTGTAGAGCAGCTTACAATGTCGGCAGAGTTGAGCAGTACTCGAGTAAATTCTACCTCAAAATTGTAATTAAGTATTCAAAGTACTCCGTTTTTATTACCAGTGAGTACTTTCATCCAAATGAGGAAAAACTTTTTTATTTTCACCTCTTTGAGAAAACGTAAGTAAAAACGTAAGAAGTTTATATTTTAAAAATAATGATAATCCAAAAAGAAGTTGAATTTCTTTCCTTTAGTGAAATATTTTTTTTTATATTAGAACCCAGTTGATTTTCAGAATTTTCGGTTTAACTTAAGTACTTTAAAATTCATTCTTTTTAAAATACAATGTTTTTTTACATTTTTGTCATTATTTCACTAAAGCAAAGTGATATTCAACTTCTGTTTGGATTATTATAAATTTTGAAATAAGCAAACCTTTTATGAAAAATAACATTTTTTTAAAAAGGTGAAACTAAAAAAATGTTTCCTGCTCTTTTTGAGTCCATGTTTGTCCATTTAAGTTCACTTTGAATAAAAAATAAAGTACTAGAGGGTGTCAAAAACATAAGTAATAAAAGTTTAACCACGTAAATAACCAGCAACAACTTTTTCAAAAACTATTGAATGTTGACTGTTTCAATTGAGTAATTAACTGTACACTATTTTTTAAAAGGTTTAATAAAGAAAAACAGACTGTAACGACATATTAATAGGTACAATAAACAATTACTTATTCGTTCGCTGACATAATGAACACTGACTTAACGTAATTTTTAAAGAGACTTTTCACATCACTATGTTGAATCTTGATTCGCGACTTGCGACGATACCACGATTAAGTTTCTTTTGGGATACATCCTATTTCGGAACAGAAACCTGATGTTGAAATGTACCCACAAAGAGATTCAATAGCAGTAAAAAAATATACGCGTTATACGTTTTAAAATATATAACTGTTTTTTTGAGTATTCTCTATTTGCACCTCTATCTAATACCTTTATTACTAAATTGCAAAAGCAAAAGCAGTCATCTCTCCGGTCACGTCGTGGATGGGTGACCGCTGGGAGGTTCCACCATGGGTCGTGTCACCATGGGATTCATCCGACTAGCGTTTAACCATCGACGACGTGGAATGAATGAGGGTGTGAATGGGAAAGTAGTAGGACCTTCAAATGGTGGTACAATAAGCAGCAGGCTGCCAGACTGCAGACGAATTAGGGTGTAGCACGGGAGGTCTGAAGGGTGTAAAAAAAAGTGATAGAAGATAAGTTATATTCTCATTTTGATGGTTGCTTTCTGATTTACTATTAGTAATTACTAAAATTATTTAAAATATTCATACTCGTTATTCAATTCTTTATCGAGTACTCTCTAAAATTTGCAAAAGAACTCATTTGCTTTGTGTATTATTTATATAAATACTCATACTCTAGATACGTATAAGTACTTTGCTAATTGGTTTGGGAAATTTTAAAAATATATAAATGAAAATTCCACACCTGTAATTTTGAACCAATCAAAATACGTGTTTTTGACAGATCACCATGGCAACGGAGGTATTTTAGTGGACATTTTTTTCTCGTGGGGTACCCAACAGCGAATTATACTGGAAATTTTTTGACGTTTACAATAACAGAAAATTTTTGACAGACTGGTTTTTATTTGTTCACATAATAGGTTTAGTTTTGATACATTTTAGTTACAATGCTAAGGTGTTTTCTATATTCTTCGGCCACTTCTTTTCTTCTTAATGGCGAAAATGCAGGACTTTGGATGCTTTGAATTATGTGTCTATGTCTAATAAAATATATATAATATTTAGACACTAATTTATTCACCTTTTTCCCATTCAGCACTTTGAATTTTGCGTAGTTTAGGTGCAAATATTCGTGGACAATTCGGAACAAATTTTCGTTTTTCAAGTTGGAGCCACAATCCTCTATTAATCCGAGTAAGTAAGTCATGGTGCAATGATTGATCATTACATCAGACAATTTCACGCATATTTTGCATAGCGTATGATTTTCAAATCGATTCATTTTTAAACAAATAAGTAATTTTGTTGGTTTTACTTGCTGTGCAATATTCTTTATCGCAACAAAACGCGAGTTATTTAATGTTTTGAACTGTCAAAATACAATGATCACAGCCTCCTACGATTGATGCTTGCTGACGCTGGTTATGAATTTCATACCATTTTAAAGCGCTCATAACGCATGTTAATAAAAACGCAGAAAAACAATTTTCTACCACTTGTAGTTATTCAAAACTTACGTAAAATTAAAGAATATACTATTTTCTATTTTCAAATGGTATTCCCATGCAACTACAATGAGTAGAAATAAGCAATTTGAAGGCCTAAATAATTGCAGCGAAACATTTTTTTACGTCGGACCGCTTGACAACTTCAAAACTGAAATTATATTCGAGGTTAGGGTCTCACTTAGTTACCATGTCAACTCAACAATCAAGGCGACAACACCTTTTATGTTTCTCTGGTGACTTGGAGAAAATAATTTGCATTGTTGAGAAACGAAAAATAAATTTTAAAAATATTTAATTTTCAACCATAATTCGGCGTGGAATTTTCTTACCGAATACCACGCGAGGTCAAATTAATATCAGGAAATTTTTTGACCTCTAGTGGTATTACTAGTGAAAATTAAATAAAATTTACCTTTATTAATTTCCAAGAACTGCGACTATATCTGGAGTCTGACTTGCCAAAAAAATAAGGAACAGGAATATTTGGGTAAAAAGGGGAAAAATTGGGATTTATGGCTTACCAATAATCCTTTAATTTACTCTAAGTAGTAAATCACTAATTTTTAATTAATTTGCGGTGGAATTGTTTATCAAGCCGGCACTAATTTTTACACACAAAAAAACCGTGGTTTTTAATACGAAGGTTCAAAACGGACTGGACTCTTTTTCGATATGAGCTTAAAAATATCTTTTAATAAAAAGAATTAAGATTAAATTGATTTATGAGCGTGGACTGTAGGCAACCAATTTTACTTGAAGAGTTTAATAAAAATACAAATGGCCGTAACATCCTGCCCGGGCGAAGTTGAATTTATATTCAAGCAATCACATTGTATATTACCAAACTTAATAATTAAAACAAAATTAAATATATTAAATTCTACGAATCACTTAATTCATTATACTTTCGGAATGAAAGAGGTACCCATTAAACAAAAAATAAAGGAAATTGGTTTGTTAATAAAAAAAAAATAATTTCAACAATAGACGAGACAAAACAAAATTAAACAATATTGCTATCTTATTGATTCGGAAGTGGAAAAAGTTTGACAACTGGACGAGTGTAGGTCCCGTTCTGAGTTCTCACAGTAGCTACACGAATGACTCCATCATTACCAGGGTGTACCTTATCAACAATGGCTAAAGGCCACTGCAAAGGAGGCAAATTATTTTGTAAAATAATAACAATCATATTTTCTTTAATTGGATTAGATGGGGTATTCCATTTTTGACGAATTTGTAGGGTAGAGAGATACTCATTGTGCCATCTTTTCCAAAAATGATTTACTAAAGTATCCAAAAGTTTATAACGATTGACAGGATGTATATTTTCTAATACATTTTCAGAAGGAAATGAATTTAAGGGAGCTCCATTCAAAAAATGTGCGGGGGTTAAAGCAACTGGCGCATGAGGGTCATCACTTAAAATATATAAGGGTCTACTGTTTAGTAACGCTTCAATCTGGGTAAGTACAGTTATAAATTCTTCATAATTCAGAATTTGAGATCCAATGACCTTAGACAAATGCGTCTTTACACTTTTAATATTGCTTTCCCAAAGACCACCAAAATGGCTAGCCGTAGGGGCATTTTTACCCAGTCTTTATTTAAGATTAATTCCCTTTGGAAAGCATCATTAAATTCTTGGGATCGAAGAAGTTCATGTATTTCATTTAATCGGGTTTTAGCACCAACAAAATTTGTGCCATTGTCCGAAAACAATTTTGCAATATTACCACGACGAGATAAAAATCTCTTAAGGGCTGCTAAAAAACAATCGGTGGATAACGAAGATGCTAGTTCCAAATGTATTTATTTAGTAGCTAAACATACGAATAGACAAACATATGCCGTTTGCGACTTAATTCCTCTTCATCGTCCTAAAGTAATATTATAAGCACCTGTAAAATCTACGCCTGTAGATAAGAATGCTTTAGTTTCATTCACCCTTTCCGAAGGCAAATCTGCCATAAAAGGAAAAGTGGGTTTCGGGTTAAATTTACACCCCATCAACCCTCTATGCGTCACCTACATCAACAAAAATAAATAAATAGCGACCACCATTTATATCATTGGAAAGGTAGTAAAAATTAAGAACCCCCTTAATAAGAAGCTGGCATGTTCATATGAATTTATTTATTTAATGCGATTACCTCCAATTAAAATACAAAATGCAAAAGTAATAAAACTTTATAAAATTTACTTGGTTGTAGAGCGGAGCATGCAAGGGTTTCGTAGTACCCCACTTTAAAAGTTTATTTTTGACTTATTCTGAAAGAAAAAAATATGTATGTGTAGATAAAGGATAAATCTATGCTCCTCTGGAGACACTTTTTTAAAATTTGAAACTATTTTTTCTAAAAAAAAAATACAAAACTCGACTTTTTTTACCCATTTTCTCAATTTTTTTTAGAAAAAAGTAAATTGAATTTTAAAAAAGTTGTTTCCTGAGGAGCATAGATTTAACCTTTACCTACACGTAAATATTTTTTTCTTTTAAAAATAGTCAAAAATAAACTTTAAAAGTGGGGTACTACGAAACCCTTAAATCGCAAGATTTTTCGTCTGGAAAGTGGCGCTTCTGTTAGATTTTTAAGAAATTAATATTTGTGAATGAAAACAATTTATAATATATTTTACTGATGTTATACGAGGGATGAATAAATTTTACGTATTTGTACACCTTATTTTTTACGAAATTTATTTCTGTCATACTAAGATTGGTATATGTATTATATGGAAGGGTTTCATAGTACACCAATTTTACGGATTATTTTTTAATTTTACTAAAAGAAATTTTATGTAAGTACAGGTAAAGGCTTAACCCATACCTCTCTGGAGTAAAAATATGAATCAGTCTCTTTTGAAAAAAATCTAAGAAAAAAAAACGAAAAGAAATAGAAATGTTAAAAAATGCTAGAAGAAAAAAATATATTTAATTTTTGCCCACAAGAGCATTTATTTTTATTTTTTTGTAAAAATAGAAGTACGTTAAAAGCTTTTTCGTCTAGAGGGTGGCACCAACAAAATATATATCTTTGTCTACTATTTAGTGATAAGTGATTTGAATTCATGTTGTTATTTTTTACATACAGTAATTTCGCTCAATTATATTAAATTAATTTTATCATTTATGCATTAAAAAAATATATATCCGAAATTGGAAGGTATACACTGAGATGTGAATTATAAATATGTTTTTGTTTAATGAATACCTCTTCGAGTCAACAATAATTATTAATTCCAGCATGTTAATATCTCTTCAATCCGTTAAAGTAATGTGAATATTTTTTCTTGCTTTCGCGCATGACTTTGATCTGTCGCACCCTTTGAGGCGCGTTGCAAGAGAAAATTTTCTAAAAAGTTGGCCAATGTCTATAAATGAGAAAAAAACGATTGTGACAAGCTGATTTTGCATTGTGGCACAATAAAAGACGGAAACGAGTCACTGCTTTAAAATTTGGAGAAATTTGTAAAAAAATCTCCTAAAATCTTTTATTCTAAAGCCACCCGATATGGCATGAACCATAAATTCAGAGCAAAATAAGATTTGCTGCCAGTCTGGATGGAATTAAAAAAAAACAAAACTATGATAGAGTTAAAATGTCCATATGGAGCTGAAGTGCTGACTGTAGAAGAAGAAATATGCAGTAGAGAAATAACTGTTTGGAAAAATGACAATACCATTAAGAAGAACCACTATTGGTATTTTCAAATTCAGGGCTATCTGCACATAACACAAATGGTTTTTTGCATTTTGTGCTTCTGGATTTCTGGAGGAATAAAAGTGGAGAAAATATATCATAATGACAGCTTTTGGAAAGAAAAGACACAAAATAAAATTAAAAATTTTTATATGCAATATGCCTTGCCGGAACTTGTTGACAGCGAAGCTAATAGAGACATGGAAGTAGGTACGGGACAGAATACTGAATAATTCGTGAGAAATTTTGTTTAATGTTTATTAACATAACGCAAGGAATCTTAAATTATTTTGAATATTTGTATTAATTTAAGAATAACATTTTATTTATTTCTAAAATATGGTAGTAGGCCATCCATTTAAGATATGATTAATGTCTTATTATTTTAATACACTATTTTAAATTTAGGATTTTACAAGTGGCAGTGGTAATTGATGATATATAATTATTATTATACCAAATGTTTGAAAAGGCTACACCAACTAGTGGACCACGCTTTTAATTCCCCAAAATAATAGTTTCAACATTTTGATTCGGATTAAAAGTTTTGTGTAACTATCATCAATAGAAATTGAAAAATCAGACATGAATCTTTGTAACGACATTATTTATAACTTTATTAACTTCATAACGATCAAAAATTTAATTTTAAATATAAATTGATTTTCATTTTAACTAAAAATTTTTCGAAAAGTTCACTATATTGTTTAGTTGTTGCAACTTTACTGCGCTTAAATAGCGTTCAGAGTAAAATATGAATTGATTTATGCAGCTTAACTGAAAAACAGGAACTAATGCTTTCATTCCAAAAAAAGTAATATGGTCAATAAAAAGAATTTCGAACTGTGATATCTGCAAGTCCTTATTTAAAACCTTTAAATTTAATATTATCATTATACAAGAGTTATCTTTACAAATTGATATTTCCATAATACAAATAAATATATCTCTGTTAAAGAATACTCATAAATTATTTAATATATTTATTTAAACATGTTTCTGTCTTTTGTCTGGATGATATTGAATACTAACTTTTTCTATATAACTTCTTATCGAGACATTGTGAGATAAAAAAACAGACAAAATCATATAATTTTTTAGGTATAGAAGTTTCAATGTAATGCTGTTTCCCAAATTATAAAAATACTAAAGAATATTTAAAAAAAATAATAATAATAATAATAATAATAATAATAATAAAAAGCCAATTAAAGAATGTGTTAATATCTACAGAACATCATATTTCTTTTTTGGAAACAAAGAGTAGTCGAAAATTGTGAAAATAACAACATATTTTTATTTTACAAAAATAATAAATCAGTTTTTGTTTTTTATGTAAATCACATTATTTTCAAGGCAATAAAACAGAAGAAAAGTCACCGAATACCGATTTCAAAAAGATCTATTAGTTTTTAAAGGGAATGGAAAGAGAAAGAACGCTTTTTAATCAAGTTAAAATTCTTTACTAATTTCGCTGTTTCTCTTCGACGATCTGGTCATCGTTTTGTTTAAAATTGATAACTATAAACGGATTAAGGTATTTTGTACTGTGTTAAAAAATTTAAGAAAAATTTTGAAGAATGTTTTTTTTTTAAATTAGTAAACTTTGACGAACATATACAATATTCAAAAGATAAATCACATTTATGTGATTATACAAAAATTTTATTTATTTTTCTAAAATAATATGGATTGTTCTCTAAAATATATATAGTGGCTCGCAAAAAGTCTGCTTTTTATATTTTACTTTTTTCAGATAATGTTATTCCTGATAAAACTTGGTGTTTAATTAAACATAAAACTTTATTTATTCAAAAAATTCTGTATTATAAATATAAATTTAGCTGCACAGTGAACTAGGTACTCTTCTAGAAACCGAACCCACATTTTTACATATAAGATTAATTTAAGAAGATATATATAAGTCCACATTGTAGTTTTTTAGTTAATACAATAAACATAGATTATTATATCCTTTTGAACCTACTTCAAAGAGGAGGAGGTTTTCAATTCGTCTGTATATATATTTTTTATGTATGTTTAGCGATAATTCTTTACCACCTTGTCCGATTTCTATAATTCTTTTCGTTAGTAAGGGGGTACCTCAGGGGTGGTCCCATATAAATTTGGTTAAGATGTGATGATGGCATCTGCACGATTTTAAAGTCGGTTGTTTTAAATTACTTTTAAAATTTGTTACGTAAATTAAAAGTTTAATAATTTGGTGCTTTCTTGATGCGTCGTTTTATGATTTCACTTTGTATATATTTAAGAACAGATAATTATTATTACTGGCAGTTTATTTTAAATCATTAAAATAATATTTTGTTAATCCAAAAAAGACAAACAAAGAAGCCATGTCACATTCAGTATAATATTAAAAATTAGATATATAAATATAGTATATTATGTACCAACAGACTAAACTTTTACTTTCAATCCCGCCTTTTTGTCGTAAAAGACTTCTAAATTTTTACCAGTGACGTCCGTCCAGGTTTGAACTGAATATTTTTGAACAAAAATATGGTACGCCGCTGCTTTTTCTAAAAACCAAAATTATCTTTAAAATCCTTATTTATTTTGGAGCAAATTTGGTTTATTGACGTACTTTCGTACGACGCACCCTTTTCGCGTAAGAAAATAAAAACCAGTTTATTGAAACTGCTTTTGATATTTTGTTGAAATTTGGTAGGAACCCACCATGAGTGGAAACATTTTTTTTTGGGCAAAATTTCATAAAAATATCTAGAGTGATAGGAAACTTATGATAAAATAGTTATTTTTTTCTTAAAACTTTAACACCCAAGGATTCACACCCTTAAGTATCGGCACTCAATTAATAAATACCCCGTATTAATTGATATTACCTTATTCGAACCAATCGTCTATTTTTTCGTTATTTGTATTTATATTTCACACCTCTACTCCTAAATGTAATTTAATCTAACTAAACCTATTCACTAAATTAAAATATAAAAATAATGTAAAACCCTCTAAAAAATCGAACTGCGTTATATTATATTATCTCGCAATGCACCAAGAATAACAAATACCTACGATTCTTGTTCCCCTAATTTAGGTAACTCTGACTCACTCAAGAACTTGATGAACGTCGGCAGCCGCGTGGTAGAATTTTTCGGTTCCTTTGTCCTAACTTGGCGCGTTCGAGTTTAGAATACGTATCCCTCGTATCTACATGCAATTGTTAAAAATATGAATGAATGCGGATTTTGTTTAGTCTCGGAAGTAATTTTGTAGTATTTAGGCTCCACCCTTAAGTTGTAATTTTTATACCAACTAAACCACCGTTGCCCCGCAGGTCTTTCAGTTTGTAATGTAAATTTTCCTCTTAAAAATAAATTTTATAGTGATTATTTTTTTATCTATTTCGAGACGGCAACTTGTCTGCAATTTTTGACAGCTGTACAAGCTTATTTTAAATGTTAGACTGGCGGATCTCACAAGTTGTGACACATTAAAAATGTCTTCTATTACTTATCTTTAATGAAATCAGAAAATGAAATGAGCACATAGACCATATGGTTTTCTCAGGCGTGAATTTAGGCTTTTCTAATAGACACTTTTGGGGAAATAATTTTACATGACTCTGTCAATTTCGTGTCCCGCCGTTGACTGACATTTACTCAAATTCGTACTGTCAAAATTAAAACAATAACATTGAATTAAAAATAATTAATCTGGACAAGAACTAAACAAATTCGATGAAATTGGCATGGTATATAATTAATTGCTTAAAGATAAGGTTATAATACATAACATATAAATAAACTCACAACGAGACTTTCTATTTTTAAAAGAATTAAACAAATTAAAGCAAACTAGTTAATATATAACTCAGATAATAAGAAGAAAATACAATACCCCTGTCCAGTGATAAGATGAATTATAATAATGACATCTAAAGGCTAACAATACATACACGACAAAAATAGTGGTTTTAAAAGCTTATCAACAATAAATAACGTTTTATTTTTTTTCGTATATTTAAACAAGGTTAGTCGAAGTTTTCATTAGTTATTTGAGCGGCTAAAAATGCACGTTACAATATGCATTTTTTTTATTAGCATTAAGTAAAAGTAAGTGAATTTTGTTTCGTTCACAATGCACAATGCAATAGCCAGGCCACGCTTTGTGGATTGGACGTAGTTTTAGTATCTAACCTGTCACTCTGTAATGGATTTAAGTACAAAACATTGTATTTATTGATTGTATATTAATTTATCCGTAAACAAATTTTTTACGAAATTTAAGTTAAATTTGAAATTATGACAAACAAATAAATTGGAAGCGGCTAATCTTCATCAAAAAAATTTGAAAAATATCGTTAATACCAAATATGCTGTGTGAATGTGTACATAATTTGTTCAGGTTTTAAAAATGGTTATTACCTACCATGCTAAAAGACTAATGCATTTAGGTATTTAATTTCGGATTTACAGAATTTACGATGCCATGCCGTCATAAATTTTTATATGAAATATTACATTTTATGAACTATTAAGGTCAATTAATTTATGGGGAAAAATTTCGCTACCCGTTATTTTCTAACAATAACGATATAAACGGTTTAACTTAATTTAGTGCCCGTAGTTGTTTGATAGGGAAACAAATATTGATTCGAAATTTATAATAACAGTCGGGATGTGCAAATATGGGTAAAAAATAGATGTTTTAATTTTTAAATTATTAAAATTTCAGTACCAAAGAACACAAAATAAATCCCACATTAAATAATTTTAGACCAAAAGAAAACAGTGTTGTTAGTTAAAGTTGTGTGAATGTTAGTAGTGTTACATACCTAAAAAAATATAGTACAAGGGTATTACAAACTGAGACGTCTCACATTAAACAAAAAATAGTTGTTGCTACAAATAAACCCTCAAGAGGTAGAAAGTAATTAACACAAAATGTGGGAAAAAGAGAAACACAGCTATTTTAAGTAAAAATTAATTAATTAGTCAACGTTTTGTGGGAAATATCTTATCAAAATTGTGTTGGTTCTCTAGGCAATGGAATGAAGAAAATTCTATTTAGAGGATTCAACTATATTCAATGTGGAGTTGGCAAAATTTACTGGCACGTTATTGGGGTAAGAAAATGGCCAATGTATACATGAGTTACGGGGTTTCCGAATTCTGCCACAAACTTCAGGTAAAGAAAAATTGATATCCGAACTCTGCCACGGATTACAGTTTTAGAGATTAGGTTCCTAAATCATTAGAGGGTCTCTCCGATCCGATTAAGATATTATCAATGTAGGTATCCGAGACATTGCTGATATTGTTTACTATTTGTGGTACTGATACATGAATAAAAATATGAAATAATATAAAAAAACAACTTATTATGAAAATATTCAAATTTATTAAAAAAAAACAGTTAATTGAAAATTACAAATATAATAAAAGCTTTACAGATAAAATGAAATTAGATTTTGGGAAGATTTTTAAATGACATTATTTTAACAAATATAAATCGCGAAATAGATTTATTTTTATATTTTTCAATATTTTTATGTATTGTGTTGACTTTCGTTTGGACATTTTTTTTAGTTTTTTTCTAATTATTGTTAGCTGACCGCATTTTTGAATAAGTCTCTACTTGATAATCTAACAATACACGTGTAAAACGAGCTATTAAAATGCGAACGAAAACTTTCACATGCGTTAGTAGTCCTCTTAAAAAAATCTACACTATTTGCCCAAATATTTGATTGGAATATTCATAAATTGTTGACATATGTTTGTTTTAAATAATTGCGGAATTTAATAACTCTTTTATCATTTGGTAGCAAATAGTGCAATTCTTCATTGAAAAAATCTACCACTTCCTCAGAACTGAGGTACATCACACCAAAATGAAGTTTTTAATATCTACCAATCACACAGTTTTCCTCTTTATATTCCGGAACTAAATTATATTCTTGAATTTTCCGAAACCATGCTTGGCAGAGATGAAATTTGCAACCCAAAAGAATAAGATCTCTCCCAAAATATTTATATATTGCGTTGTGAATACTTAATTCAAAATATACCACAACCTCTATTGGTTTAAAATTTAAACAAAAAGCTTTACACTTATTACTTAAAAGAAGAAATACATTGTAATATGTTTCACCTGATTTATCAGGTAATAAACAAAAAGCAACTGGTACATAATAACCGTTTTTAAAACTATGAATCGTGAACATTTGGTAAAAGAAATTTGTACAACTTTTGAATGTTCCGTCCATCAAAATACTCTCTGACTGACACAAAAATGTTAAATTTGAAAAACAGGAAAACACAATTATTTTTATCTTATCTGCCGCCATTAGAAATTATTCCCCGCGATTTTTATTCAGATGTAAATCGACAACAGTATTGAACACCTCTTCTTGGTTTTTAGGTAATATTGGCAAGATTTTTTTTCTTGCTGCATGCATACTTTTTCTTATTTAATTGATATCTTCTGAGTTTATGTTTTCCGCAAAATTATTTGATCGTAAATCTCGAATTATTAATTTTTCTGGTTTCTCAGCTGGATCACAAGTTGCCTTTTTTTAACACTATTGCTCACTGCATTTCTTGCAAGGTTCATTGCAACACCATGATTGTGTTATGCTTTGACCTCTATTATTACGTCTTCATTGGAAACGTGGGAGTACACTCTAGCTGTACATTTAGCGTTACAGCATTTCCATTGAATCTTTCCACAATTTGCTAGTATTAGCTGTGGAAAACTTAAAATTATTTAACACAATGAATTTATTTCCTCTTTCACTAAACATGGTAGACGCACTGTTATTCATTTTAACTCAACTAAGGTAGATAATAAACTGTTTTATAAAACCTTTATTAAGAAACAAGTAACCTATTTCCCCTTCTAAATATTTCCCTAAATATTAAAACCAAGCAAACGTCAAAATATTCCAAGAATTCCATCAATTTTGTTTTTGAGAAAATATATTAATAATTACTTATTTAATTTTTGTACCTCTTCTGAAAGGTCTTTAGGTATGAAAAAATATTTAAATCCTTAATCCCTAATACAGATAGAACTTAATGCCCCTTAATGGTCATGGCAGAGTTCGGATACTTGATATGGTGTCGTCTCACTTTGTACTGTCTTAGTTTGTACGATGCAAAAATTATACCTGTTTTAGTTTCAGTTTATACGGACTCTCCCAAACCAATTATTGATAGTCTCATTTCGTACTATAATCCCGAAATTACCTGGTTTAAATTATAAAGTACTTTATTAAATTTGCGAAAAGTGAGATTCTGTTTTCAAACACTTTCTAGTTTTAATACAATACCGATTTATTATAACATCCCTAAATATCGTTATTTATTGTTAATTAATGGTAAATCACTACAGAATTAAAATACCAATAAGAGTAAGGAAAAGGGTGACAGATTATTTTGTAAAAGGGGTTGCTTGATTTGCAAAGTAAAGACCTCAATCTTTAAAAGTGTTAAATAGCGTAATACAATAAATATGTATTATTTCTATTAGATATTGAATAAGTACTAAGTACACAAAGCAGCATGTTTGGGTTTTCCCAAACAGAGCGTCCTTTCTTAGTTAGGTACCTGTTAAATAACTACAGATCATCTTAATTCGTATAAGTACCGCAATCAAAATAGGTAAATAGATTTATGTGAATACTTAACGGATTACGATACTGTACCCGAGTATTTTTGGGTTTTTCCCAAAATATTTATTTTATGTTCTGCGAAAAATGTTTGATATTTTATTATTTACAGAATTGGTGAGGTTAAATTAGATCGTATTTAAAAGATATGATAGTGGGATATTCGAAACTACCGATACTGGTATATAAACTTTTTTGATTGTATTGAATCTCTAGAGCAGGCAAAAACTATGGAAGAAGTAAATGGAGTGATTGAGTTAGTGCAAAGTTGCAAGGGTCGTGAAATGGCTTTATATTTGGGATATCAACATTATCTGAAGGCCAAGAATAAAAACGGATCGAAAAATTGGACCTGTGTAAATCGGAACAAGTGTGGTAGTAGTTTAACAACAGTAAATAACAAAATTATTCGTAAAAATAAACAACATACTTGTGTACCTGATGAACCTAAAATGGAAGTTTTAAAGTGCTTTGATAAATGCAAGAAAAGGGCCCGAAAAGAATTAATTCCAATACCAAACATATTTAATGAGTAATTCTCTGAATTAAAAGATGCTGGTTTAGATTTTGTCACAAAAGTATCTCTTTTTTTAAATAAGAAGAGCTCTTTATATAGAAATCGTCAAAGAGCACTAGGCTTTTCCAGTTTTCCAAGCAGAAGTGATGTAATAATTCCACAAGAGTTAGCAGATGATTTTTTAATTATTGATGATGGGGATGGAGAAGACCGTATATTAGCTTTCTGCAGCAAGTATGGTCGTCAATGCTTAAAAGAATTGAGCAACTTTTTTGCGGATGGAACCTTCAAATGTTGTAATAAACTTTTTAGTCAATAATTGTATACTATACATGCAGACTTAGGCAGCACTCTTGATGCAACAAATATTATACCAGTTGTATATGCTTTAATGCCTTATTTTGTTGACCAGTGGTTGGAAAATGACGCAATTGGAGAAAGTTGGATTTGTTTTATGGAAAAACATAGAACAACTAATAGCCTAGAAGCATAGCATAGCAAATTGAACCGAGAAATTGGCAAACATAACCCCAATTTATTGGAACTTATCAAAGGATTGAAAGAAGACTCTATATATGCAGGATTTCTTAAACAACAGGCTGATTTACATTTGACGCCTTCAAAACGAAGAAAGATGTACAGGGATCTTGATTGTGCAATACAGAAAACAGTCAGTGATTTTGTAGAAGGAAGAAAATCTGTTGGATCATGTTTAGAAAAATTGCAGTACGTTGTAAAATTTGAATAGTATTTTTCAGTATTTCTGTATATATATAAATAAAATTATTCATTAAATTAATTTTATTGTAATAAACATATTTTTCACAAATTAATGTATGGTTTATTATATCAACACATCAATTTCGACAAAAATTTGTATGTGTAAAATTAACATTGGTGACTGGTTCAGTATATATAATACGTCGTACGAAATGAGACTAGTCATAGGTAAACATTTGGAACGCCGTACGAAGTGGGACATTTAAGGGTCGTAGTACGAAATGGAACAGTACGAAGTGGGCATAAGCCCTTGATATCACACTTGTAGAAAGTACCATTCTTTGCTTGTTAAACAATATGCTATTTTGATGTGTTTCACGAGTTCTAAATAAAAATATTATTGGAAAACGGTTTACCACAAAACTCAATTAGTTTTTGATTTAAGCAAAAACTTGTAAATAAAAAAAAATAGAAAAAAAATCAGCTAAAAACTCCAGTTTTCCAAAAATGTATTTCTGCAAATTGATAAAATTTAATATTCATTTTTAATTTTTATTTAAAAAAACTAGGGTATAACAAAAAAATTAAAAGACTGGAGATTATTAGGGTGTTTCTTTTAAATACTTAAGCAAAAAATGAAATTATACTGATGATAAATAATTAAGATACATGGACAATGCTAAAATAGTGAACCGCGAAAACAGCCTTAAGTATTTCATTGTTAATGGGTTTCTGGAAATTAAATTATCTGTTGTATGTTAGTCATTCATTCGCATTGTCATCTCCACCTACTCTCAATAGAGAGTTATTATACTAAGAATAATTGCTTTAGTTTTCCATTACTCATAAAATTACACAGTTTTGAAGAAGGCTATCCAGGCGTAAATAAATGCCGGCGCAGCGGAAAGTTTAAATATTGTTTTGGAACAATAATTTGCCCTTTTTGTTCGGTTAACTTTGGAGATAACTTGTTTAAGTGAGTAGATGAAACATAATTCGCGGCGTCTATTGCGTACCACTCATTCGGCGCGAACAAATTCAATTTGTGGCCATTTACATACACTTTGAGCCACTTCAAACTTAATTCGATGTTTTGAATGTCGAAGTAGCTCTTAATGCAGTTAAATAGAAATAAAAGGGATGCCGTATTTTGTTTCGTTAATGAGCGGAAATATTTTAACGCAGTATCAGGCTGTAAAGTTTGAGGACTCGCGGCTGGTTTTCCCATTGTCAGGGCACCATGACTTTTTGCTATACATTCGTTCCTGAATTTATGTTAAAATAATAATAATTACTGCTTTGTATGGATTCCTTTTGATGAATTTTGTTTGTTTTATAGTTTATAATAGAAAATCTAAAATTTTCCTAATTCTCCATTCTTCTAGAGTAGATGCAGAGAAGTTAGAGTAAATACAAAACAAAACGGTTGGAAAATACCTATATTCAAAATTGTCTGGTTGAGTCTATAAAAAGCGAAACTTTAAAACAATATAACAATTTTACGAATAAAAAAGAATACTTTTTACAGGATGTTCTTCTACTAAGATGTCGGGAACTTTATCTTCTATTTTCGACTTACAAATTTGGCGAGGGTATCCAAAATTTACTGAGAATGGTGTAAATCCTAAATATTAACGTAATTCTTGTAAACGTCTTATGATTCGGCACCTGACGATAAGGAAATATTTCCCGGTATACTCCAAGTTCCTTCATAAAATCCAAGAATCAGGTTATATCAGTTTGTTTATTATGAGAATACGTTGCAGCCATTATATACATATACACATAGTTTTCATTTTATTTTGTAGCTATTAATTTTTAAATATATAAGAAAAACTTCGTTGTTTTTAAATTTATATAGGTGTAATATTTAATGTGAATAGAATATTGTTTGGAAATAATGGGTAATATAAAAGTAGCCTGTATTAATGTTAATTCATTGCCGGCTCGAATTACTGAGTTAAGGGAGTTTGTTGAACATGTAAACTATGATATATTATGTATTACTGAAACAAAGCTCAATGAAAATATTTTAGATAATGCTATCATGATAAAAAATTATAACTTATTTAGGCAGGATCGAGATAGTGTTACTACAGGTGGCGGTGTAGCCTTATGTATCAGCTCTATATGGCCCGTTACGGCTGTGGATTTTTTAGATAATAGTATCATTGAACAACTTTGGGTAAAATTGACTGTTAACAAGAAAATATTTATAATCGGTGCCATATACCGGCCACCTAAACAACCTTTATTACAATTCCTAGATGCATTTGAAAACTCTATTATTGGAATTAGCGCTCAATATGATAACATAATTTGTTCAGGAGATTTCAATATAGATTTGTTAGTTGATACAGCTGCAGCTAGGCATTTGCATAATATATTTGATTCGTTTGGACTTATTCAACACGTTAACAAACCTACAAGAATAAGTAAGACCTCTGCCACTCTTCTGGATTTAATGATTTGTAATGATAAATTAAATATTAATGATTGTGATGTGTTATATGATCGAATTAAAAGTGACCATGGGTTAGTAAAGGCAACGGTTATAATTGAAAATAATATTAAACCCAAAAAAACTATAACTATGCGTAATATAAAAAAAATTAATATGCAACAATTTTATCAAGAACTGTCATCTTTACCATTTGACCAGATTTACCGTACTAATGACATAAATATAAAAGTTGATATTTTTACGACCCTACTATTAAATATAATTAATAAATTTGCTCCATTGCATTCTGTAAATATAAAAAAAACAAAGTAAACCCTGGATAACTGAAAATATCAAATTAATGTTTAAATTAAGGGACAATGCTCTAAGTCGTTTTAAACGAACTAAAAAAGAATCTCACTGGATATATTATAAAGAGTTACGAAACTTTACTAACAGAGCTGTATCTCACGAGAAAAAAGCTTATTTAGCCCACAAATTAAAAAATAATCTTTCAACTAAAACACTTTATAGCGAAATAAAGAAACTTAATATTTACTCTAATGATAAAAATAACGAAATTCCTAATAACTTAGCTGACGTCGATATGTTGAATAATTTTTTTATCAACTCTTCTCGGTCACAGCATAAAATTAACAAAGTTATTTTGGAAAAGTTTAACTCTAGCAGAAAAGAAGGACTTGGCAAGTTTCATTTTAGCGAAGTCAGTGAGAATGATGTGTATAAAAAATTATTGTCAATAAAATCTAAAGCTATTGGTGCTGATGACATTGGACTGGACATGTTACTTTACTGCTGTCCGTTTGTAATAAAATATTTAACTCACATCATTAAGAGTTCTATCAGTACTGCAATTTTTCCATCACAATGGAAAGTTGCGCAAGTAATTCCATTGGCCAAAATAAAAAATCCAAATGAATTTAAAGATATCAGGCCTATAAGTATTCTTTGCACAGCTTCTAAAGTTATGGAAAAAGTTATTTATCAACAAATAAAAACCTTCCTAGATTATTATAATATTATTCCTATTAATCAATCTGGTTTTCGCCCCAATCACAGTTACAACACTGCCCTACTCTCAGTCATTGACGATATTATTAGAGCTATTGACCAAAATCACCTTACAGTTTTAGTATTATTAGACTATAGCAAGGCGTTTGACAAAATAAATCATGCAATGCTAATAGGGCTATTACACCACCTAGGTTTTAATGAAAATGCGAAATGTCTTATAGATAACTATCTTAAAAATAGAATGCAGTATGTTAAATATAAAGATAAATTATCTTCTTCACTAGAAATAGAAAATGGAGTCCCTCAAGGATCTATTTTGGGGCCTTTATTGTTTTGCATCTATACATCTTTATTCCCAGATTCACTGAAGTATTGCAATTTTCATCAATATGCGGATGATACTCAGATTTACCTTTCATTCCCTGCTTGTAAATTTGAAGAAAGCATAGCCAAAGTAAATTCTGATTTAAATTTACTTTTTAAATTATCTAATGACTATTGCTTAGATATAAATCCCTCTAAATCTCATGTTATGCTGTTTGGCAGGAAAAAAGATAGAATTAATTACAATGATAAACTTAAAATTAAAGTTAACAATGAAATATTGCCTAATACACATATCGCAAAAAACTTGGGTGTATTCCTTGATACTGATCTTAGATTTGAAAAACACATTAATAATATAATTAAAAAATGTGTAACGAATATAAAAATGATTTACGGCAATAAAGACACCCTGGATCATCGTTCTAAAATCTTATTATGTGAATCGCTTGTATTTTCTCACTTGAACTTTTGTGATTCAGTCTATGGACCATGCATTACTCAATTCAATAACCAGCGTCTTCAGCGCATTCAAAATACCTGCATTAGATTAATTTATAAATTAAAAAAAAAATCAACGGGTTTCTCGTAAAAGGAGTGAACTAAAATGGCTGACAGTAAGTCAAGCTCGTTTTTTGCATTCCTGCTGCCTATTTCAAAAAAATTTACTATTTAAAACGACGTCATATTTACAAGATAAGGTTCAGAAGCGATGTTCATAATCTTAATATCCGTAGAAGAAATTTTGTATTAATCTCGCAACACAAGACTAAGATGTTTGAAAGCTCTTTTACTTATATATTTTATAAAACAATTAATTCTCTCCCCCCTGAACTTAAAAACTTATCTGTAAGTGCATTAAAGCGTAAAATAAAATGTTATATATTAAATGGTGACATGGAAGTATCATTTAAAATTTAAGATTTATCAAAAATATTTTCATTGATGCTTCGCATCAATTAATAATTATTGTAGTATTATTATTATTGTTAGATAGGTACTATAATTAGATATTTGTGTTAGTTATTATTATTTAATTAATAATTTTGTTTGTCTCTTTTTTGTGGGATTTACTATTATAATCTTTGTTATAATTCTTTTTTTTTGTGCTTTTTACATCAGGATATATTGAAAACCATCTTCTTTCATCTTGTATGATTGACGATGAATATGTCCTTTTCAGTAAGTTCATATTTTGGTAGGTTTCTATTGTATTATTCATTTTCCTTTTTCATCATTATTATTATTATATTCTTGATATCCGCTACATTATAATGCTGTTATGTTTGATACCATTGGCTTACTGAATAAACGTTATTATTATTATTATTATTATTATTATTATTATTATTATTATTATTATTATTATTATTATTATTATTATTATTATTATTATTATTATTATTATTATTATTATTATTATTATTATTATTATTATTATTATTATTATTATTATTATTATTATTATTATTATTATTATTATTATTATTATTATTATTATTATTATTATTATTATTTATTATTATTATTATTATTATTATTATTATTATTATTATTATTATTATTATCGTTGATAAACTTAACAAGAAATTCAAAATATTAAACCACCAAACTTCTGTGATTTTGTCATGTAAGTAACGAATAATACCGATTGAGGGGGATTTCGTTTAACTAAATTATTCCTATTAATAATACGTAACCAGATCAGATTTTGTTCACCCTCATGGATAGATAGTATCTATTCTATGCACAAACACAAATCTATCTTTAAGAAGACAAGAAGTAATAATAACGAGCTAAGTATTTTTTCTTTTTATCTTTGTTCAATTACTACTAACATCAAAAAGGTTGGACTAGTTAACCGATGACAGGGTATATTCAATTTCAATTAACACACCATTTTTCCAATTCTCGACGGGTAATTTATTCCTTAGAAATAGAACAAGAAAAAGTAATATTAAAAATTTAATTGAAAAGTACATACTCAGACACTAAAATTGTTATCACTTTCTGTAATTTTATTTAAAAGGCTGTAAAATAAATAATTTATTATCTTGAAGGAAGTTGTCATGTAATATTATTTGTACAAATTGTTGTTCGGATCACTGCATATTAATTTGATCTTGCAGACAATATATCTCACGTCAACATTGACATTATATTTTTGAAAGACAATATTTTATTTAGATATTTTCCTCTGCATCGAGAGTGTAGCACTGAGCTACGCTACTTCTGAAAATATCAATCCATTTATACAAATTGTATGGATGGCACAGGTACTACAACTATAGTATAAAGTCAGTGCATCATACTTGGTTTAAGTCCCCAAGGGTTCCCTAACATCCGTCTACCTACAGGCCCATAGTATTCTTTTCTTTTTTTTTATTTGGTGTCATCTGCATCAACTGCTAAGGTTATTAGCCTCGTGTTCTGTATAGGCCTTGTTACTGTTTCCCAGCGCCACTTTAGGAACAGCACTGTTAATTAGAACCCAAGAGTGAATGGTCGAGTGGGGAATCCTACCAAGGCATCAGAATAAATTTTAAATAATTAAATTAAATGAAAAAATCCCGGCCAACGGTGGGATTCGAACCTGGGACCCTTGGATCCACAGGCAGAGACTCTACCACTGAGCCACCCACCCCTCCATAGTATTTTTACAGCTTTTTCTGTTGTTTTTTCTCTATGGTTGCAGAAACTAAGTTTGTCATCAAGAGTGATTCCAAGATATTTGATCTCTTTTGCCATTTTTAGATTTTGTTTCCACATATAAAGCTCCTTCATTCCTTGAAGATTCGTTTTTCTTGTAAATACAACAACAGAGGTTTTTGTCGGGTTTGTGGACAATCCTTCTTTTAGGCACTATCTTTAGACGATATTTAGTGCTTGCTGCATCCTTTTGGTTACAACAGACCCAAATTTACCGTTTACTACGATGCTAACGTCGTCTGCGAATGCTTGCATGTATAGGTTTTGTCTCTCTTACTTCCATAAGAGCTCCACACAAGAGTAGATAAAACTCCTTCCTGCGGGAATCCCTTGTTAACTGAGACCTCTCATGTTGTGTTAAAGGTAATAATTCGATGATTAAGCATGAACTCAACCCACGTTGTAATGCAGTGGGCCACTCCACACCTGTGCATAGATCCTAGTATTAAATTTTATGAAGCCAAATCAAAGGCTTCTCCATATCTAGGAAGACTCTTAGGGCTATTTTTCTGCTTCCCAATACTTGTTCAGCTTATTAAGCTAGCCTGTGATTGATAGACAAACTGGTATCGATGTATTGGTTTATCATGTAGAAGATCGTCCCGTATACATCTATTGATCAATTTCTCCAATGGTTTTAGGAGAAATAATGTTAGGCTGATTGGTTTGAAATATTTGGTCTCCTCGTAAGACGCTTTCCCGGGTTTGAAAATGAAGACAACTCTTGCACTCGTGGAACATATTCGACGGCTATGCTAGTTCGGAGTAGTGTACACAGTGGTCTTTCCAGTACTTCCTGGCCGTTTTGTAGAAGTACTGGGATTATACCATCAGCTCAAGCTAGTTAAAAGAAATTTATCGCCCACACAAGTTTTGTTTTGTTTACTATTGAGTTTGCAAGAGACCAGTTGGTTTTTCAGTCCCTAGTAATAAGTGCCTCAATACTTCTGTTCTCCTGGTCAAGAATAATCTCACATCCAGGAAAGTGTGACTTAGGCAGTAAATCTAAAGTCTTCTCCTCCGTTTTAGTGAGTTTTCCTTGTTGATTTTTCAGAGATCCCATGCATCCTTGCTTATCTCTTTGTAGAGTCTGGAACATTCTGAATTTTCTTCCAGGAATTTTCTTTGGCTTTCCTAATAGCATAACCATATTCTCTCCATTACGCCTTATATGCTACCCAGTTCCCCGACCTTTTGGACAGGTTAAAGAGTTTATAAACTTCTGCTCTTTTTTGGAAAGATCTCGATTTCACTCTACATCATCTCGATCATCTTTCCTAATTTTTATAGAGCAGTTTTTTCAAACGTGTTGGTTAGGGTTCGTGTCAGAAACTCTGATAAACTCAACTTTCACTGAATTCTTCGGTGTCGGAGTTCTTCCTTGAAGGCCCCCCAGATACAGTCCTATGTCCTAGGATTACGATATGTCTTCCCACCCAGGGTTTTTGTACCCAAATTAAACAGGATATGCCTATGGTCGGAAAGTGACGATTCGTTACCAATGAACACGCCCGTTGTGTACTAAGGGTTATATCAATTACCTCCCTTCGTATAGATGTTACGAAGGTTGGTTCAATTCCAACGTTTGCAACTTTTAGTTTATTGGAAGCAAATATTTCCAGAAGAGCTTCTCCTCGGTTATTAATGTCAGTGATACTATGTGATGAGCATTGGCATCACACCCTAGAAGAAGTTCAATTGTGTTTTGTTTAGAGTGGGGGGAGCCCAGGTTGGTCATATGGCAGATAGACGGTTCCTACAATCAGATTAGTTCCTCAGTCTAGCTTTACGGATATTGGCACTAGGTCATTTGTACAAAATTCTCATAGTGGAAACACCTTCAAAATTTTATTTGCAATAATGCAGGTTCTTGGGTGTCCAGACGCTAAATGAATCATGTCATAGTCCTCTGATATATGCAACCCTCTAATTCGCCCCTTGTATATAAGAGGTTCTTGGATTAGAACAAGATCTATGTCTTGGTTTATTATACATCGTTATAGGCCAGCTATTGCCGCCCAACAGTGATGTATATTTGCTTGGATTACCTTAATTTTTTTTAAGGTACCCCCTAGTTCTTGATGTAGATTCCGTTTCCTCCTCTGGTACATCAGCCGGATCAGACAGCGGTGAGTCCCCTAAAAGAGTCCTCTTTTTGTGTTCACCTAGCTCATGTGCTGTGGATTCCGAGTCCCCTAATTTCATTGGAACCTCAGCCACTTGTTCTGTAGCCCCAATTTTTTGTGGTTCTGTCTGATTCTTCTCTGGTATGTATTCTCCCTCAGCAGAAGTTTCTTTGTCCTGAAAAGTTTCAGGAGCAGCAGGAACCGTCCGTTCCGTCTTTCCTCCAATCTCTTTTATCCAGATATTGGAGAAATTCAGGAATATTATTCTTTGCTTCTTCTTTTCTCAAGAAACGGAATTCATGGTAAAGAAAAGTTGCTGTCCCTTAGGGTTCAACTTTCATCCAGTTACCCTCTAGTTCACCGTTTGGAGCCCTGAATTTTGGATTCTTAGTCTCTTCGTTATTCTGTCCGGTTCTACTGCCAGTATCCGTGTCATGGTGAACTTGGGTTTAATTACTTCCCCAGAGTCTATGACTTTGAGTTTAGTACCATCTTAAGGTACCATGGTGTTTACGGTCTGCTCAACCCAATCTCTCGTTGCTTGATTAATGCAAGAAAGATTTAAACTTCCGTTTCTTATTTTAGCTTCGGAGAGACTGGGTGAAAGTCCTTCTTCGTTTAGTTTTTCCAGTCTGTCGAGCAGTGCAGTCTTTTTAGGTCTCCCTGCTTCGTTGTTAATAATTATTGGGATAGTCTATTTGTACAATAGCTACCCTAATATTGTTTATCTTAGAGGCATAAGAACACGATGCTACCTACTCGGTCCCATCTGGCCCTACATTAGATGTGGTACCAGTTGATCCGAACCTGCAGCTCTCGCATCCTTAGCCCTTTTTGTTTTTTCTTTATTTGGACTGCTGGTATCAGACACAGCCTTAGCTATGTTTTTTTTTGTTTTGCCAGCCATGAGGTAATAGGACTCACTCGCCTTCCATCCCATCTCCGTAGAAACAGGACTAGATTCTTGCCCCCGTTCCCCTGGTTTAGCATTCGCTGGCAAAGTGGTCCACCCTGTGTCGGAAGAACTGGGTCCTGCCACAATCCCCACATCTATTGATGGGAACGAAGCGCCGCCCTGTCCCTTATGCTTAGAGGTCCTGTCGGTAACAGCGTTTTGTCGGAGCCTCGTCTGCTTTCGCCTAAAAGCTCCCGATTTTTTTTTGTATTTTTGTTTTTATTATTGTTGTTCTTATTATCCATAGAACTCCCACGAGTAGCTAGGGAAAGATTCGTTACTCCTGACAGAGCCCCGCATTATCAGGAGAAGGCGGCTGGTTACTTGGAGGGTATCGCCCGGTGCCCCCAAGGGAACGTTCGATGTCGCATCTACCCCTGCGACAATTCATCCGTCGGCAAGTTACCTTACATCTTAGATTGGGCGGTAGACTTTGCATAATATTTTGAGAGTTTTTAAGCTTTGTCACTTTGACCAAGAAAATCCTGACCGTTCTCCCATCCATCACCCGGAGACGCGCTCAGTAGGCACTTAACCGCTGAGAAGAAGAAATACTAGCATTGTTTTTTAATATTGGATATTACAGCTTTTTGTGCACAATAATATAGCCGTAGATTCGGCATAGGGCAGTTTAGTTAAATTTAATGCAAGGCAAATCCATAGAGTTTGGTTAATATATTACTAGTATCTTTTCTAATTCATAAAATTTAATTAATATATTAATAGTATCTTTTCTAATTCTCAATTTTCAGATACTTTAAGTATGTATGAATTAAAACTATTGCTTTTCTCCTAGGGATCCTTTTATAATATTGTCAATGATGAAATTCAATGATTATTATTCATAAATTCAAATACATAATAAAGTACTTATACGTTTTGCCTTTTGAAAATTACGTAACGTATCTTGCTTAAAATTTGTAAATATACTTCTAAACATTTCTTTTTCCTTTAATAGAATTTATTTCATTCAGTCATCGTTGCCACACGGACAAAAAAGGTCGTTTAATATTTTTATAAGGTCTCTGGGAACCAATCACAAAATTAATTTTTTCCGAAGGAAAGAAACCTTTCTGATAAACGACGGTTGCATATTAAAAAGTATTTTTTTTTCTGAAAGACAAAAATAGTACTGTATAGCGATACATTTTTAAAAGACAACAGTATTATTTACAGGGTAGTGAAAAAGTCTGGCAACAACTGACACCACGAACTGTATTTAATCAAAAGAAGGCAGAAGACTTCATGGTTATTAAAAAAGAAAAAATTAAGTAAAAATTGACAATCTGCATATTTGTAGAATGTTCCAACCTCCTGCAAAGTTACAGATGATTTGCAGATGCAAAAAGTGATAACACGTTTCTGTAAATTCATGTTTTTCTTTTGCAACTGCATCTGATATTTACAGATGCAAGTAGGATTTGCAGAGCGTCTGTAAAGTTGCGGCCATATTTGCAGATCTACGAAGTTGCAGACGTTCTGTAATCTCACCCTTAATCTACGAACAAAATCTCTTATTCTGGGCACTGACTGTTTACAAATAATAATGAAAGGCGGGACGTGATTGACGCATGTAGGTATGCAAACGCTCATAGAAAAAAAGGAAATTTGGAAATTTCATTGTGGTACATACAGTACACTAACAAATGGATCCTTTGAAATAAAGATAAGACACTTAATTATAATTGCATTAAAAAAAAATAAGGAAAGATTTTTGCAAATCGGCTGACTGCCTGCAGTGATAAGACGCATGGTTACACCCCTCCCACTAGTGGGCTGGCGTAGAATGTTCTATCTCTCTGTAATTTAAATCAATACGATTTTATATAAAACTGATTATAGCGTGTGAAGTACCTTGTATAATCCCATACTATTGAATATGATAATAATGGGGAAAGTAAGATGTAGGTCAAATATAATATAAAATAGGGGGTGATCCATTAAAAAAAATTGGTATATACTGAAGTTTTGAACACCCTGTACTAATTCACACAACTTGACGACTTCACAAAGAAACTTATTTAAACCAGTTGTTATAGGAAAATTTAACACATTGATGGGCGTCTTTTTATCACTAATTTCAGTTGTTTCATAAACAACACCTAACTGGGACTTTAATGCTGGAATATCGAAAACATTTCCATAATTTAATTTTAGTGAATTAAAAGCTTCCGATGGAAATTTTGATGAATTGTAGTTACTAATATTAAAATTGCACAATTCAACAAATTTTAATTCGTTAAAGTTTTGAAATCGAGAGTTCATTTGTTGTAAAATATTATCAAAAATGTCGGCGTATAATCGACGATAGGAGGTCTCTCTGTCGCCGACATTATCAATTCTAATTCTCTTTCTTTCAGGTTCTAAGCCAATGTTTTGAGTCTTATTCCAAAAGTGTTCAAACTGATCTCGTTTTTTATTCATTTTATTTTTAAAATCATCAATTTGTTTAGTAAAAGGAAAAATCTCTGCAAAAATGTTAAGCAAAAAATTGAAATTAAAGATGTTTTTTGAGCCACTGCAAATACCCTTGAGCGGCAGTAACAGTTTCAGCATTCCATGTTTCTTTATTATCCCAAACGTCTTGGAAAAAGTGTATCACAGAATCACGGTATTGAAACACTGTTTGCACTAAACGTCCATTGTAGTTCCATCGCGTCTAAGCAACTTTTGGAAACCTTTTTTGAATGTGAATGTCCAAAGCGCGAGTTCTTTTCGATGACTTTGAAAAGAAGGTAGCCAAACCACTAAGGGTCGAAAAAGAAAACTTTGCAATCTTTAATATTATTTATGCTTCGCGATAAAACCAAATTAAGTCTATGTGTTATACAGTGAACGAAAATTGCATGATTAAACTTCTCTGTTACTTTAGCTTGAAGGCCTCCTAAATGGCCAGCCATTACGGCAGCACCATCGTAGCTCTAGGCAACAAGCTTAGAACCACATTCTAAACTTGAAATAATGTCACAAAGAATTTTAAACAATGCATCTGCAGTTCGTTGGCTAGTGACGTCCAAACATCCTAAGAATCGCTCTTGAGGAATGCTATCCAATATATAATAATAATAATAATAATAATGTTTATTCAAAAAAAGAAATATAAATTACAATTACATAGTTAATTTAAATATAAACATTGGTAACTTGCTGAGGCATTGTAATGCCTGTGTGCGAGCTAGGATATTTTAAATTTTTTTTTTAAACACAAATAAAATTCGATATAGAATAATAAATAAATAGATAAATTCATGATAAACAAATAATGAAACAAGTAACAAAGCATATAACATAAAACAAGTAATAAAACAAATAATAGAACATAATAAGCAAACAGTAGAACAAATAGTAACAGGGAGATAAAATATAGACATATTCGATATTTAATTCATAATGAAATATAGTTATTAAGTATTATTTTTTTTTAATTTTTAAAGTGGAAAATTTATTAATTATAAATTATTTTAGATATCTTAAATCAATTAGGCTATTAAAAATATATCTGTTATTACTTGCTATCCAATTTTTTATAGCATATTTATAACAGGAAAGTTTATTAATATCCTTAATGTAATCTGGTAACATATTGGATAATCTTGGAGCAAAATAATTGGTACAGCGTTGACCAACAGTCTTTGAAGTTATTGGAAGGTAAGTGCATTTACCTATAGTAGGGTAATTATGTTGAGGAGAAGTTACTTGGATTTTTCTTTTAAAAGTGTTTAAAAGAATGTTTTGGCAGTATAGCTGTCTCATATCAAAAAATGTACTTTCAGGTTTTTTAAATATAAGCTTGATTAGCCATTTTTGTATATTTTTTAACTGCTTTAAATGGCAGTCTGCCACACCACCCCACCCAATAATACCATAAGTAAGCTGCGATTGTACCAGAGACAAATATAAAGTTTTCAGCTGATCTTCATTTAAAAAGTCGCGTAATTACTTAAATTTATGTAGCAAACTTCTAAGTTTATGAGTAATATTTTTAATTTGTAGATCCCATTTCAAATGCCTATCTAAAGTAATACCTAGGTACTTAATTGACGATGCTTCAGGTATTTGAGTTTTGTCATCTATATGTATTGGACCAAAACTCGGCAAATTATTTACATAAGAGGTAAATGGTAAATATATTTCGTTTTTTCGGTATTTAATGTTAGTTTATTGAGTTGAAACCATATTTTAACTGCTTTAAAATCATCTTGAATTTCTGTTTTTAGCGTGTGCCAGTTCTTTGAGCTATAAGTTATAACAGTATCATCGGCGAAACTGATGATTTCTCCATTTGTATGTAATGTCATCAAGCTATTTATATATAGAGTGAATAGAAGAGGCCCCAGTACAGTCCCTTGCGGAACGCCGTAGGTAATTGTTTTTGGAGCACTGAATACTCCATTTATGTTCACGTACTGCGTTCTATTTTTTAAATAACTTTCTAAAATATTATATATTTTTCCACGCAATCCATAACATTTAATTTTTTCTAGTAAACGCGTGTGACATACCGTATCAAACGCTTTTGAGAGGTCAACAAAAATGCAAATTGCAGGTGTTTTTGTATCTAAAGTATGGTATAGTTTGGAGTTTAGAGCATGTATTGCATCTTCCGTCGACCTTTTTTCTCTAAACCCATACTGATTATCATTTATGACTTTGAAATTGTTTAAAAATTTTGTTATTTTCAATTTAAGGATTTTTTCATATATTTTCGAAAAAATTGACAACAATGATATAGGTCGAAAATTTGGAGTCAACGTTTTGTCACCTGTTTTATAGAGCGGTTTGATAATTCCAATTTTTAGGCATTCTGGAAAGCATTCGTCATTAAAGCTTTTATTTATTAGATAGGTTAGGGGTTGTAAAATTTCATTTTTAATTTCCTTAATTGTTTCAGCTCTTATTTTGTCCCATCCGGGCGCTTTTTTAGATTTTAATGTAATATAATCGCAATATATCGCACAACAATAAATAATTGACTTAAGTTTGCTACATCTGTGGTTTCATCAAGCGCAATTGATACGAAAGGTGCTTTTTTAATTTCACTTTTAATGTGATTCATCACAACGTCGGCAGTGCATTTAATTAAATCATTTTGGATTCTGTTTGAGGTACCTTGGAAAGTCGTCGAATTAATAAAATTATTTTTTAGGGTATTATCGTATTTTGCTAAAAAACTTAGAAGGTCCATGTAATTTTCTCGATTTGCGGATCCACTTGCTTCATTGTGACCACTAAAACTTAGTTCATACTCCCCCAGGAAACAAGTTACATCTATTAATCATTGTAAGACGTCCCTATTTTTTTTACCCTTTCATTGTAAATTTTGTTGCTTATTTTTAAATGATTGTCCAAACTATGTTCAATGTGATACGTCCCGAATGTTTTTTCTTTAATTGTAGCACTTATATGAGATTTGCTATTTACATGTCGTTTTACACTTTTGTGAAAATTATTCAAGTCTGTAATACCGACTGAATTCCAATGTGTTTTTTCGGCTATATTAAAAAGTAGGTAAGGCCAGCAAAACAATTTCTTTAAAGTTTTGCAGCCTGTTAACCATTCATACTTTTCATAGGACCCTACGTGAAAATGCCTGGGGCCCTATCCTCGGCAATCGTTTTCTAAAAAACGTATACGCCTTAGCAACATGCGAGCTATTCGCTATTCTCGACATTCGTTTTAAAAGCGTGTACGTTTTTAAAACGGGTGTTTTACAGCGAGCGGAATTTTTCACACGTTTGTGATAAAACGTGCATGTTTTCAAGGATTTAATCAATGTCACTTATATGTCACTTTTAGGATGATTAATAATATTGATTGATTTTAACAAATTTTACTTTTTATTAATACCTACAAAAGTATCTAATTTCTTATAAATATGGTTTGCAGTACTAAAAAAGTCTAATAGCTGAGAATTTATTTTAATTAATACAATAATTAGTACAATTAGAAAACTTGGAAGATAAGAATGCTAAAAGCAAAGATTTACCTAACTTGAAGCCACTTCAAATCGTACACTTCTTTGAGAAAATAGGATTGGAAGGGTCGTTATAGGCATTGAGACATTGCCTTAGTGCATTGGCGACAGAAGGGGGCACAATAGATCTTTTAGGTCGCAGTGTATTAACACTCCATTCTCAACATAACATAAAGATTCAGACATGCAGAGGCAGAATCCAATTTTTTAATTTAATGGATATTGAATGAATATTTTTTATATTTTACCGTGTAAGAATTTAATTATTGTATGTTTTATTTATAGATAATAATTTGCTTGTGGTTTATTGCAAGTGGTAGTTCAAAGCTCTTCTATATCACACGTTGTGTCCAGAAATTTTAACAATTTTGTAAAATTGCCACAAGATATTAAAGAGCTGAATGAGATTAGCAAAGTTTTTAAGTTAATTTTGTACCATAAAAACTAGGTTTTATGACGACGATTTTCCTAGAATTATAGGTTACATTGACAGCACCCGTATAGCTGTTTTTCCGCCAATGATTACCGATTTAGTTTATCCTGAACATTGATATATTATGTGAATATTGATATACAACTGGTTTGTTGTAATTCAATTACATAATCCTTATTTTTTATGGCCTGCACATTACTTGAATTCAGCGATATAGACAGTTTACAGTGATGCCAGATATATTATTTGCTTGTTAAAAACGTACACGTTTTAAAAAACGAATGCTTATCGAACGCCAGTCAAGAATATAGATTTCAAAAACTACTCGCTTTTCAACCACTCACTTTCGAAAACGGTTCGTCTTATCGAACGCCAGTCAAGAATATAGATTTCAAAAACTACTCGCTTTTCAACCACTCGCTTTCGAAAACGGTTCGTTTTTTTAGCGATTGTCGAGAATAGCCGCCCTGGGGCCCTATCCTCGGCTATCGTTTTCTAAAAAACGTATACGCTTTAGCAACATACGAGCTATTCGCTATTCTCGACATTCGTTTTAAAAGCGTGTACGCTTTTAAAACGGGTGTTTTACAGCGAGCGGAATTTTTCACACGTTTTTGATAAAACGTGCATGTTTTCAAGGATTTAGTCAATGTCACTTATATGTCACTTTTAGGACGATTAACAATATTGATTGATTTTAACAAATTCTAGGTAAACTACTTTTTATTAATACCTACAAAAGTATCTAATTTCTTATAAATATGGTTTGCAGTACTAAAGAAGTCCATTAGCTGAGAATTTCTTTCAATTATATTATCAATAATTGTACAATTAGAAAACTTAGAAGATAAGAATCCTTAAAGATTCAGACTTGCAGAGGCAGAATCCAGTTTTTGATTTTAACTGATATTGAATGAATATTTTTTATATCTTACCGTGTAAGAATTTAATTATTAATTCATGTATGTTTTATTTACAAATGTTAATTTGCTTGCGGTTCAAAGCTCTTCTGTATCACACGTTGTGTCCAGAAATTTTTACAATTTTGTAAAATTGCCACAAAATATTAAAGAACTAAATAAGATAAGCAAAGTTATTAGTTAAATGAATTTTTTACCATAAAAACTAGGTTTTTATGACTTACGATTTTCCTAGAATTATAGGTTGCATTAACTGCACCCGTATAGCTATTTTTACGCCAACAATTAACGATTCAGATTATCCTGAACATCGATATATATTATGTGATTAGAAAAAATCATCGTTCGACAAATTTACAATTGGTTTGTTGTAATTAAATTACATAATCCTTATTCTTTTATGGCCTGCACATTACTTGAATTCAACGATATAGACAGTTTACAGTGATGCCAGACATATTATTTGCTTGTTAAAAACGTACACGTCTTAAAAAACGAATACTCATCGAACGCCAGTCAAGAATATAGATTTAAAAAACGACTCGCTTTTCAACCACTCGCTTTCGAAAACGGTTCGTTTTTTTAGCGATTGTCGAGAATAGCCGCCCTGGTAAATTTCTTTGCTGACTTTTCTACTTTCGTCTTTAAATTTATAGGATCCTTTAGTCTACTAGGGTGTATCATTTTTAAGCAACTTTTTTTTTCAACTAAAAAACAGGCTAAAAACTTTCAAAGGTGAAAAAAGAAACCTCTAAAAATTTGAGCTCTTAATATTATCATTTAGTGGTGCCTGTTCTTAACTTTCCATTTTCCATCTAAATAACATGGAAAAATTTTTTTTTTTTTTATTTTTATTTTTGTAGCTTGATATTTGAGCATTGTAAAAATAAAGTAAAACATTATTTTGGTAGGAAATTGAACGCTCTACAAAAAGTTCTAATATATTTTTTTCATAGAGTGAGCCGTTCTGAAGATATTCAAACTTAAAGTTGCAAATGTATGAAATTAGGACTTTTATTTTATTAAACTGACGACTTTTTTATGTCTTAAAAATTATTTTCAAGAAAACATCATTATTTTCATATAGAAAGGAAATAACGACGCACAGAAGACAAAAATTTACCAGAAATATTTTTAAACAAAAATATGAGTGACTTTGTTTCAAAACAATCATTAAAACTTTTTGACAAATTGAAAGTTGTCAATGACGTTGCAGGACGTGGCGTCGCATTAGTAGAAGAATATAATAGATGCCTAACTAAAGATGAGGAACAATTTTAATATTTATTACAAGTGGTAAAGGAGCACCGACGAAAATATCCAAATTGTAATAAAAAAACTTCAACAAATATAGTTACATCATTCAATTCTGATAAGACATTAAAATATCTATTAGTTTCAAAATTTTAGTATGCTTATTGTTAAAAAGTTTCTTTTAATCTATAAAATAATAATTTTACTGAACCTAATTCATAATTACTTTTGTTTAACAGTTAATCAAATAATATATAAGATGTATTTTGTTTTTATTTTAGCTTTCTAAAAAGATTAGCGCACAGAAACCAGTTTTCTGAATAAAAATAATTTTTAAGACATAAAAAAGTGATCAGTATTAGCACTTAATTTTTATATTTTTTAAAAATATACCTATTTCGGCCCAGCATACTGTATATTCTTAAAACTAAAAATATACCTGCATACAAATTAATATACAAATTTTATATATTCGTAAGAGCCCATACTAATACCACAGCTTATACAATACAGCTAAAACACTCTCTTGGCGGCAACGGTTTGCGTCGATTTCGTCGCGCATCGCTTAAGCTCCGTCTTCGAAGGGAAAAGACGGTTTTGGCGTTCAGAAGCGTACTTAGGCAAGGTGTTGAGTCGTGCGTATAATTTCGTTGATTGTATAATTTCGTGGAGCCTATAATTTCGTTGATTTTGTTTGAGTTAAAGGTACTGTTATTATTTTGGTGACTCTTTAGCTGTGAGTAGAATGAGTTTGTGCAGTCAAAAGCTGTTTTAATAAGGGTTATACCTGCAAGAAAACATTCTTTAGTTTTCCCAAGGACCCAAACCGATAAGTACTATATTATAAGAAATTTTCATTGTTAAAAATATAATTTATACAGGGTGTCTCATTAGTGCGTTATTGTTCATTATTTTGTTGTAGACACGCAAGAAAGTTTTAAATAAAAGTTATATGGATTTGAAAAATACCTACATATTTTAAAAATATCTTTGGATATACAGGGTGTCACATTTTTGCCTGGAAAATTAAAATGTATGTTTTCTAAATGGAACACCTTGTATTTTATTTTATGATGAAATTATTAACCCCCTAAATTATTGTAAAGACGAATTGCTACAGAAAATTTTTACCAGGTATGTGTATGGTTACCTTTTAATAAAAGCCTTGCGGATCCACTCCTGCGATACCTGTCTTAAATATAACAAAGATCACGTTGAATTAGACGATTTTTCTTTTTATTGCTTTTAAAAGGCATATGATAACGCCAATTCAGATACATTTGGAAATCTGCAACTGTCAAATGATGAATTTGTAGAACTAATATTCAATATTGAAAAGATATTTTAAAATAATTTTGAAGAATTGGCTACAAAAAATAACATTTGTACCACACTTTTAGAATTAATTAACCCAATACCCTTTAGTCATCCATGCTAACGTTTTCCAAAAGAATAACTTATTTTATTGTATGTTTAATCTCAATAACTAAAAAATATACTGACAATTAGTTTGACAGAATTGTCATTTATTTAAAATTTTAAAAATAATAGCAGTCGGTTGATCAAAATATGAACGGTGATTGGCGAATTTATTTTTTTTTGCAGTGTTCTCACTACCTAGAATGGATATGAAATATATTCGTTCAATTGAAGGCAATAGCATACTTTTTCGTTTTGTAATCTGTGCATGGATATTAGCCAATCTACGCACATACTACAAAACGAAAGATTATGTTATTGCGTTCAACTACGAATATATTTCATATCCATTTTAGGTAGTAGAACACTTTAACAAAATTAAATCTACAAATCACAGTTCATATTTTGGTCACCCAACTCCTATTATTTAAAAAATTTTAAATAAGTGATAATTCTGTTAAACTAATTGTCAATATATATTTTAGTTATTGATATTAAATATACATTAAAATTTTTGTGTAGACTCGATAAATAATAGCATTTTTGTTTTTATTATGTCCACATTTAAAAAAAAATAAATTTTAATCAAACTACATGATACTAATTTAATTACGAGTATTAAAACTAAAGTCCTGAAAGTTTCGGTGAAGATGAGGACAGAACATCTGCCTTCCATGCGAAAAGCCCGGGATCGAATCTAGGCCGAGGACTAATTAATTTTTCATGTTTATTTTATTTTATAAATTAGTCAACTTCGTAAATTATTTTAAAATTAGTTATTTTGTCTAAATAACCTAAAATAATTTTTTAAATTTGTAGATTTTCGTTAGTGGGTCGTAGAAAAAATATACTGACCATATCGAGTGGATTGTTTATATCAAAATCAGACGATTGAGTACTCCGCCTACGACGTCGTGCTCAAACTTCGTCTTTGTGTGATATGGCTATCATATCCACCCTTGTTGAACAAACTACAATTTATTTGTTTTCTTGGTTTAAGTTTTACATCAGAAATAAGAACTAAATTAATTTACTTTTCAAGTTTTCTTGTAAAAATCGATATTACTTTCTCCAAGTACAAATTTAGTACCTACCTAAAATAAGTACTAATTATGTAATATCGTGTAATATTGTAATTCAAATTTCACATTACTATAAAGTTTCAAAATTCCCTACTTCGGTATGGTCAGATAAAAATTGAATATATTATATTAATAAAAACTGTTAAAGTATTACTTCTACAAATCTGTATTTCAATTAATAATAATACATCTAAATATAACCAATATTGTTAAAATGAAAGCACAAATTCTTTATAATTCCAAAATACCATAGAGTTCCCAGACCTCAGTCGAAGCATTGGTTTATCTAGGTATAAACCCTTTGCGCGAAGAGTAACACTTGCCAGAGACACGGGGTACCACTTGATTTGCATCCACGAGCGTGACACATTTCTTTAACAATTGAAGCCCTTGGTGTAAAAAGGATCCAAGTCACAATTTGTCGTGAAGTGACTGTTTTAGCTCAAAACATTTGTTAACGAGGATTTTACTAGCCACATACAAATTATTTTACCTCTAATCTGAAAGATGTGCTATTTTTCGTAATATTTATATTTAAATAATTTTTTTAATTATATTTGACAGATTTAAAACAAATTAAAAATTTAATTTCCCAAAACTTACTTAACATGGCATGTAACCAACCTTATTACGTCAAGGTTTTCAATTTTTTCAATAATAAAAAAATTGCTTAATCCGGGCCCGACTTTTCCCTTTAATCTAACAGAGATAGCACTATTCCGTCTTGCTTGGTTCTCGACCGCCAGATCAAAGACGCCGACACGGAGTTGTGGAGCTGTATTGTATAAGCTGTGGTATTAGTTTAATAAAATAAAAGTCCTAGTTTCATACATTTATAACTTTAAGTTTGAATATCTTTAGAACGACTCACTCTATAAAAAAAATATATAAGAACTTTTTGTAGAGCGTTCAATTTCCTACCAAAATAATGTTTCACTTTATTTTTACAATGCTCAAATGTCAAGCTACAAAAATAAGAAAAAAGAAAAAAAATTTTTCCATGTTATTTAGATGGAAAATGGAAAGTTACGAACAGGCACCACTAAATGATAATATTAAGAGCTCAAATTTTTAGAGGCTTCTTTTTCCACCTTCCTGAAAGTTTTAAGCCTGTTTTTTAGTTGAAAAAAAAAAGTTGCTTAAAAATAGAACACCCTAAAATGTGTCCGTTTTCTCTTCAAAATTTCTACTTGAAAATTCTTTTTTCAACAAAGAGCACATAATACAGACATAATTTACCACATTATTATTGTTCATAGACACAGTGCATAGTTCTTCCATTTTACAAAAAGAAAAACAACTACGAAAAATAAACCGAAATCTACGATTTTCCTCACACGTCGATTCGCGATGAGAATTGCAATATGCGTAAGGCGACGTAAAAATCGCTGCCTCTCGACCGTGTTTCTCGTTCCCAAACGGACTGACTACACTGTCGCGGCAAAGCACGGTCAATAACATGAAGCCAAACCTATTGTAAGATGAACCGGCTCTTTAAGACGCGCTTCCTTCGACGGACTTGAAGTATAGGGTGTGTTACACAATTAGATTTCTTATGGATGGTGCGTGCGTTTACACATTACACCAATGAAATGTTAGTACATTTACGAAGTTTACGTAATGTTTCAGAGGAAATATAGTACCTAATTTAATATTAATTTCTACGCATTTTTAATTAAAAAATATCTATTTCTAACCGACTTCAAAAAAAGAGGAGGTTCTCAATTCGTCGCAATATATTTTTTTATGTATGTTCACCGATAATTCTTTAACACGTTGTCCGATTTCATTGATTTTTTTTTGTTAGAAAGAGGGTACTTTAGGGGTGGTCCCGTATAAATTTGGTCAAAATCTAATAATTAAGTCCATAAGAAAATCCTCAAACTCTTAATTTTTTTATATATGTTTAGTGATAATGCTTTAACACGATGTCCGATTTCAATGATTCTTTTTTTGTTAGAAATAGGGTACTTTAGGGATAGTCCAATATAAATTTGGTTAAAATCTAATAATTGGGTCCATGAGAAAATCCTCAAACTCTTCATTTTTTATGTATGTTTAACGATAATGCTTTACCACCTTGTTTGATTTATATGATTCTTTTTTTGTTAGTACCCAGACAGCACACGACGTCCATATTTTGTCCAAATAATGTCCTGGATGTCCATGAACTTTATATGGATGTCCATTTTATGTTATCCATTGGATATACCCATTCAGACGTCCAATGGATGTCCAATAAATGTCCATGATAAACACTATAAAAATGACTAACTTATAATAAATTATTAAAATTCTTCTTGTATAATTTAATTATTTACAACGTTTTAATTAAAATAAATCAATTAATTTTCCTCTCCTAACGCCTCTGTTGACAAGATAAAAAGTAAAAGGCCATTCAGACCAAACTCGAAGAAGAAAAGAAGAAAGAGGTTAAGAATAAAACATCTCACATATAGCCGATAGATAATGTTTATTTTATCTGGTAAGAAAATAAGTATAATTAACATTAAATTATTTAAAAGTCCAAAAATTAAGAAGCAAATCGTTTGTTTTAAACTAATATAACCTATCAATTATGTTTTAGACTTTATATTTTCGATTTACATTCAAAGAATCCCATTCTTTTAGACCTTTTGTCAAACGATTTACCTACCTATTTAAGAAAATGGCTTTACTAAAAGCTAACTAATATGCTGCAAATTCGAGATGATGTCAACACAATTATTATTGTAACTAAGAGGTGACAAAACTTTCAAAGGAGAAGAAAAAAATTCAAGTTTCTATTTGTATGGCATGAGACGTTAGCAGAAGAGGCTATTTAGAATATACATATATTTTTAAAGAAGCTTTAAGTTTTACTTTTATTAAATAAAATAGAATCGTTCTGTAAAGTTTAGGAAATAATGCATTGAAAGTGGTTTCATAAGTTATTTCTCTTTAATGTTCACAAATATATATTTTTATTGCAATTTTAGATTCAGCAGTTACCAAAACCAGGGACAAGGACGAACTTATGAAAAGATGTTTTGTTTCCATAATTTCTAATATCCTCTCAAAAGAATTTGCATAATATGATGGTATGAAAGTAAAATGGTAGCCTTAAGAAAATGGCTGAGAAGGTTAACAGAAAGGAGTGCGTATAAAACTAATACATGCTTCATATTATTTATGACAATAAAAATAAGTCCATAGTTGCAATTATTTTATTTCTTATTAATATAGGTGGTGATGTCCGTCAGATGTCCATAAATTGTACAAAAGCAATACAAAAAGAGTCCAAATGGACGTCCAGGAGTGGGACATTTGTATAGTCCAGTGGATGTCCATTGGATGTCCTTTGGACAGCCAATATGTCCTTGAATGGACTTCCGATGGACATCCAATGGATTGACTTGTGCTATCTGGGTAAGGGGACACCTCAGGGTTGTCCCATATAAATTTGGTTAAGATGTGGTGATGGCATCTGCACGTTTTTGAAGTCGGTTTTTTTTTTATTTTTAATTTTTAATACTTGTTAAATCTCAAAGTGTAGAGAAGCGGTGCTTCTCCCGCTTCCATGGACCGCACGCCCCTGTCAACAGCGTATATAGGCCTTTTTATCATGTGATGAGCGCAAGCGCAGCCGCCATGTTGAAATAGCGCCAATTCAAAAGTTTCGTACTGTTTTAATCAACAATAGATGGAATAGCAATATTATCTCTGCATACAAATCAATCATTAGAAAAAAATCGTTGATGGTGATTTACATTTATATAATTCTGTGGAAGCACATAGTTGTGAGCAATTAAAAAGGTTGTTGAAGTGACGTAGACGTTCGGAACAAGAAAAAAAGTGTGGCGATTGAGAGGTTAGGTTTCAATACCTACATATTAACTGTGTAAAAAATTAATGAAAATAGATAATAATTGTAAGTCTATTCTAATTAATTATGCCAACCAACTATTAGTAATTGCAAAACATTTTAACATTAAAGTTAATCACGAGTATAATTAATAATTACAGTGTATACCGATATTAAAAACTATTTTGTGAGGTAATATCAGACAACGATTTTCTTTTGTTGAACCATTTCTCCATGAAAATGTAGTGAACAAATGTAAGTATCTTTAGTAACATCAGCCATCAATCGATCGAAAACCTTTTGTCACTTCAACCACATTTTTTCACTCATAATGCTCATTTAGAATATGTTTTAATATGTATTTTGCCAAATGATTTGATAGTTTTTTTTATGAGATTGCAGACAAGTCTTCTTATAAAATACTAATAATAATAATAATAATACCGTTTAGTTTTTCCTTTCCGTAAAGATAACATAATTAATTGATTGCATAAATTGATTTTTTAATCAAGACGCTTATTACTTAATTTTTTTTATCCCATTTTTTAAACGAATATACCTAAAATTAATAATTATCGATTATAATTTTTTACACGTGGACATTTTAACATGCTTGTCTACAAAAAACAGTACGAAAAACATGACACTAACGCATGCGCATAAAAAAAATGTGATGAAAATGCCTATTGTTCCGTTCTACGTTCTATCGTTGCCCTCTTTTGATTCACGTACCAACTTTAACTAGCAATATTTGTAGTTACAGAAAACTATAATATTTAGCGCTAGTTTTCGAAAATTTTTGTGCTGTCGTAACTCCATCTTGGGTTAGCGAAACGTAACTTTTATAGGGTACCTAATATTAATCTGGAAACAAATGGATGTATAATTATGAAATTGTAGAGTGCCAAATTTATCTTGAAATTTAATCTACATGTTTCTGTGGAATACAGTACATTCCACGTTTTAAACGAATCTCGCCTTAGTTACTCTATTATCCTTATTGCTTTATGAACCATAAAAACTTGTATATTATTCTAATTGTGTCGTAAATCTACTAAATTTATCAGTTTAATAATTGATGGCTTAAATAATTCTAAATATTTTAAATCGTGAAAAATTGTAGATACCATGATAAAATGTGCCGTTTCAAACCTAATATAAAAAACAAAATATTCTTATGAATCGAAATAAAGACAAGTCGTTACTTTGATGAATGGAATTTGAGCACTTGTCATATCTCATGGCATTCCCTCAAGAATAACTGTCGTCAGTGAAAACCTTGGTAATCATTCTTGTTTAGTGCTGAAAATCGATTGGCCATCTCGCTGGACTCGAGGCCACTAGATTATTTATTTTCGTGGAAACAACGCGAAAATTGCGGCCATATATTTTGTCATTGCGTGAGTGCTCTTCGATAAATCTTTTCCTCTAACGTGTCTGGATAATTTTTGATAAACTGAAATTAAATTCAATCTCGAGCCTCTCCATATACTTGGATTGCCTTACAACAAATTTTCACTAGTAAATATTTCCACACTATGAGATAAAAACTGAGTTATTGAGCAAGATAGAGATCTGTATATCATTATAGACTACTTATCAAAACTTATTGTGTTTTAAAGTGTGGTTTAACCAAACTCATTGCAGTAATGATTATAGTTAAATAATAAAGTGTTAATCAAAGTAAAATAAACGTTACCTTTGAAATAAATGCAATAATTACTTACTTCCAAATCGGAAAATATTTTAATGTCTTATGTTAAATATTCTGATATTTGTAATCTTAATAAATAATAAATTATTGTATTTTCTTTGACGAAGATATGATATTGAACATTACAAATTCGATTATATTTAAAACTTTGGCTATATGAATATGAAAAACGTTATTAAAAAAGGATTATATGAGATACTGATTGATCAAGGCTAGTATATTCAAGAGGGGTATGACATAGCGTCCATCTTGGACGCAATTTTTTCAGAAATAGTAGTGGCCAGGCTTGCCAATTTGAGAAAAAAAATATGAGCGTTTTTTAAAATATGACATTTTCATTGTGTTCGACATTAAATGCCCAGAATATTTATGATAAAATATCTAAATTAAATAAATTATTGATCATAAGTAGATAGAATACTCGTGAAAAATAGATTATTTTAAATTTTGTGCTCTTTTGGTTTTATTTACTTTAAAATATATTATAAATACATAATTTTTTTAGAAGACGATACAGAACAAATTGTGGCTCCCTTTTTAGAGCTCCGGCCCCCTAAGTTTATTTATCTCAAAGTTTATTACTGTGGAGCCAACCCTGTCTAGCAAGCGACCTTGAAGTCTTTTAAAAACATCTAAGTTTTTTAGATATTCATCAAATTTCTTCTCCAAGACTACGATGTCGTTTAAATACACCAGGCATATTTTCCAGGATGAACCATTCAAAACGTTTTTCATAAGTCTTTCAAATGTCGAAGGATCATTACATAGTCCAAATGGCATGATAATAAATTGTGACATTTTAGATCCGGTGGTAAAAGCTGTCTTTTCTTTGTCTACTGGGTCCATTTCTACCTGCCAATATCCAGACTTTAAGTCTTAGGTAGAAAATACTTTACTTTCGGCCAATGTGTCCAAGGTATCGTCGATTCGAGGCAAAGAATAACTATCTCTCTTGGTAACAATGTTCAACTAACGGTAATCTACACAGAACCTCGTAGTTCCATCCTTTTTCTGGACTAGAACTACCGGAGAGACCCATGGGCTGGTAGAAGTTATATCACCCTGTCTTCCTTCATTTCCCGAACAATCCTTTCAGCTTTCTTTCTCTGGGCCTTTGGTAATTTTCGATCTGATTGACGAATTGGCCTGGCGTCACCAGTGTCAATTTTGTGTTTTACAACAGAAGTTCTTCCTGTTTTTGTCTACTTTTGGTACCAAAATGTTACGGTATCGTCTAAGAAATTTCTCTATCTTCTTTTTCTCTAGTTGATTCAAAGATTAACCAGCAGCTGCAATTATTTGCTCAAATTTGTCGTTGGAATTATTAGAAGTTGTTGTCTGACGAATTATAAAAGTTACTGGTACACAAGTTCCGATTCTGGTCTCATTCTTAATGGTAATTGGGTGATAATTAACTTTTTATCAGTCATGACCAACCCTTTTCCTCGTTTAACCTCTTCATTGTGGTTCCAAGGTTCCATCATTACAGATGTTCCCTTCTTCCATAGTTTTTTTGAATCTGTGCTACTATAACGGTTTTACTTCTGACAGGTACCATTGCATGCTCCTGTACAGCAACTGGCACGGTATTTTCCTCGTATGAATGTAGGAATACTTCTTCGACACCAACTTTGAACACTCTGTTCTTAAAATCTAACTGCAAATCATATAAGTTCATTACGTCCATTCCAAGTATAACATCTTCGATATCAGCGACAATAACAGTATAAGTAAACTTTTATGTACCAATTTCCAATTGAACTTGGATTTCTCCAGTTCGATATCGCAATTTTGTTGGTAGAAGTTTCTTACGGTTATTTATCGTTATTGGTCCTATAATGGTCCTAGTTGCTCCAGTGTCCACCAACAGTGTATACTTTTTACCATTTACTTCGCCGTCTACGTATACACTATCATTGCGACATTTCAAAGAGGCTATCAGTATGAGAGGGTCTTTGGAATGGTTTTGGTTCAAAGCTGCTCCTTCTAGGCCGATCCGCTCTAGTTTTCCTGCGGCGTGTTATCTTTAGTTGTTGGGGCTCTAGGGCGTTTGCCACGAACTGCGTACATGTCCCAGTTCACCGTAAAACCAGCACACCTGATGGTCTGTGTCTTCATCTTTTTATCAGTAAAGCTCTTCAGTATGGTAACTAGTTGGTCGAGTTTATTTTTTACGTTTTTTTTACAGTCCTCACTTTACTGTATCCTCCAGAAGTCTGCGTAGCTGATTTATACTCTAAAGCAGCGGCAAGACATCGACCAATGTATTGAGGCGGTTTTTACAAAGTGTTTTCTGCATCTTGTGGTCACGGAGTACATCAACAAATGTTTGGATTGCAAAGATTCCATAATTATTTCCGGAGCTGATAAGTAAGCAAATCGCACCAACCTGGCAATATCTATTTCATATTCTTGAAGAGTCTCGTCACGTTTCTGTTAGCGATTTTTTAACTGTGACTGGTATAAATGCTCCAAGTATTCGTGGCCATATTGCATGTTAAGTCTCTTTTTGAGTTGTTCAAAATTATTCGTCTCTTCCACAGGTATTGTCTAAAGAACATCTAAAGCGTCTTCACGAAGGGCGATGGTTAAATTTACTGCCTTCTCTCGTTTGGACCATTCGTTTGCTCTGGCAGCTGTTTCGAACTGTTTAAGGTAGTTGGTCCATAACATCTTCCTGTCGAAAGTTGGAGCTTTAACACGAGCAGAGTTTACATCTCCTTCCAATTTCAACTTCGACTCCACCTTATGACACTTTATTTCACCGTCCTTGGCCGGTTCTGAATGTTCTTTTTCTCCGTTTTATTTTCTCCTCAACGGAAGACATTATTTTCTCCATAACGAAGATACCCTTTTTCTAAGGAAGAAATATTAGACGAAAATTTATTTTCCATAAAAGACATTTTATTCTCCAAGTCGGAAGAAATTTCGGTTTTTAAAGAAGATATATCAGAAGACACCTTTTCGTCTAAGAAAGAAATTTTACTATCTAAGGAAGAAATATCTGAAGAAACCTCACTTTGTAAAGAATTCTGAAGAAACTTTACTTTTAAAGGGGGAAAGGTCTAAAGAATCTTTAGTTTCTCATGAGGAAATGTTAGAAAACATATCGCTTTTCATGGAAGACATTCTACTTTGCAAATAAGAAATGATAGAAGACGCATCATCAAAAAATAGATACTTTCTGGATCCAAACCTTATTCACTTTAAGCCTCTCTGCCAGCTTTGCTTTCTTCCCAGTTGTCTCCAGCTCACGATCATCTAATTTCCGACGTAACTCCGTCACTTTTAAATCACTTAGTTTTTTTGCCATTTTTGTCCACTATATATTTACAATCCTATTTCTGACACCAATGTGACGATAGTTTAATTTATTTGTAGTTTATTTATTTAAAACACACTATTTTTAATTTATTTATGACGTGCTAATTAATTTATACAATACTTTTTCACTATTATAACTCACAATTCTAATTAATTTAATTAACAATTAACTTTTCTGTCCAATACTTTAATTCAAACTCCCCTGTCCGTCGACCACTCGCGCTATTTATATAAAGTCCAACTTTGTGCGAGAATACTCTCGGGTGTCTGGACGCTCTCGAATACCCGAAAATTTCATTTTTATGACCTAACGGCCACGTATTGCTTTTTTTGATAGATTCGAGAAGCGGTGCGTTTATCTTTATACGTCGCGGTGTTTTGACCATGAGTCGGGTGGCAGGCTTTAAGGTCGCTTGCTAGATAAGGTTTGCTCCGCGTCACATTATTATATATCGGCCATTCTTTTTAATTGTTGAAAGGTATTATGCACTTCATTTGTACGTTTTGATTTATTTTGAATATTAATTTTGTTCAATATCTTGCGATTGGTTTTCTATACGTTTTTGTTCGTATTTGTTCGCTACATATTACGAATTATGGATTTGAAATACATAGGTTAACTAGATACTTTACTAAAACTGGCCGAAATTTGAAACCAATTGCAGTTCCTACAGAAAATATCCAGTAAAGAAGAAGCATGCCAGTAAAATAGATTAGCAAATCTGGCAAAAAGATCGACAAACCTTTGTTATTATTTCAGGCAATATTGTTAATAGCAGATACCTCGACAAGGAGAACCTAAGTTTTGTAGTAATTAATCAAAATATTTCAGTATCAAAAACTTATGAATACTATAATAGGAAACATATATTATAGAGGTATGGATTTGAATAGAAAATTAACATGTCTAGTGCATATTAACATTTAGAAATATATTTTTAATTACATTAAATTGTTGGGCTTCTACTTCAATATTAATCATCATATAGAAAAATGTACGTTATATTATGTTTAGTAAGATAAAGATCAAATTTAATGTACTCACAATTTATAAACCTTATTAAACTAAAATAAACCACTTCCGTTTTTTATTTAATATGTACAAATTTCGCTTTAACGATGTACGAGGTAATTGGGTATACTGCTTTAATCCCACCGACCTTTCACTGTTGGGTTCTAAATAACAGTGCTGTTCCTAAAGTGGCGCTGGGAAACAGTAACAAAGCCTACACAGAACACGAGGCTAATAACCTTAGCAGTTGATGCCGATGCCACAAAAAAAACATACAGCAGTCGCCAGTTTGAGTGTTTAAGAATGAGTCGGTTCCAACAAAACTTTTTCATGAAAAAAAAAAAACCGAAACGAACAGTTTGTTTGTCTTAGGTTCGCCAGAATATTCTTGAAAAACCTCCAAGAGGAAGAATAATAAATCTATCATGCATTAGGATAACGCTCTAACTCAGGGGTCATTCTACAGTCCACACCTAGCACTTAATAATTTCTTCTTATTTCCACGGTTTACATACATTATACCATTATATTTAGACAAAATAGTAGGACAACCTTATGGACGTTTCATTGGAGGCAATTCTATCGTGACATTTGTTAAAACAAGTACAGAACTTCATCAAAATGACCTGAGCTTTCTCGATCATTGAGTATACAATTCTACAAACGTAAAGTTTTCTTAATTTTTAAATTCATTTGGATAGATTGCCAAATTTAAATTAATATTGTTTATACAGGGTGTCCCGAAATTAGACGGTCATATTTTAACAACGTAATCTACATGCTAAAATAGGAGTAAAAGTTCATATAAACATATGTCCGAAAACGTTTCGTCTCCGAGAAACAGGGTGTTAAAAGTTAAATCATGATGACACATTTTTTAAAAATTTTTTTAAACGTTTAAAGATACCTATGTGAAATTTGGTGCAGACGCTATACTTTTTACGCAATATTTAATGAACTAAACGCAAGTTTTTGATCATCTTCATAGGTGGGTAAATTAGGGGGGGAGCTTAGGTTAAAATTAGTTTAAATAAATAGTTTGAATGTCTACAGTTAAAGAAATAAATTCTCATCAATCGTTTTGTTAGGCCAAAGCCAACCAAACTATATAAAAAAAATTTTTCTTTATAAAATAAACATTTAAAAATCAATTAAAACTAAATAAATTATTTTATTCACCGTTTCACCAAAGCTGAAAAAAAAAATAGAACTTTTGATTCCACAGGCCTACTAATTATTGTTTGGACTTTCGAATAAGATATAATGAACTTGTCATGAAATTTTTAAATGCTTTTCTCTTGAAAATTGTACGTCCTAAAATGTGTCATCATGACTTTTAACACCCTGTATCTCAGAGACAAAACGTTTTCGGACCTATGTTTATATGAACTTTTACTCCTATTTTAGGATATAAATTAAGCTGTTAAAATATGACCTATCTAAAATGATGATAAATCGTGAATAAATGTTCATCAAGCATAATTAAACTCGTATATTTCATTTTTAAAACAAATATTCTGAATCAATTATGGGTCCATCTATTAGTAAATGGAGAAATTATGTTCGTTATTCAGTTTCGACAACCGTTCGAAGGCTAGGTAGAAGACAACAAAATTATCAAAGACATGACTTAGACACCACGAAGCCTTGCTACCATCTATTGATACCGTCCATTGTCCTCCAAGATAATTTGCATTGGTATTGTTCTACTAGTTGATCCAAATACAGTTATTACACTAAGTTTAACATCGGCCAAAGAAGAAGTTAAATCAACAAATTACGGCCAGAAGATTGAAGAAAATATTTTCAAGAATGGTTTATACGGATACAAAAATGCATTGATTGTGGAGAATAGTGAGAAAAATTATAATTATTTTTTTTTGTATATCGTACTGTCTTTTTCTTTACTAGGCTCAAAAAAAAGACACACTACCAAAATAAAATATTTTTACTAAATATTAGGCATCAAAGCCGTCCTAAAAGACGTTACAAATTAACATAAAATAAAAATTGATATTAAAACTTATGTCTAAAATACCCTTCACATAGGATTAGTGACACGATACATTAAGGTGTAGATTAAAACAAATACAATAATAATAATAATTGGGATTGGTAAAGGCAACGAACCCACATAATACCCTTTATGAGGTATAACATTAAATACATCGTACAGTACACATAAAACATAAGCAGACTGACACAGTACAATGAACAGCATATTGGAGCACTTGAGAGTGGTTCTGGGGTCAACCGTGTTAAACTACACTCATCATCAAGAAACAAAAAATATAAATAATGAAAGAAGAGTGGAAGGGATATTAGACCGTCAGATAGTGACAGATTTTCCATTTTCGCATGTAAGCCTCGAAAAGGGGTGGAAAAGTACATCGATGTTGAGTGAAATAAAAGAAAACTAACGAGTGTTTCTTGGGGATAACACATGGAAAATTCGATTTTTCTTATCAGAAACATTTTTCGACCCCAAAATGCATATACATTCGAATCATTAAAACCAATATGTTTTTCGGACTAGTGACGATGTACGTTTTCATGCATTCGATGGGCTTGTTTGGAAAAATCGGGTAAACTCTTGATTTATCCTTAGAAGATTACGGCCTCATTTTAACCCTTTAGCCACTTGCAACATTATAGCCATTGGTTTTCCGAAGCCTAGTTCTATTAAGTATGGGCAAAAATAACCTTTTATTTTTGTTCGGGAAAATCGAATTTTCCCTGTGTTATCCCCAGGAGCTACTCGTAAATTTCCTGTCATTCTACTTTAAATCAATGTACTTTTCAACCCTCTTCCAAGCTTGCATGCAAAAATGGGGCACCTAAACCTGTCATTATCTGACGGCTTATATACTAGGTTTTTAAAGATAAACCACAGAGGTCCTAAGAAACCTAATTACATTTGGTTTTAGGAAACTATTGTGCATTAGAATCTGAAGATTAGAATAAAGGGTGACTCTAGATCCATACTAGGCTAAAAAATTTGAAGGTAATTAGACGTGACTAGACCATGACCCGTACATAGAACCTACTCAAAGAAAGAAGGGTAAATTAGAAAGAAACGAGGAAAGAAAGAGTTTTTAGAAGAGCAAAGTAAAGAAAAAACTTATTTCGCCTTTTACGACACAGCTGTGTGCTAAATAGCCTATTCTACGACCACGCAACCACAGTGAATATGGCGATAAGTATGGTCTAGAGGGGGTGTGCTCCAAAATCATTAACGAGCATGCAGTGACAAACAGACAAGTAAAATAGAGTATTAAATAAAATATTGGAAATTTAAGAAAATAAAATTCCATAGTGAAATTAAAAAATGATTTAAGATCAGTTTAAATTATAGTATAAAAATTAAGTTAACAACGAATAAAATTTAACAGTGTTAAGTGTCATTATCAGTTAGAATTAACTAAATAAATATTATGATTATTTCTAAAATAAAATTGAAGGAAATAAATTAAATAGAATTAAGTGTATTCATTCCATTTGCATCTCCTAAAAATAGAACAGTCCTCATATAAACATACGCCAGTAAGGAGTTAACTAATAAACTTATAATATTGCTGATAGTGCGAAGAATTTCGTATACTCATTGTAAGTGTATTTTCTGGTCTCGAACCTTTGCAAACCTATAATTTATACTTACTAGCCTTGGTAAATTTCTGTGATATTCAGAACCGATAACGATAATATTTGGTGTTACTTTACGTTGTGTATTTTCAATATTTAATTCGTTTGGGAGAGCTAAAAAATGTAATATATTATAAGTATTTTTTGTTGAGACTCAAGATGGTATCTTACGTCGACCCTGTAGAATTAATTCACAATGTTGAAATAGACAAAACGATTACGTCACCCTCTTGAGATACATAAGCTTCACTTCATAGTTAATACAATATGTTCTACAAGTCAAGTGATACCACCACGCGAAAAGTTGATTGGTCAGTCAGTTAAAATCAGAAATTGTTGCATTTCCTCTGTTAAAGAACAGAGATTTTCACAAATTCGTAAAGGAAGGCGCGCTCACACAGGATTTCGCTACAAGCCAAATTGTCATGCGCTAACATGCTAGCATTTCTTAATCACACATAAAACCATTAAATTTAAAAGCAATGTGACTACTTTTCCAAGCTACAAAATATATATAGTTTATAATGATACTTGAGAACTTGTGTAAAAAACTATTTTAAATGTTTCTGAAATAAAGCAGTATTTAGGAACCAGGATATATCAAAAAATTAAAAAAGGTATGTCTAAAATTCCAGTTTTTTTTAACGTCCAAGTCAGATTCGACTTTATATGGGAAAATATTCGGTACTAGTTTCCAGTTAGTTTGTTTTATTTATATCACATTTTGCGTTCCAGCAAGTACAAGTCTTTGACACAATAATGGACAAATAAGCTGAGCATCGAGTTAGAATGAAGTAAAGACGACATAAACATTATTTTGCGATATGACAAATGGACGCACTTAATGGTACCAAGACTGACAGATAAGTGTAATCAAATGCTGAGTTCGGACAGCAGTGACTCTTGGTGCGTTTGATTTGATCATCGGAGATCTCCGAGCGCTTCAAAAGTGTTTGAATTGACACTCCAAGAGATCCTTAAAGTGTTTGTTTCGCTTTGGAGCGAGAACATAGAGCGAGCTTGATATTCTCAGAGCAGAAAGATCGGGAAGAGGGAGAAATTTGTCTTTGTCTCTACCTATCTCTTTTTAATTAACTTACAAACAAATTTGAATCTCAAAATTAAAGACCAGACAAGAAGTCAACAAATTCCTTAGCCGCTTTTGTCTTATTCATCATAAAAAAACACAAAATGTGTGTTCGGAAAATACATTTTTTCTGTCCAGATCTAATCACCAGTAATCACAGTCATGGAGTATGAGAGCGAAGCGGGCATTTGTGGTAAATGCTGCATTTCAGGGCCATTACCCCTTATTATTAAAAGTTTTTCCATTTTCTTTACTTTTTGCTCACTATTTTAACATACAAACCAGAAACAAGAATCACAAAAAAGCGGGGTTATGTTTTTTACTCCGTTTTATTTGATTTGATTTAATGCTCTATTGTGACGTCATCACTTCTCGGTCTCCTCGACGCTCGCTCGATCGAGTTTCAAATCAAACGACCCTTCTATCGCACTCTGCTCGTTCAAATTATACTCGTCAAGAGACTCGCGTAAACTCTAAAGCCGGGCTCAAACGACTCGTATATTTGGCGAATATTTGTTACTTGTGTATACTTGCCATGTCGTGTGAGTGGGTTACTTATACAATTATTTATCACTTGTTGGTTTTCCATTTGTGGTCGGTAAAAAAGGCCCGAGTCAAAGGGATCACGATTATTCGTACACTTGCCAAGTACATACTTGTCTATAGCCGTGCTCAAACGACTCGTGTATTTAGCAAATACAAAATTATTTGCGTACTTGCAAATTGTACACGTCATGTGAGCGCCCTGCTTGTCATCGCAATTCGCAAAGCTCATATACTTGCCAGGAACGCAAATAATTTTGTATTTTCCAAGTACACGAGTCGTTTGAGCCTGGCTTAATACGTTCAATAGGACGGAGCGGAGTGCATCGAGTAAATTATCCTGCACCACCTCGGTAAGGCGTGACTCAGGAGCAAACTTGCGCAGTAATCAATTCCCGTTCATTGTTTTGCGATTTGTGAATATTTATCCTTTTTATTCTCCATGTTGTGGAATGTGCCGGTTAAATTTTATTTTGCTTTACAATAATTATGGAAATATCTACGTTTACTTACAGTGCTGCTGTTATGCAAAAAACGGTATAATATCATAAAACGATAAAATATTGCTTATTAAAGAGAATATATTTCTCTATTAAAAATAATATTATTTAATGTTGCTGGTTTCAGATGCAAATTAAATACGAATTTATTAAAACATTTATATTAGGTAATGTGTTTTTGGCAAAATTATAAGTATTTTTTCTCGTTATACGTTATAACCCACATTAAAAATTATTTCACCGCAAACGAAACAAATTAGATTAATATTTTATACAAGGTTATGTTTTTTATTATTTCCAAACCCCTAAACAAAAGTATTATTCACATTAATACGATTATTAACTCTTTTATCCCCGATGTCACGTGACCAAAATGTACTACTGCTTCAACCCTACTCTTCTCACCCAAATTGAGCTAAAGTGGCATCTTAAAGTCGTACTTTGAGTTACTCGAAGTCAATACTTTTATATTTGAAGATTGATAAAATGAAAATGTTTTTATATCATTTAAATAAGGCTGCACATGACGAAAAAGTGTAATGCAAAGGTGCGGACACTTTTGTTATCCTCATGACGTCTCCTTTTTATTCATTTTAATGTAACTAAGCTTTAGGGACAAACGTATTTTAATTCGGTATGAGTTTGAAATTACCATCTCTTTACTTTTTTTTGTTAATAAATAATTAAATAATTTTAATTAATTTTACTAATAAATACATTTTTAAATTTAACTGTTCCTTCTGCTAGTTTAGTTTTATTTATACGCTGAATATTTTATTTAAGAGGATCCACCTTAAATAACTGTTGATAGGATGATTGTTTGCAAAATCATATTCTCACCATAGAACTATGTCATTCCAATACATGGATTTTTCAAGCGATTTAAAAAAGTATCTTTGTAGCGTATCCTTTATATATTACATTATTTTATTGTTTTCTCCAGGGCCTTTGTCCATTAATATATAAGTTGGATTTAAGGATATTGTATTATTAATTGTACCTCTGAGAGATGTCAGTTATTTACCGACATCACACCCTTGTCGCGTTGAACATTAGTTGCGGTCCGTACAGAGTGTCTGTCAGACATTTTTTATAACGTAATTTTTGTCTCAAGTGCTTGAAGTAAGGCAACCAACACTAAACAGCCGTTTAACATAATGTCACTCATTTACTTCTATTCCTGTTCGCTTAGGCATGACGTGAGGAAAGCAAATGGCTTCTACTTTAAAACTAATTGGCTTATATGTAGACGCTACGACCAGGCGTACAGGATGATTTAAATTAATTTTCTATATTTTATTCGATAAAGGAAAAAATAATTGAAGGGATAAATGATAGAATCAAAAGATCGAAAAGTACAAAAGAAAAGAACAATCATTTGGAACTTGTTTTATCACCATTTCAACGTAAACCAACTGTATATTGTTGCTATCTATTTTTAAACTTGATAGATTAAAATTATCAATCTTAACACTAAAAAAATGGATCGTCTATGAACTGAGAGAGTAAGTACTATTAAAGTGAGGGTGCTTTAATCTCACACTATGTTGTGCAATTAACAATGAAAATAGGAGTAGCATCACAGATCTAGAGTGTTAGGAGATAGGCTATGCAATAAACCATAAATATTTATTACAGTGACCCGCCATCTTTTTATTTTTGGGATCAGCGATCATGCGTAGAAAGGAGTAAACAGGTCCGTACTTAAAATATTGGACAAAATAGAACCATATGTGTGGTTTTTTAAGTCCTTTCTTTAATTAATATATTAACCAATTTATGAAAAAATACCTTTAAGTTTCTATGAATCTTTTTTTGTGAGGGTGGAAACCAATGCCATCTTTATCTCTGGTTACATTATCTAAGGATATATCCCTAAAAAGGTTCAATTTTATTAATTATATCAAACTCAGATGTTTTGATTAAAAATAAGTGCTAAAATATCGGAGAAAAGTTTTGAGGAGTATCCATCCTCCAATAACATTTAATTTACTTATTTATCTGATATTCAAATATTAAATGTTTAGTAATCTATATATGTATACTTACGAATAGCAAAAAAATCTGATGTGTCCAACACATGACTTTCCTATCTAGTTATTATAGGCTTTTTCCGGTTATTTTGTTCAACCTATTGCAGCATCTCTATAAATGTTTAGAGGATAAAATAAATATATACATTGTCCACATACATCTACCTCGAAACATTTTTCTATAGATATTCATTGAAAACGAAAATACTGAAAAATTTAAATTTAGCACTTTTCCTACAATTTTTCCATTACGGTCTATTTTAGAAAAATTATATATAAACAAAAATTATAGAGATCGATATCGCAAACAACTTTTAGTTCAACAATTTTCATAAAAATCAGAATTTTGCATATTTTGTCAAATTTCTCGAATACGGACCATTTCAGGATATTTTGACATAAAACAAAAATTATAGATAATAATATTAGAAGTAACTTTTATTCAAACAATTTTCTTCTCCAAACATAAATAACAGATATATTCCATAAAATATAAAAACGGCCTCCCATAAAGTACCCCCCCCAGATGTTCCGACTTTGTCCAAAATCTAATCATTTCACGTCAGGCCGAAATAAACCTTAAGTTTAAAATTTAATGTTTTTTCTTTATCCGTTTTTGAGTTTTCTTCAAAATTCGAAATTTACACATTTTCTCAAATATCTCGAATACGGTTGATTTTAGAAAAATTATGTATAAAATAAAAATTATAGAGAATTATATTACAAACAACTTTTATTTGAACAATTTTTATAAAAAATTCTTTTTTTTACCTTTTGTCAAATTTCTCGAATACGGACTATTTTAGGAAAATTTTGTATAAAACAAAAATTATAGATAATTATACTAGAAGTAACTTTTATTTAAAGAATTTTCTTCTCCAAACGTAAATAACAGATATATTCCATAAAATATAAAAATGACCACCTATAAAGTACCCCCCCCCAGATGTTCTGACTCTGTCCAAAATCTAATCTGTTTATTAGACGCTGGAATAAAGCTTAAGTTTAAAATTTGGTGTTTTTCTGTGTATCGGTTCATGAGTTATGCGACATACAGACACACACACACACACACACACACACACACACACACACACACACACACACACACACACACACACACACACACACACACACACACACACACACACACACACACCCACACGCACACGCACACGCACACGCACACGCACACGCACACGCACACCCACACGCACACGCACACGCACACGCACACGCACACGCACACGCACACGCACACGCACGCACACGCACACGCACACACACACACACACACACAGACATCATCGCGAAAATAGTCAACACGGATTCAGGGGACCTCAAAACGTAAAAATCCGTCGAAAACTCGAGGTCGAAAAAAATCATGATTCCTATACTTTCCTTATATCTGTATACAGATAGGAAAGTAAAAATACTATATTTAATTACCTAAATGTTTTTCTTTGGGCTATATTTGTTGACAAAAATAGTTTTGGAAATGTTTTGATTGTAACTTTTTTATGGCTTGTCCTAATTATATTAGATTCGTAAAAGTGTCTAAAGCAAATTCTATTTGTATGGCTAATATTTTCACTGGTACTTGTTCCAATAGCCCTTAACCAGGCAGAATACCGTTTCTTTCCAAGACTAAAAAATGCAAAGTAAATTATAAATATAAATTATTGAAAATATTACAATAGATTAATATAGCGTAGTAAACAATTTATTAATAAAGACTAATAACTAAATCAGATAAACGATAAATAATTATGACAGCTGACGCAACTGACACATGAAATATATTGCAGATGATCATCGTTTTTCTCCTAGCACTCTAGATCTGTCAGTAGCATCACTTGCTTTCTCCGGAAGTTGTTTTAAGATTTTTCCTGTAATTAAATCAAAGCTTTCTTAGGATTAATATTTATTTTTATATATTCTGCAATTTCGTTTGGAGAGGTTGGTCTAAAAATTGACTCATCTCTCTCTAGTTTTGTAATTCTTCTCCTTTATTTGGTTGAAAGGTATTTTGTAATTGCTCTGCGAATCTATTAACTTTTTGTATATTATTTCTAGCCCAGCTACCATATGTATTCCTGGTTGGAGCATTCTGCACGTTGGGCCTTTTTAATCGCTTTGTGGCTTTCCATAGAGAATAATCGGTGAATTTATCGTTTGTCAACTCACTAAGGTACTCACAAAAAGATTAATTTTTGAATCGTTTTATCTTTTTTTTTTTTTTAACTGCTGGGTGGCGTTGTTAAGTTTGCTTTTATCTGATGGAGCTCTGGTCTGATGCCACTTCCTCCTTAGTTTTCTTTTTGCAGAGATTAGGTTTCTTATTTCTTTAGGATAGTTATTTGCTGTTGTTCGCTGCACAATAGGTGGCGTATTATTCCATGCTGCTTGATGTATGTTGGACACAAGTAGTTTTACTTCTTCATCTTTTTTGTATCAATTTTATCGAGAGCAAATACTTAATTTTAGTTAGCACGGTTAAAATAAAATGGATGATTATATTAGAGATTTTAAAGATCCTGAATATGATACAGTTATTTTAAAAAAGGGAACTGAACTTTTTGAACAGGAACAGGGAAACACTAAAGAATTTTCAATTTTTCATGGAAATATTCGAAGCATTTCAAAAAATATCGATGAAATGAATGTCCTCTTAGAAGAAATGCGTTTCATATTTGACGTTATAGTTTTCACAGATACCCGCATAATTGACGATCTTGACTTTTTCGACATCGAAGGCTACTTCACTATTTACAATAAAGGGGAGATGAATCAAAACGATGGGACTATTGTATATGTTAAAGATATCTACTCAAATAATTCCTCGTATGAAATTCAATATATAGGAAACATAAAATGTATAAAATAAAATATAAATTTAAACAAACAAACGATAGTAATAAACGCACTCTATCGATCACCATCTGAAAATCCCTTAGAATTTAATGAAAATCTATTTAATTATCTCCTAAATTCAACAACCAAAGAAAATATTTATTGTTCGTGATGGATATAAATATTGATATAAAGGCCGATTACGACTATAGTAATGATTATTTAAATAAAATGAGCCAACTATGGTTTACATCTTTGAATAATAAATACACTAGGGTACATAAAAACTCAAAATCGTGCTTAAATCACATTTTTGTGAAAAATACAGATCAATCCAATTGTAGGGCTTTTGTAATGGTCTCAGATGTAACAGATCATTTTCTAGTTTTCGCCTTGGTTAAAATAAATTCTCAAACAACAGCACAAACTCCCAAAAATAGTTTAATGGAAAAACTATGCGAAAAAAAATTAATTAATAGCATACAAAATAAAAAATGGACTGAAATATTAGATATTTTCGATCCAGAAGACGCAACAAACAAATTTATAACCAAATTAAAAAAATATATAAATGAGGCAACAATCAAATACTCAATTAAACATAAAAAAATTAAAAAAAGACAACCTTGGATGACTAATGAAATTGTAACCTCTGTACAAACTAAACAAAATTTTTATCTTAACTTTCTCAACAGTCCTGGTAATATGGAAATTGAAGCGGAGTATAAAAGGTATAAGGCTCACGTACGGTCTATCATAAAAAGTGCAAAGAGAAACTATTTCTCTGATAAAATAAGAAGCTCGAAAAATAGCACAGCAATTTGGAAGGTCGTTAATGAATTTACGAATAAAAAAGTAAAGCAAAATAATATAAATGAAATAAAGGTTAACGACCGACTGATTAATAATAAATTTGAAATTGGAAATCAATTCAACCAATACTATATAAATATAGCTGAAACTATGGCTGAAAAGATACTAGAAAAAAAAAATACTAAGAGAATCATTTGTAATAAAACTGTATTTTTAAGCCCGGTTGACAAACTTGAAATTTTAGGATATATAAACGAATTGAAACCAAATAAAGCCCCAGGTTACGATGGACTAGATTCAAACACAATAAAATTAGTGGCACATTATATTAAAAAGCCACTCTGCCATATTATCAACAACATATTTATGTTCGGTATATTTCCAAATAGCTTAAAAATCGGTATTGTAAAACCGCTTTATAAAAAAGGGGATAGAAAACAAATGATAAATTACAGACCGATTACTTTGATATCGAATCTTACAAAAATCGTAGAGAAAGCTATTAAAAAACGGTTAACTGAATTTTTAGATAAGAATAAATTAATTTCAGGAAGACAGTTCGGTTTTAGAAAATATGTTTCTACTGAGGATGCAATCATATTTTTGACAAATATTATCTATAAAGGCCTAGATAATAACAAAGCAACTCTGTGTATTTTTCTTGACCTGGCCAAGGCATTCGACACAGTCAACCACCAAATCATGTTGGCTGTGTTGGAAGACTTTGGTGTCAGGGGTGTTGTTCTGAAACTAGTAACTTCTTATCTGGAAAAAAGAGAACAATTTGTAAAAATGAATGATACCTTAAGTAATTCGTTACAAATAAAATTTGGGATACCACAAGGTACAGTTTTAGGTCCACTCCTTTTTTCAATTTACATAAATTGCCTTTTAACATTAAATTCAGAAGGTACCATTTCTTCATTCGCAGATGACACTGTTATCCAATATGAGGCTGAGAATTGGAACCAACTAAAACAGCTGGTTCAAAATGATTTAAAAAAAATTAAACACTGGTTTGATGAGATGGGACTAACAATTAATTTTAACAAAACAAAATACATAGCATTTTCGTGTAATAAGAGTACAGAACCAGACTTCGACGAAATAGATATTTCAGAGAAAAAAGAGACCTTTATTATTGAAAAAGCAAATCATATCAGGTACCTTGGCATTGAAATTGATAGTCATCTAAAGTGGGATATTCATGTTAAGTCGGTAACTAAAAGGATTAGATCATTGATCTACAAATTTAAACAATTAAAAAGCATACTTCAGTTCCACCAATTGAAAATGGTCTACTCTTCTTTAGTCGAAAGTCATTTGCAGTACGGTATATCAGGTTGGGGTGGTATTTATAAAACTTACTTAAATAAGCTTGAAATAGTTCAAAAGTTGATACTTAAAATTATTCTAAACAAAAATAGAACTTATGGAAGTGAAAATACATACGAGGAATCGAATGCAATGGACATGAGACAGATCTATGCAAATAGAATCATAAATATTCAACACAAAAAAGAAATTTATTTCAAAAAATTGTACATTCTTATCCAACTCGCCACAAACAAAATAAACAAATTCAGACACATAGAGCCTATAAAAAAATTGGTCAAAGATCTTCGAATATGTAGCTCCTCGTGTTTATTCGCAGGTTCCAGAAATTTATAGAAATATAAATAGCCACTATAGTTTTAAAAAAAGTGTAAAAAAGTGGTTATTACGAACACCCCGTATTTTAATACATGATATAATAGATCCTCCATAAAAAAAAACTTTAAAAAAAAATTATATTTATAAACTAAAATACTAGCCATTTAAAAAAAATTAAAAACGAATTTTGATTAAATTATTTGGAAAACTAAAACCAACACTCAAATTACAAAAAAATGTTACCTACCCTCTACTCTTTCCCTGTTCTTAGTTCAAACGTTATTTAATTATTTTCGAAATCTTTATAATCTCTAATTTTCTTTTCTTTCATTGTTTTCTTTTATTTTAAAGATTATAATATATAATTTTCATTTAGTAGGTAGGTCTGAAGAATTTTTCTTTTTTTTTAAATTATAGTAGTTATCAAGTTGTTTAATAGAAATTTAAGTAGGAAATAGAAAACAAAAGCTAATAAATAATGTATATCTCCCACGCACGAGTCATTAGAAGACTTCAGTGGGACTTCAAATATTTATTTAGTTTCACCTAAACAGTTGTAATAACAGCATTAAATTATGTAATTAAATTATAAAGAATATTGTATTTAATTTTATAAAAATAAATATTATTATTATTATTAATATTATCTATCTGTGCTTTCGTTCTTAACGGAACTGAAAGATTGAGTTTATTTTGAAGGTCCAGTCTGAAGCTTTGCCAGTCTGTTTTCCTATTTATTAGACTAGGAGCGCTTTCCTTTTGAATAATGATATCAATAAAAGTGAGAAGAATGGGCGAATAATTTAAATTCATGTCCCAAAAAAGTCTATTAGATCGGGTATTTTGTTTCTGTCTGTGGTCCAATAAGTTGGTTTGCCAGTTGAATGCGACTCACATTTTAACTGTCATTGCTTCTTTTAGGTTTTTACCGTTAGTTGTTAGTCTGAACAAAAAATTAAAAAATAATAAGTCATTTTTTACCAAACACAATTTTATCAATAATTTATTTAAAATTGAAAAATCTTGTCTTTACTTTAATTACTTTTACAATTAATTATTGCAATGCACAACTACAACAATATTTATTAGAAATTTAGGTTGAAGAGTTCTTCTTCGCTTCCTTCCTTGTTCTTTAAAGAGGGAGCTTGGGCTGGTCATCGGCCTGCATGTTGCCATCCACGTTTGTCATTATTACAAATAATGATTCGACTTTTTACGAAACTGGTAATATTAGACTATTAAGGCTGTTATGCAAAGAGTGATTAGCCCTAGTGAGAATATTATTTAATTTTATTTCTCCTGAGAAACCATATAAACAAAGAAACAAGGTTTTGAAGTTTATATTTGTTCGTCGTAGTTTTTGATCCATTGTATACAGCAGTGCTCCGCAACCTTTCCTCATCTGAGGCACACCAAACTGCTCCCTAGAATTTCGTGGCACACCAAAATCTAAAATATATTTATAGCAGTGGCGTAGCTAGGTCGGGGGTCAGTTCACTCCATGTATACTAATTATTTATGGATGTCCAAACTACCTTAGTTTTTTTTATTGTTTTAAAATGTGGAGAAGCCCCTTTCAGATTTGGGGCATCAAAATTTTCACTCAGGACATAATACATATTTTTTTTTATTTTTTAGGTATACTAAATTTACTTCTGTTGACACGTCAATAGTAATAAATATTTTGACATGATGATGACTGATTAATGTGATACCTGCGCTTGCTTCGTTGAACACAAAAGTTTTATATTCGGCTCAATTTTAGACAGCGCAACTCTCATTTCTTGGTCAAGATCTTTTAAGCATGACCGTTTATCATTTTTAATTAATACAAGCGTTGAAAAACTTTGCTCACATAAATATGTTGTGGAAAACGGAAGTAGTGTGAAGATGGCCTTGTCGGTGATGCGTGGATATTCTGTCTTGATGGAAATCCAGAAAACATCTAACGGAACTTCGTCGAATTTAAGTTTTAGGGTCATATCATTACTTAATTCTGTGAACTCCTCTCGAGTTTGCAATGGCAGTGCTTCCGTGAAACTTATTGCATTGGTTGCGAAAGGATTTCGAATCCAATTGTATTGTTCCGTGTTGATAGAATGGAAATAGTATTCAAATTTTTGTTGAAGCATACTTAAATGTTGTTGGGCCAAATCCACAATCAACTGCTTGTTTTCGATCGTACTGTGGTTGGTCCTGTGATACATTTCTAGACATCCTTTTTGCAACTGTTCCTGCCAAAGTTCAAGTTTCTTATTGAACCCTTGTAATTTATCGGAGCACGTCAATATATTTTCATTCCGTCCTTGCATTTTTTTATTAAGTTCATTCAGATGTTCGAATATATCCGCCATGTATGCAAGTTTGGCTATCCAGTATTCATCATGAAGGTGCTGGCATAGATCGTACATATCTTGACTTGAAAGAAACTCACGCACTTCGTAGCGAAGTTCAAACAGTCGAGCTAAAACTTTTCCCCGGGATAACCAACGAACTTCTGTATAAAACAGTAAGGATTCATGTTCGCTTCCCATTTCTTCACAGAGTATTCCAAAGATTCGCGAATTTAAGGCTCTCGATTTAATTATGTTTATGATCTTAATACATTCATTCATTGTGATCGAAAGCTGTTCGGGCAAATTTTTGACCATCAATGCTTCTCGATGTATGCAGCAATGTGTAATTTGTATTGACGGATTTTTTTGTTTTACACAAGATACAAAACCTTTCTTACTGCCCATCATTGCAGCAGCACCATCTGTACAAATAGCAACGCAATTGGTCCACTGAATATTATGTATTTTAAAAAAATTATCAGTTACTTGGAAAATTTGTTCACCGGTAGTTCTCTCTGGAACCTCCTTACAAAATAAATAATGTTCTTTAATAGAGTCCTCGTCAACGAAACGTACAATAGCCATCAGTTGTGCTTTATTTTTAATATCGGTTGATTCGTCGATTTGAAGCGCAAAAATTCCAGCCGAAATGATTTTTTTAATTAGTGTTCCCAAAATATCACTTGACATATCTTGGATACGTCTTTTAACAGTATCGGCCGACAAAGAAACTTTACTCACGTCCTTAACTTCGTTTGGCCCAAGCATAAGTCTAACAATTTCCATGCATGCTGGTTTAATAAGCGTTTCACCGATAGTGTGCGGTTTTTTTTGTTGTGCAATTAATTTTGCAACAAGGTAGCTTGCTTCTAATGCCTTTTCAGAAACCGTAACCGCCGATTTCATAAACTGCTTTTGTTTCTTATTTTGATCCAAGCGCCGTTGGAAAAATTGAATGTCTTTTTTGACGCAACTGGGATGATTTGTGATCAAATGACGGTTTAGTTTGCTGGGTACCATTGCTTCATTTGACAACTGTTCACCGCAAATGACGCATTCAGGCTTTGGAGCCGCTTCGTCGCCACACCAAGTGAAACCATATCGAAGGTAGTCTTGATTGTACTTCCTTTTCAGCACCTTTTTTGCTCTTTTTGCAGCACTTATGCTGGAGCTTGTGCTAGGTTCTTCGTCATCTGCTCGTGATTTCAGCAAAAATTTATCCATATTTGAAGCACTATAGTTATTTATAAAAGTAGATACTGCAACAAAACTTAGTCCAGTTCACTTATTTATAAGGCACAAGAATTTATTTATATAGCAATTCACTATTTATTTCACTCTACGATTTATTTGTTTGCCCGCGTATTTATCTGATTCACTTGACTATTCGACTCTCACTGAGTCTCTGAGCGACGACAGGCGCGCTTATATAGGCAGTGGCGATGTTCAGGAAAACATCGAGTCGCGCCTCGAACGGCACGGATCTTTCTAGTTTAGTCGCCTTCGAGAATCAAGCCGCCGCGCGGCGCCGATAGACGGATAGACGTTTACCATCGGCGCTGTTGTCAGATTGCTTTATTTTTCGCGGGTCTCGCTACAATACGAATCTGATTCGTATTGTCTGCAAGAGCGGCACACCTCAAGTCGGCTTACGGCACACCAGTGTGCCGCGGCACACCGGTTGCGGAGCACTGGACAGTATACACTACTCGTAATAGAACCCGATTGACCAAACTTCCGGTCGTGGATCTACCTAAACAGTTCCTGATCTAACGCTCCGCCCTCCGTTCAGTCCACCGCCGGCGCCGACTTGAATTAATGACCAAAGCCGATTTGAGTAGTGCATTTAGTAATATTTACATGAAAGATTGTCTGCGTTATGTTGCTTTGTCTTTGACCTTTTCAGTGTCTAATTATTGAAAGTCATTCTTAAAGTCAAACATGCTTAATATTTTCCCGTTTGTGGCAGAAAAATTCTTGTATGTAATACGTTATCTAAGTAGCTATTATTTCAGTCTGCCAGTGACCAAAGGACTCCACTTACCAATGCGGGCTAACACATAGATTTTCGCCGGTATTGCTCTCACAGTTTCTTGGAGATTATTTTTTTATTGTATACTGTACCGTTTTAATGTAAATGTATTTAAAAAACACTCCGTATATGATTTTATTTGGATATTCTGCTTAGAGCTACTCTAAATGAATGCACATTTGGTTTCTACATTTTTTAAATAATTTAATATAAATATTAAAAAATAGTTTAGATTTTCTAAAAATTATTCCTGATAAAATTATTAGAAATAAAGTACCTCTAATATTTGGTTACTATATCGACTAATATAAGTGACCCTATATAAGTATTGGATTTTTTTTCTGTGCCGGACATGCATGCCGTGGCAATTACTGTCGTGTGAATTCACGCTACACTATACATACACACATTGTAAATGCATTTTGTGTAGGAAATGTGGCATCCTGACACAATCTGGCTCATAATAAGCGCCCTAGATGAATGTTTGCACTTGACATTTCGGCTCAACATTTACAAATTGGATGAATTTTCCAGTCATACATAAAAATTACACACCGTGTTATAATCTGTTTACTGCATATCCATGTACAGATGATGTGCACGTATAGCGGAATGTGATAAATGCAGAAATGTACATAATTCTATGTTTGAATACTTATACATAGCTTGAATCATAAATAACAAGCAGCAGGAAATTTTAGGCTTGTATGATTAATTTAGATTATTAATTTATTTTATGCTCAACTGGATGGATGCAAATATGAGATGTCTTTAATATTTGTAACAAAATTAAAATAAATTAGTCAACAATATACCCAGTTTTATGCATTCTTACTTGGTAGAAATATCAAAATTAACTTGATATTTTGGATACAAATGGTTACAATCTAAAAATAGTAGTTTGTGCAACAAGAGTGGATATGATATTTATATCGTACAAAGACAAAGTTTAAGCACAACGCCATAGGCGTGTCCTTATTAGAATATACATGAAATTATATCTGTTAGATAGATAGAACGCAATGCACCACTTTTTCGTTATAGAGTCTATGCGTAGAATAGATAATGTAAATGTAAAAATATGACGAGTTTCTGAAGTAATTCTACTACGTGATACTTGAGTGCCTAATCTGTTACATGACAAGGTGGATGTCAGAAATGTTACCCCAGTTAACCTCGGCTTAGCTAAAAGGGTCGGTGAAATTCGGCTTAGAATTTGACTAATTAATAGCACTATATTTATTTAAACAGACAAGAAAAAGTTATATTAATGGTTAATAAATAAAATGGTTAATAAATACAAATTATGCCATTAATTTGCTAGCTGAAAGTAAGGAAGAAATTAAAAGAATTAAATTAAAAAAAAAATAGTGATTTTAATGTAAACGTTAAACAAAACTCTACCGGGTTATGTTCCTACACAGTTCCAAAGTTTTTACAACAAAACAATTTATGTAGATTGAATTAAATTGAATAGCTTGAATTAAAATGAACAGACTACAAATGACTTTGTGATATATTAGTAAAAATGCTCAGGCTCTGATGGCAGACACTTATCTGGCTCGGTTGGACCACGGGGGTCGGATTTCATGTAAATAGTTGGTAACAAGTTTGCTTGACCTCGACAGTAGCGCGCTAAGCGCTTACGGTTGAACTACACCTGTCAGTTTCAGTCGATAAAGTAGAACACTACTAAGTAAAGCGGTTTAAAAAATTGGCGGGCTTGATAATTTAGATATTTGAAGCAATTTGAAATGACATTTTCTTATTTGACAACTTTTACTTACAACTACTAAACAAACAATAAGTTTAGAGAATTTTTGTTGTAGGCAAATGTTGAAAAATGGAAAATGTCACTTGTTTTTAATGAAAAATAAAATTAGTTGAAAAATAAAACACATTTTTAACAAGTTTAATTTATTTAGAATTATCATGTAATTACATGTGTTTCATTATCTTCTAACTGCATATTCTGAACATAACAAGCACTATATGACACACTAAATTACTGAAAAAAATATATATATATATATATATATATATATATATATATATATATATATATATATATATATATATATATATATAATATGATAACCAGCATAGCACATGACAATGTTTTTATTATTAAAAAAACCAGATATAGTTTTTATAAAAAGTCAAAGTAGTTAATTTATAAAAACAATTGTTTTAATGTTTTAAATATCCCTTATTTATCCAAGGACAAATCATTCTAATTTTAATATTTTTATACTTATTGTCCCTTTAAGGCCTTTTCCCATCTATAAGCTTATAAAACAGTTTGTCAAAGGTCTTAACAAAACTGGAAATTGTTTTCTATTTCTATCAAAAAAATTCCCGAAACTGAGTGTAGAAAAGATAAAAGCGGGCATTTTCGATGGGCCACAGATAAGATGATTAATAAAAGACACAAAATTTAAGGACACTATGACAGAAATTGAGTTTATTTGACTTGTTTAAAAATTTTTGGGAAGTAAGAAAAGTTCTAACTATTCTCAACACGTTGAACAACTAAAGAGTCACTTTCAAACCCTTGGATGTAATATGAGCATCAAGTTGTACTTTCTTCACAACCAGCTAGATTATTTTCCCGCTAATCTTGGGGAGCTAAGTAAAGAACAGAGTGAGCGATTCCACCAGGACCTTCGTATGATGGAGGAACAGTATCAAAGCTACTGGAACGCACAAATGATGGCTGACTATTTTTGGAGCATTCAGAACAGTTTTATGGGTTCAACCTCTGCAAGGAAGTCTTACAAAAGAAAGTTTCTTTCACAATAAGAACTAATTAAAATATGATTAACTCTAAACAAATTGCGTTTGACGATGAAACGGCCGTGTGTCATATTTTTTAAACTAGATAAAGAAATTTAAATTACAGATTTGAAATCTTCATTAAAAATTAAGCAAGTGTCATGTAATATAACTCAATCATCAGAAATGCTGTTATGCAGTGTAATAAGTGTTTTCTGAATATCCTATAAATCGTCGTCGCAGAGAATGAAAGGTTGTCTTTACATCAGCTGGGGCAATGGTCTGTAGTAATGTATCTAATAGAACAGCATGATGTTTATAGATAAACTGCCAGACTCTGATTTAATTATGATGAAATTAAATGTGTTTTCTAATTAACATTACAGTGAAAAGATATAGGAACTTAAATTATTTATGATTTACGAATATTTAGCAGATTTAATACATTTCAAATTTAGCGTCGAGTTCGCGACGGGAGAAAGCGATGACGTTGACGTGTCGGTAGTCCAAATCGATCTCCGATTTTTTTGTATATTTTATTTCTTTTCGATTTTCGTTTACATTTTTCTAGGACATATTATTTTCCTGATACCTTACTATAGAACTTATAATTCTTTTTAGGGTGGTTTACCTGGAGCTTAGCGGGGAGTAAAAGGTTCAATGATTGGGCGTCGGCGGGAAGTCTGATATTTGGTTGGGGCAGTTTTTTTTTGGATGTCAGAAGAAGGTGTTGCGAAGGCGACGAGGCGTGAGTGTTGGAGTCATTCAGGGTTCGAGAAACGTAATGTTTTCTAAGAAGTTGTAAACGGGCTGAGATGGGGATGTTTATTTGTAGACTTGCCTGCTGGGCTAGCGAAAAGGTAAATATTGGCATCGTCGGAGAATACGTTTCTCTAGTGTATTGAGTCTAAGGGCTATACTAGGGGGAAGTGTACTGTATGTTATTGCTCTGTATTCAGCAACGGGACGGATATATGATATTTATGTGTGGATATGAGTTTCTGGGTTACACCGGCCAAAGCGACCAAATAAAGCTCCAAAGAGTCCGGCTCGTCTACGCATCCTGTCGAGGATACGTTGGACATCAGACGACCAATTGAGGGTGTGGTTAAACCCCTAAGTAGTCATCTTCAGTCTGTTTTACAAAGATTCGTATGTTTGAATATGGTAAATTGAGTTTCTTGAGAGTTAAGTGAGGCCCTCCATCTGTTACACCAGCAAGTATACTAGTTTAACAGATTTTGGATTCGAGTTTCTAGTTAGTTTGAATTCTGGACACTAAGAGCAAAGCAGTATCGTCGGCATATTAAAGGCATTGTAACGATGGATGGTTTGAAGTAGGAATATCATTAGTAGATGAAGTACAGGAGAGAGTCTAGAACTGAGCCCTGTAGTAATCCTACTTGAAATGTAAATGGGTCAGACATGGCGTTGCCTACTTTGACTGTGTTGGTTGTGTTTGAGAGATAGGAGTGAATGAACTTAGTGATGTTGAGGAGGAGACCTATGTTTCTTGATTAGTCCGGAATGTCAGACTTGATCAAAATATTTTTGAACATCGCGAAAAATCGGTAAGCAGAATTGTTTAAATTTACTGCTATGACAGCAGTGAGGTGGAGTAAAGTGAGGGCATCCTGAGTGAAGTGATGAGGTCTGAAACCATGTTGGGATTATGGTACGATGTTTCTTTCTTTATAAAATTCGCAAATTCTCTTCTTGGTTCAAGTAGTTTACCTAGTTTAGATATGAGAGAAATTGGACGCTTTGGATTTTTGGTCCTTGCCTCGTTTAGGAATTAAAATTGTCTTTGAAAACTTCCAGGTAAGTGGACAGTAAGACAGGGAGAGGCAGCCATTCAGGAGAAGAGTTTGAATGGAAAACTTGATTACAGGAAGATTTTTTCAGCGTTCTTCTATTAATGGAGCCCGACACTTTTGCTGTGTTCTGACCTGATAGACAGGCATACACGCAGACACGCAGACACGCAGACACGCAGACACGCAGACACGCAGACACGCAGACACGCAGACACGCAGTCACGTAGACACGCAGATATGCAGAAACGCAGACACGCAGACATGCAGACACGCAGACACGCAGATACGCAGACACGCAGACACGCAGACACGCAGACACGCAGACACGCAGACACGCAGACACGCAGACACGCAGACACGCAGACACGCAGACACGCAGACACGCAGAAACGCAGACACGCAGACACGCAGACACGCAGACACGCAGACACGCAGGCACGCAGACACGCAGACACGCAGACACGCAGACACGCAGACACGCAGACACGCAGACACGCAGACACGCAGACACGCAGACACGCAGACACGTAGACACACAGACACACACACACACAGACACACACACACAGACACACAGACACAGAGACACACATACATCATCGCGAAAATAGTCAAAACGGATTCAGGGGACCTCAAAACGTAAAAATTCGTCGAAAACTCGAGGTCGAAAAAATCATGATTCCTATACTTTCCTTATATCTGTATACAGATAGAAAAGTAAAAAATCTCGCATATTAGCAGATTAAATGTAAATAGAGCTTATTCAGTAACTATAACACGCCTTAAGTTAAATCACGGCAAATTCCTAGCTCACCTACATAAAATAGGTATCTTAAATACTGACGTTTGTTCTTGTGACAATAATTCTACATCACATCTTTTTTTCATGCAAAAATCACCACCAAGAAAGTACCGAATTACTGGAAGCTATAAGAAATAAAAATTGCCCTACCCCCATTAATTTAACATCCTTATTAAGCAATGGCAATAAAGACATCTTTGACTTATTGGTTAATTTTTTACCTTTAATTAAATTAGACCTACCTTTTACTTTTTTTACTACGCATCTGTGGCAAATGGAATCCATCCGATGCCAAAAACCACACAAAAAAAAAACAAAGAAATTACTCTACCAATTAATGATGTAGCTGTATTCATCTCATTGTAATCTTACTCTACACACTTTTTTAATAATATATTATTTAATATTACAGCTTTTGTACGATTAAAACGGATTTAAAAAACAATATTCGAGCAATCTTGAGGGAGCGATTAACTCCGACCTGCAGAACAAACAGCGAATTAAAGTTTCTCGGTATTCAGTGATCACCTTTTGTAAATTATCTTGGCAATCAAGTTAGTTACGTGACCGGCATTTTAAAAGAAATGCTTTGACACGTCGTTTGTAAAGCACAACACGTTTCCTTTCGCAAAGATTGTTGAACATGTAATGAGGTAGTAAGTTAAGCACTCATCACACGAAGCAACTTTAATTGTGTTACTTGATTTGTATTTTAGAATAATAAATTAAAAGTATTCAGCGCAAAGTAAACACCAAATATTGTCAATACAGGTCCTGAATATCCTTGAAATGTCAATAAAAAAACATATTTAAATTTTATCAATTTTTAAATTAATTTATCATAAAATATTAATTACAAAAACACGGTAATTTTTAAACCTATCATCCTATCAATTACTAAAAGTGACAATAAAAGAGTGTTGTATTATCGCTATGGTACATGGATTTCATGAATAAACTCATAATAACTTTAACTTCGTTTTAAAAATCGTTTATTAAAAATTACAAACTATTTGTGTTCATATGTTGACAATATCAAATATAGCAACTGACTAACTTATCTATGAAATATAAATCTATAACAAATAAAAATCTAAATTAAATAAAAGCGAGTAAAATAGAATAAAATAATAAGAGAACCGTTAGTTTCGTAAATTCAGCATTCTTCCTCAAGGCCATGTCGATATAATTCCTCCTCTCTGAGATTCAACTTCCGATATTAAGATGAAGGAAGTTGAACAGTGGTCGGATCTATTGAAAACTGGGTTAACTTCTTAAGTATGCATATTTTGGGCATCAGCTTCTTGTACACGAAGAATATTAATAGAGAAATAAGAGTTCTGTAAATTATTAATGTTCATAGACTGGGGGTTCTCACTACATTTCCAGATGATAACGTGAGTTAATTTTAAGTAATTTGCGACTTAATGGCTTGTAGATCATCTAATTCAATATTTTCTAAATGAAGATTAAAATTACTTGGAATGGATTTTATTGTGCTAATATCTAAATCAAGGACTAGCACTGGTTGGCCAAAAGTGTTAGATAATTGCTGCTTACTTATGGTCCCCATTTGTGTGGTAAATTGGCATTCTTCTGGAATTTCTATCAAATAAGTTCCAGTGGTGGAATATTTAATTTCTGCGTTTGGTGGACATTTAAGGTACGCTTGATAAGGTACCGTATATATCCAATTATTAGATTTGGCATAGGTAGAGGTATTTTTCATATCCAACAGTTGTATTTCACAGGGACGGTCTTTGCCAATTTCAAGCAGATCAATTCTCGGGTAGATAAATTGCAGAGGGATTATCTCTGTACACGGTTTGCTTATAAACGCAAAGTTAAATTTATTTTTGATCAAACATTTCTTTCTAGGTATTATGACCTTTAACTGATTCTTTTCCCAAATAGGTGCAGCGAATAAATGATACAAATCAAAATTATTAGATTGAGCTACAGGAATTTTAAAAATATATGTTATTATATTATTTAAAATATAATAGTCGATTTTTAATAATTTTTCAAGTAACAAAACATTTTTTAAATTTTTTCTAGAGAAAGTTTGTCTTTGTTTAAATATTTTTCTAGTAATTTCAATTCGTTATACAAATCGATTGTTTTGATTATACTAGGGTGCAGTACTTGAATTTTAGCAAAGGTAATTGAATTTTCCACATCCTGTAGAATAGAACTAATAATTTTGAAAAGATTTATTATTTGTATCAATACTGTCTTTAATATAATTGAAACGAGAATGGGTGATTTCTTCATTCATCAAAGTTTCTATTATTTTAATTCGCGAATTTCACATGTGTTCATTATTTGTTATCTACTTTTGCTTCTAAGGCCCGATTGTACAAAGTAAGCTAAAACCTAGGTTCAGGTGAACTCGGTAAATGGTTGAACTTACTTTAAAAATTGGTATGAATTGTACATACCCCGCTCAATGTCGGTTTAGATAAACTTCATTGTTCAGGGTTGCCAGATTTTAATTTTACTAAATACGTAGTGTATCTTTGTTTCTCTTATTAGAAAATAAATGAGCTATATAAAATGTCATTTTTGACATTTTTACTCTAAAATTATTATTTTTAGAGGTTATACGTAGTTTTCCCTTGTGTTTCCAAACTGATAATATAAAGAACGCCAAACTTCACGCATGCCGAAGAAGGACTAGTGAAACTAGTGAAAAAATATAAAGACATTTTAGAAAATAAAAACATGTGAATGTAACGCACAAGAAGAATAAGTGCTGGATAAAAATTGAAAGTGAATTTAATTCTCAAATCTTTGTACAAATTCAGTATTGTTCCACTTCACAAAATGATTGTCCCTTGGTCTATATATTTATGGTTGTCTTTCTGGTTGTTGTAAGATATTTGTTAATTCTAAAAAATCCTCGTCTTCAGACATTTCATCCATTTTTACGAAACAACTATTAATTAGGAATTCAGTAATTCGTATTTATTTTGTTTTCTATTTACCTCCCTACGGTGTACGGTTTATGTACGGTAACGTATAAGGTACCAACCCAAAAAATATTTTTTTGTAGTGTGTTACCAACTAACTAAATTCAAAAATAGGTCTGAACTCGGTTTAAGCGCGGAAACATGACCGCTTTGTTGAACCTATAGATGAACTCAGTTTATGTTCTGAACTAGTATTGTACAACTCCAAGAACCAGGTTCACGCTAAACCGAGGTTCAACTCGCATTGTACAATCGGGCCTAATAATAGTTTTAAGTTATCTAAACCAAGTAAACCACTAAATATAATATGAAATTTAAAAAGATAAAATTTTACATTTAAATCTTTTGGAAAATAAAAATATTTATAGTGGGAATTAAGGTACTATATTTATGAGCCAATTCTTGGAAAACTGATTTAACAACAAACGGATCATTTCTTATATTTTTGGAAATATACTTATAAGCAATTTCAGGATCTATAAAAGATTTACTAGAGCCCGAATCAATTATAAATTTTAGTTTATATTCAGGAAATTCTACATATCATAATTCACTTAAATTATTTAAATTTGATTTTGAGGCGTTATCTAAAAATTTATTTTATTAGTATCAACCGATTCACCATTGATATTATTTTCAGAAAAATAAAATTGTGAACAGCCGTTTTCTGAAAATTGGTTTTCATTAAAAAGCAATTTATTTTGAGGATACGAATTATTTTAAAATAGTTTCTGGATGACCCTGGTGCGAAATTATGCGTTTTGATAGAAACACTCATGGGCGTTGAGTTTTGTAAATTTACATTCTGATTAGATTTAAAAACATTTTGATTTTGCTGAGGTTTTCCAAAAACTTGCGCGTTAGTAAAAAATGTTTGCGGTTATCTTGGTTGTTGAGATTGAATTGGAACAGGTTGCCACGGAAAAGTTTTTTTGTCTATTGAAAACATTATTTGGAGTATTTGCATTAAAATATGATAAATTAGGGTTAAAATTTTGTCTTTGAATTTGAGATGAAACAGAAGGTATATTTTGTGAAATTCTTACGTTATTAAAATTGTTTTTGTTGCTAAAATTTTGATAATAATGAACATTGTCTTCGTTTGGAACATATTGCAAAGCTTCGCTTGACGAAATAGGTTTTATACATCTAATTATTGTATCTAAAGGTTCCTTTAAACCAGTTTATGTCGGGTCTACGATAGACTGGGTTTCCTGAGGTTCTAGGAACCACTCCGGAACAATGTCACCAACGAAAGTCACTTAAGTTCGATATACGATAAATCGTAGAAACGAAAATCAATAAGCTCGATACAAATCAATCCCGTATATCCTACTGACCGCGCCAATAAACTCGTAATTACTTTAACTTCGTTGTAAAAATCGTTTATTAAAAATAACTACAAAATATTTGTGTTCATATGTTGTCAGTATCAAATATAGCAACTGACTAACTTATCTATGAAATATAAATCTCTAACAAATAAAAAGCTAAATTAGATAAAAGCGAGTAAAATAGAATATAATAATGAGAGAACGGTGAGTTTCGTAAATTCAACATTCTTCCTCAAGGCCATGTATAGGAGTCGACATAATTCATGCCTTTATTTATTTCATTTATTTATTACCCTTATTAATAAAGTAGTAAACACAACTGGGTAGAAAGTTTTATTCCTGTCTTAAATATTTTTTTCTCTTTTCTTAATGGTAAAGAAATATTTTCAATTTATTTATTAATTATTTTTGTTTGTACTCTTAATTTTATTTGAACAGAAAAGTAGGGTCTGGAAATTCAATCTATATATCTCCAAAATATAAAGATATAAATGATATCTGTTTGGTTCTTCTTCGGCCTTTGACCTGATTTCCTTTCAATAAAAAGTTACATCCAAATTCGTATTAAGATGAAGCCAAGGGAAAGGAGTTTTTATTGTTCCTCGCAAACGTTTCACATCATATCACGTGTTGAATTCAACTTCTAGCCTACCGAGTGGAAATTCCACAAAAAGTAAGTTTCTTGCGACTATGAGTTTCAATATTGAGAGAATGAGTACAATATGGGGCCAGATGTTACAGACGAACTATATAAGAGATAGAAATTTTCTGCTAACACGTTTCAGACATCCGAAAACACGACTTCTGCTTATACGAGTAAAAAAGTTTTCTTTTAACTTTTTCATTGGGCAACTAAATTTTTTTATTATCTTTTCTTAGCTGTTACTCGGCAAATGTTTGTTTTTATTAAACTAAGCTCATTTGAAAACACTCAAAACGCCGCAAAAGAGATTTATTAAAATAATTTACAATAAATCTTAATTATATCAGACCAATCTGTTGTTTATTGAAGGTATAGATTACTTAATGTTAGGTAATAGTTTGTGTTCAGTACAATGGAGTATATATTAGTCTATTTAAAACTTTACCACTTTTAAAGTACTTTAGGTAAAATTTTTCCGTTCAAGTATTACTGGAGGCCAAAGAAATAATTGTTAAATTTAAAAATTTGTCATCTATGTCCCGTGACGTGTACCAATAAATCTAGAGAATTTGAATTTAAATTTTGTTTATTTTCTTATTTATCTCCTTTCTGTGTATATTGTAGGAAAAATTAAACAAAAAAATAATTATTAGGTATCTGTTCTTTATTTTAATAATTCTGGACAATAAAAATGGTAGCGTCGATTAAAGTTTACTAATAATTTAAGGTGGACCAAAAATTCCTAGATAATTTGAAATTAAAATACTTTTCTACTTATAAATATTTTTATTGACTCTTTTTACTGAAATGTAGCTCAGGTGATGGAGTTTTCTTTTGAATTACATGTGAAAAACATCACGCAAATGTACAGAATGTATACAGTAAATGATTTACCTTATTTGATAACTTTAGTGAGTGGTAAAAACTTTGAACAATTAATTTACACGACTGTATTGGATACATTTAAATGTATGTTTATTTTTTTTTTTTTAAGTGATTAAAATAGTTTTTTATTTTAAAGACTATAAGTGGCGGCTTGTCCTAAGGGACCAAAGGACCTTGGCACTGGCGCAAAATTTGTAAATATTTCGGTCTCTAAAAATATTTCTTTTAATATTAATTACAATTAAAATTACAATGGGGAATGTTCAAAAATTTTGAATTTTTTTTATGAATAATAGAGATGAAAATAGAGCTACATTTTTTAAAATTTTTTTTAATTTTTTTTTTATCTATTCATTTGCCAGAGTCATGAATTTTTTAAAATTTTTGACGTCACCGGGAATAGACCAATAGGAGCTAGCGCTACAACGTTGCCGGTCAGAAGGTTTACGAGAAGTGATGTACGTTCGTTTGTGTACTCCTTCTTACTTTTAGACTTCTAAAACATCGTTAAACAAATATCTTATAAATATATAATATCAAATGTTTTTTGAAAGTATTGTTTCTGTTTAAACTTTTACCATATTTAAAGTTTCATTGTTTTAAACGTCACTTAATAATTCAGAAAATAGCAAAACGGCAGCACTGTATGTCATCTGTCATAGTGTCTCCATCAATAATTTATTTGGAATTTGAGTGTTTGTTTTGTACTTTTTATAAATAAATATTATGACTTTGAAAAAGTATTTTGTTCCAGAATGTGATAATGATTCACATTCATCTTCAAAAATATTTATTAGTGTTCCTAGAAATTTGGAAAGAAGAAAATCAACCTCCTACTAGCGATGTTTCTCGTCAACTTTTTAATAAAAATATACCGGATATTCAAGATGTAATGTAATGTAATTGTCTCCTTCAGGATATTCAAAATGAGGCTACTATAAATTCTGGTTCCTGGATCCCATATAATGGCAGATAAGGGGTTTAAGTCAATACTTAAAAATATGGGATGCACTTTAGTAAGGCCACCTAGTGTATCACAGAATGAAAAAAGTGCTCCAGAAGATGTACAATTAAGTAAAAGAATAGCATCTCTAAGAATACATGTGGAAAGAGTTATAAGAAGGGATAGGGAATTTCACATGTTAAAACCACATTTCTGTGTGAATTTTAAGCAAGTACATTTACTTAGTATCTGCATAAGTGCTTGTGGTATTGTTAACTTCCAAGAAATTTATTTTGTAAGAGTAAATATTAATTAAATAAACTTTTTTTATTTGTTTTTTAATTTAATTTACCTAATCACATTTCAGGGATTATAATAAAGAGTTTTTAAACAGCCAATGTAATTTTTTATAAAATTTTAACTTTTCGAGCAAATCAAAGCGGAATGAGTACCTGTATATGCATAGATTTGGCACCTATTTACAGCAGTTTAAAATAAAACATTTTAACAAAAACAACCAAGTTCAGTTGAATGTGGTAGCAAAGTCTATATATTCCAATAAGTCGGGTAACTACATGTGATATCAGAGGTGATAAATTTAAAAATATCACAATGCTTGCCACCTTTTTCAAAAAACCAGCAAGTGTGCCTTCTTATCAACAACAACAACAACAACAACAACAACAACAACAACAACAACAACAACAACAACAACAACAACAACAACAACAACAACAACAACAACAACAACAACAACAACAACAACAACAACAACAACAACAACAACAACAACAACAACAACAACAACAACAACAACAACAACAACAACAACAACAACAACAACAACAACAACAACAACAACAACAACAACAACAACAACAACAACAACAACAACAACAACAACAACAACAACAACAACAACAACAACAACAACAACAACAACAACAACAACAACAACAACAACAACAACAACAACAACAACAACAACAACAACAACAACAACAACAACAACAACAACAACAACAACAACAACAACAACAACAACAACAACAACAACAACAACAACAACAACAACAACAACAACAACAACAACAACAACAACAACAACAACAACAACAACAACAACAACAACAACAACAACAACAACAACAACAACAACAACAACAACAACAACAACAACAACAACAACAACAACAACAACAACAACAACAACAACAACAACAACAACAACAACAACAACGAATGTTATGTTAGGTTATGTGGTCTAGGCAGTGTCAATTTTTAAGTGTCACTAAGATGTGCGTTCACTTCATTCTATGTGTCGGTTTGTTCGTTGGCTTGGTTTCGTATAACAAAAAAAACTTCGGCACAAGCTGATTGGTCTATTCCCGATGACGTGTACATTTCAAATTTTAAATTTCAATTGTGCTTAATTTAAAAACTTTTGGCTTTTTTAACGAACTGATTATTTAAAATAACTTGTATAGCGACTAACTATTACAATATAATTTATAAAACAGCATATCTCACATGTGAACATGGCCCATTGTTGAAATAAAAAGCTGTAGCTGTAGCTGCAATTGCTGACGAAACTACCGATGTTGCTAACGGACACAATGCCATTTCATTAGCAAATTGCATTTTAAATGAAATTAATCTATTAATTAATGACACACCAAATAAGTTGATCGCGCAGAGTTACGACGGAGCGTCAGTCATGAGCGGAGGTATGAATGGGGTACAAAAAATAATTAAAGATAAATATTCTTTAGCAAATTATGTTCATTGCTATGCACATTAGATTAACCTTATAATGAGCAGTGCATGTTCAATTAATGCGTCGGTTTGGATTTTTTTGCTTATTTAACTGTAATTTGTGCTTTTTTTCTGCATCACCTCAAAGAACAAAAGTATTGGATGATATAGTTCATAGACGATTTCCACGCTGATCACAAACGAGATGGAATTTCCAATCACGGGAAGTTAATACAGTTTATGAATACCGAAATGAACTGATACACGTTAGGGATATTTTAGAGAACGACAAAGATAATAAATTAAATTCTACGATTGAGCAAGCTGGTGCTTATAAACTTAGATTACAAGACAGAGATTTCATATTTTGGTTAGCAGTTTTTCATAAAATTATGCCACATGTCGAAATACAGTTCATCAAATTTCTAGAGGCTTTCGACGGCTAGACAGAGAAAGCACTACTGAGAGGCATCGGTTGGCGGGGCCGACGGATTTACGCAATGAAAGTACACTCTGCGCATCAAGTATTTCACTATTTTATTCAGACGTAAATGTCAGATGTAAATTTCGCTAAAACATTTCTTTTATTTTCGTTTGTGTTTTTTGCTCATTACAGTTTAATAGAACCTAAGTATGGAGTTTAATAGCAAATTAAGAGGCCGCGTGATTAACAGTCAATCTCGCGAAATAATAGCCAATGTTATAGTTTATGAGAAGAGAAGAAAACTTTAATTCACCTTCAATACCTTTTAAAAATGTAAATGATCGTGTTGCTGCAGCCACAGGAGTATCTAAAAACACTGTCTCCGCATTTCTAGAGAGAAAAAGAGAATCGATAACCGTGAGATATCGGAATTTTCATCACCAAGAAAAACCATTAAAAAACCAAAAACAGTTATTGATATAGATGAAGCTGACAAAGGTATTTTAAAAAGAATTATTCTGTTCATGTTAATCTCGGAAAATATTGTTCCAACATTAAAAACATTTCTGACTAAATTTAGAGAAGCTACAGGGTACAAAGGAAGCTATGAAAGTTTAAGAAAAATAATAAAGTCGCTAGGATTTCGTTGGCGGAAAACAAAAACAAACAGAAAAATATTAATGGAAAGGTTTGATATTCAAAAGATACGTTTAGACTATCTGATTCGTTTAAAAAGTTATCGAGCAGAGGGCCGTCCAATTGTCTGCTTAGATGAAACATACATTCATGCCTCCCACACACACCAGAAAGCTTGGAGTGATAATTCAAATGAGGGATTAAAGAAACCAATTAATAAAGGTGATAGACTAATTATTGTCCATGCAGGAGGTGAAATGGGCTTTATTCCGAATGCCCAGTTAATTTTCAAATCTGGAACCAAAGAAAAGCAAAGAAAAGAAAAGCTGTTTCCGAACCTCCCTCCAAGAAGCGTCATTATTGTTGATAATGCTCCTTACCATAATGTCCAGGTAAATAAAGCACCAACGTCAACTTCTAAAAAAGCTAACATGCAGGATTGGTTAAGGAATCATAATATTGCTTACGAAGAGGATATGCTCAAAACGCAATTATACAGTTTAGTGCTATTGCATAAGTCACGATTTAAGAGGTATGCAATTGAAGAAATGATAAATGAACATGGTTTTAGTTGTTTGCGTTTGCCACCGTATCATCCCGATCTTAATCCGATCGAACTAGTGTGGGCATCATTGAAACAATATGTAGCTAGTAACAACACTACATTTAAGAGGCAAGACGTACAACTGTTGTGTGAAGACTTTTTTGATACGTTTTCTAAAGAGGAGTGGCAATCTCGTTGTAATAATGCTAAAATGTGGGAATCTAAATTTTATGACAGAGAAGTTACTTTGGATGAGGCAACTGATAGATTTATAATTAACTTAAACAGTGACAGTGAGACTGATTTTGAATCTGATATGAAAACTGAAGAAAGTTTTTCGGAAGACCATTAAAATTATATCTGTACCTAAGATCAAAAAAGTATTATCTATTTTTACAACAAAGATGCACAAGAATCAAATTTTATTTTTTTATTATTAGATAGCTATTTTTGTTTCTGAGTTGTGTTCATTTACAGGCTTAATTTTTTTCCGTTTCTCCTTTTTGATTTTATATGGGGTTTCAAGTTGTTTTTGACTTATTTCGACGTAAATCACAACAACACACTTTTTTAATAAAGCAAACAAGTGTTAAGAGGTATATGTACGTGTAAACTACAATTACAAAAAATTGATATGAAACCCATGAAACCACCAACAAAAATGTAAAGCTAGCTTCCGTACTAGAACATGGTGTCATTCGTCGAGATAATTTATCGTTTTGTTTAATAGATCAAGAAATGTAAATAATCCCCTGTTATTTTTTATAAAATTATAAGAGAAATAAATTTTTTTCTAAATAGTATAGTTTATTATTTTGTAGAAAAACAAAATTTCGAAAATTTTAGTAATGTTTCAGAAACAACCGTTATTAATAATAGGTACCATTTTCCTTAATAAGGTAGAAATAAAATATAAACTATTTCCACGATTTACAAAGGCCTACAAAAAAATTATAGGTATTTTCCGCTATCCTATAAAATTTATATTTTCTGACTCAATTTCAAAAGGTTGAAGGAATTCCAAAACACCTTTTATGGCATAATAAATATTTTCAATTCTACATACTATCTTTAGCTGCTTTTAAAAACGTTCTAAGAAAGTCCAATCAGACCAATTTAATCCCTAAACTATTCCACACTTTTAAAATTTAATTACCTAAAAATATTAAAAACTATTTGAAATAACTTGTTTAGCAGACTGTACAATAGCTATCTTAGTCACACGTAGCGCGTTCTCTGTCTGGGCGTCGAACACCTCTAGAAATTTGATGAACTGTAATTTTTAAACAACTGCAGACGAATAATACCGAATTTATCAAGGCTAAACAAGATCTAAAAACTTTAAAAATGCAATGCAAAAAATTTGTAATGAAATGGACAAAATAAACTCGGAGCTTTTAGAAACCGAAGATGAACTTGTTCCTCAGAAAAGGCTTCTTCTGATCTATCTGTTTCAACAAATAGATAAATAGAAGCCTTGTAAGTTTGTGTTTCCATTATACAACAGATTAGGATACGATTCACTTTCACAGGACATCTGCAATTTTCATTTCAATTTCGGTGCAAGGCACAGCTGGTGGGCCAATTTTTCAGGCAATAGGGGTAAGCCTTCTGACTTTTTTATTTAGAGTACCTTTTGGTATCCCAAATTCTTTTGCTGCATTATTAAGCTTGTGTGTTTTAAGCTTTACTGCCTGAACTGCTTTAACAAGGTTTTCTTGGCTGTACTTAAAGCGACTGGAAAAATTTGCATTTTCAGGCATACCTAGGTTTGTGTTTTTTCTTTTATAATAAGAGAAAGTGGTGTTCATTGAATGTACCCAGTAAAGAAACCTTTAGTTTACCCAATAGAGAAACCATTAAAATGACGTTTCTTCACTGAACCTACTAAAAATCTACAAGTATAACGACAAAATTTATAGTCTTTGGACATTATTGTAACTTTATATAAGAAATACAATACTATATTACTATTTTTCTCAAAATCCAGTCAAGAAACACTTTGTTTTTTTACTGGATTTTGAGTGTATTTAAATCCAGTTAAGGAACACTTCCAAAACAAGTACTAATTTTCAGGATTTTAACTATTTGACCTCTAAAACAACAAACTGTAATCAAACTTAATCAGCTTAAGTATTCTTAATAACTTAATGTTGACTTATATCAGAAATACAAATGTTTAGACAATACCAATGCTTACCTTAGATTTTGCGCATCCAAATTGGAGTCGCGAAAATAGCACCTTCTTCTACAACGTTTTACAGACGAATAATACAACAATAAACTTTAGAATCAAATTAAAAACGTACCCATTCCTGAATATATTTAAAAATGTAGATTTTTGTTTCTTCATTGGTTCAGTTTCTTCACTGGTGCGCTTACCCTAATCACTTTAGTAAATAAGTTCGTTCGTTTTAAATCGCGTATATGCGTTAAATACAGAGCAAGTCAAAACATGATTGACAGACTTCTACGCTCAAACTGATTATTTTGCACGAACTTGACTTGCTGAGTTTTTCATCTTTTACGAACTTGTGCACGCTTATCAATATGTTGAGTTTCTTAAAAGTACAACAATGATACTTCCTTCTAAAATATTAGCCGTTCTTATAACAAGTTGGTACATGTAACACAACTGATACAGTATCTTTTTGGAACTCGTCGACCCCCAAAATCAGTTTTCGTTTCTGTCGACTCCTGGGAAACCGATTTTGACCCCAAGATGTCGGTATCGATCACTTTGGGAATTCCTGATGTAGGTTATGTTAAATTAGGAATTTAGAAATACTGCTAGTACAGTGGTTTCGAGCAATGTCAGAAATTATATGTATTTAATTTTGTCCTACTTTTGTCACTTAGTATAAACTGCTACGATAATAAAGTTTGTTATGTTATCAGATATTAATAATGCATAGGTAAAGAAACTTTCCCAAGCAAAAGGAAATAAATTGCATTAGAGTAATGAGAAATAGCACTGTCATGCTTTTAAATTCGCTACAAATAAAATTGGCATAATAATATTGGTTGCTATATTAATAATAGTAAGAAAGCTGTGATTGGATTCGTTCTAGAAATTAGAGACCAGCTGAGTTTCTAGGTAAACTTACCTTAAATACATATACATACACAACCCCAGAAAGATATGTGTGAATATCATAAGATATGTACACAAACAGAGTTTAAGTTAGACCAAGGTACACAACCATCTATCAGAGGCGGTAATGATCACCGGTTTTCTCCGTTATCACACGTGACAGCATCTCAGCAAACAAATCTATCATTTCCCTCAAAATGGCAACGGTCCGTTCTGTGACTCTATAACGAGACCCGGAAAATTATTAGGCAGGTGTTGACGAAGGTGTGTCACGTTAGAAAATTTATAAAGTTAGATTAGGCACATTTTCAACGCAGCGCCCAAATAAAAGTTACATTATAAGTAAAGTATACATAACAAAAAAGATAGGTTAATAAGTTTACGAAATAGTAATTAAAACTATATCAAAGACCAATGATAAAGATCGTTTCTTATTTTATTCAAATTTTTTGAAAATTAAAATGGAAGTTCCACAAAGCCAAATGAGTAAATGTTCGTGGAAATATTTTAAATTTTAAGTAATAAAAGTTAATCAATTAAATCCTCATTAGATAAACTTAAAAAAACTAAATTTATTATGGATATATGTATATGTAGATCTCCTCTTCCAAAATTATATCAGAAGTATTTTGTATACAAAAATATTGATTATTTATATTGATACCCATATCGGTATTAATTACTATATTAATACCCATTTTTATTTCACATGATAAGCTTAATGAAGTAATCCCTGATTATTTTATTGCACCCCATACTCTTTTTTATTTTCTGACACCAGTTTTGAGCCAGTAACCACAGCGCGCCCACCTAAAAAATAATAAGTATCTTAATAAAAAAATAATATCTTAGGCTCAATTATTGTTTTATTGCTTTGGTATTGTCTTGGTTATTAATCTAGTCAAATTGTTTATGGTACAATTTTAGGAGGCCATTTTATTTATTTCCTTCAGTTATACCATTTTACAATCTTAACCAAATTTTGGGACTTGTACAATTGGGGGGAGTAAAAATTAATATAAAAAATGCATGGCCTCTTAGCCACGTAAGACCTTTACCACTTTTAAAATTTGGTTAAAATTGTACCATAAACAAAGACGGAAAATTTTTCTAATTAGAAAATTGCTTTAATTTAAATAAATCAGTATATTTTATTTTTTTTTTATATTTGACTAGCCTAATACCAAAGATAATATGAAATCAATAGTTTCTATTGCATCATTAAGAATGGCCCCAAGACTTAAATATACATTTATACCACTGGCTACCGTATGACTTAAAACTTGAGTAGCCAGTTTCACCTTAAATTTTTGATAGTTAGTGGGAAATAAATGTGCCCTTGTTAATTTTGGTGCACATCTATAAAATTGTTGGCAATCTCGTTAATAAAAAGCTTTTAAAAAACTCCAAGAAGTTTCCATATTATCGAAATAAATAATATTTTTTAATAAGTTATTTCGTGCCGCTTTTATTAAATGGCAAATGTCAAACAAATATATAACTTTCTTGCCACACACTTCTATTTCTGAGTTATCGATAGTGACTCCCAGTTCTCTCGACAACTGAACAAAATTAGATCCCATGTCACTCACAACAGCATCTACAACTAAACCTAAATTATTCAGTTTCTCTATGCAATCAATTATTGTATTTTTAAGTTCCAAAGGTTCAAACTGGCCGATAACAAAAAAATATGCTAGTGGCTGTTTCCAATTATTATAGAGATCTCTAACCATAATTACCAAGGCGTGCTGAGCATAATAAAATTCTTCAATGCCTTTCCCTATATCGTCTCGACTAATGTTGTAAAATGACATAATTTGATTTTCTTTTACTATACGGAGAATGGCCGCACTGCGCAGCTTTCTGATTGCCTTTTAAAAGGAGATAGAAAACTCCGCCATTTTGAACCCTTATTACGTGTTGCCTACATCTTGGCGAAATATTTTTAATAGGTGCGTTTTAATCATCCTCTTCTGCTTCGGAATTGTCGGTTTTCTTGTTTTAATCTGAGAGGTTAAAACGACTAAACCGACAATTCCGGAAGCAAAAGCGAATGATTAAAACGCACCTGATATTTTGCTTGCTGCTGTCAGTGTCAGTGAATATTATTTTTGAAGTCACAGTTTATTGCTAAAGAATCAGTTAGCTCACTCGGACCAGTTGAAAATTCCAAAATAACATCCACTCCAGGGATACAAATTCAGGATACGCAGAAGACTGCTGTTTTACTATAGGCGGTTGTCATATATTGTATTATCCGAGTTGCACAGTGTATAAACTGAAACATTGAGATCAAAAGTGCCGACGCAGAGTGAGCGATCTGATTCTTTAGCTGTAAACTGTGTCACAGGGTTCAAAATGGCCGCGCCCTATGTTGGGCGTGTCGGACCTCTCTCTTGCCTCGTATAGTAATCAAAGTATGTGTGTAAAATAAATTTGACTTTAATGACATTTCGTCAATACAGATGGTACAATATTTGTCAACGTCACTCAATGTTTAACCTTTATTTCTAATGCTTTAAAAATAGTAAAGTTAAGGCAAATTGTTTGTATTGCTTTGGGAATCTCCTAGCTCTGGGTTGTTTGTCTTTTAATTCTGACTGAACTTTAATTATATCTTGGTACTTTATAAAAGGAGACCTCCTTTTTTAAAGTTTTTTTTTCTTACACCTTTATTTATATTTTTTCCTTGTGGTTCTTGGGTTTTTAAAACTTTTTTATATATGAAAGTTAATGTCGGTCAAGGGCCGTTCAGACTTAGCCACATTCCCAAGGATATAGTGGATCGTTTAGTGGCTACTGTGTCAGGAAAAAAACGCAATATCACGTTTGATAACTGATTTACCAGTCTACACCTTATGAATTATCTTTGTCATAAGTACAAACTCACTGCAGTCGAGACAATCATAAAAAAACAGCCCACTCTCTAACCTGAATTTCTTGAATCAAGGAGAGATATCTTCAGTTCTGTTTGGTTGCCAAAAAGAAAATACGCTTCTATCCTACTGCCCAAAAAAAGCAAAATCGTTCTTTTGCTGTCCTGCGTGCATCACGATGATACCATTGATGACACAAATAAAAAGCTTCCAGAAAAAATTTCGTTTTATAATTTTTCTAAATGCAGAGTAGATGTGGTCGATGAGATTTCAGCCTCATATAATGTATCCCGGAGCAGCCGACGATGGTCTCTAACAGTATTTTTCTCTCAACTCAACTCTGCTGGAATCAACAGCCAGATTAAACATAGAGATAATAATAAAGGAGTAAAAATGCAGAGAAGATATTTTCTCAAGGAGTTGGGAATTCAGTTAGTGGAGAAACACCAAAGAAGCCAGATGGAAAATCACAGAATCACGCAAGAGTTAAGGGGCACCATCTCAAACCTTTTAGGAGGAAATCCAGAACCACCTGCAAAAAAAAAATCAGCCCAGCAAGGAAGATGTTCGATTTGTCCCCGTTCCACAAACATGTATACAAATATAAAAAAAAAAATTTTATTTTTTGCAATTTATCCTGTCATTTTACAAAAAAAAATGTTATTTTTTTATAATAAACTTTTATATTCATAGAACTTATTTATTTTGTAGAAAAAATTAAAAATATTCATATGAGAATTTGCAATAAAAATTGTACGACCATATTCAAGATTTTTTTAATGAGGTTTGTCACACCCCACGTGTCTGTACTCGTAATGCTATCTCACCTGTTTGGAGCCGAGTTAACTAAAATAGTATTATGGATTTAAAAAGTGGGTACCGTTTTTAAATTTCCTGTAGCAATTAAATCTTTAATAAACTGACGTTAACAAAAGTAAAGTTTGTATATTTTTTTTTTTTGGAAACATGTTATAAAAAGGTGTTAATAATATTATATTATATACATCATAAAATCAGTACTAAGGCTAACAGAAGGGCCAGATCCAAAAAGTATTTGGTTGGCTGCTTTCTTGGCCAATGAATAAGCAAGACCTTTCATCCATCTTAAGGTTACCACATTGTTGATGGTTACTTTGGCCAAGCTTCGTGACATTCTAGTACTAACCTTGAGTAAATTCCTGGTCTGTTCAGAGTAAGTAGTGCTTGTCTGCTATCTGTATAGATGAGCATGTTTCTTCCAGTGATATTGTTTCTGGAAATTTATTTTGCTGCCTTGAGAATCCCCGTGAGCTCTGTTTGAACTACACTGGCACTATTGCTTACAGCCCATTTTATGTTTAGGTTTAGTGTTGTTTTAAAACCGTCGGTGTAGATATTAATCGTACCTGCAACTTTCTGCTTTTCTATTTATTGTGTTATAACTTTAAATGCTTTATGGAAGTGATATCTCTGTGATATTGAGTCCATATTTGCTTGAAGCTATGGGAGCGTATCGAGCACCTTCTGCTAAAAGGTACGTCTACCAGATCCTTCATCAGGTTCTATTCCAACCTTGCGGAGGTATATCATTATCATCAAAGCAACCTATTTGATGTAATATATCAAGGAGAGTGTGACTAAGAATGAGTCATGTGTCTGCTTGGTGTAGTTTTCATGGCTCCTGTTATGTTGAGACATGCTATTTTTTGAATTCGTTTTAATTTGGTGATAGCTGACAATTTTTGGATTTACGGTACCTATATAACTGCACTGTATGTTAGCATATCTCTTATGAGAGCCGTGTAAGTCAATGCGACGATTATAGGGGGAGGGTGGGGGGCAACCTCAGGTGCGCCCTACGATTCTGCGGCATTGTTCATAAGCAATACATGCTCTGAGTGTGAGTGCCATGTTAACTTGCTGTCAAATCTGAGACTTAGAAACCTTACCTCTGTTGCAAAGTTTAGTCTTATGTTGAGGAGTTCTGGATACTTTAATTCCAATTTAATCATTTTCTTTGTGAAAAGGACCATTTGTATCTTTTTGGTATTGTTAAATAGTGAATGGTCCTTGTATCACTGATCTATAATTTTGAAAGCTACTTGAATTCTTTAGCAGAGTATGTTCTCAACATTTCCTGTTTGCAGAATGACCAGATTTTGGGAAATTGGGAAAGGTGGTCGTATCAAAAGCACATTATGTGTCTACGAACACACCCAAGGCAAACTCCTTATTGTCCACGGATCTCTCTACCCGGACAGCAACTTGGTGAAGGGCTGAATCAGGTCCTGGCGATTTAAATCGAGAGAAGCTGGATATTGCCCATTTAATTTTGTTATCGCATACAATGTGTTTGGCAATTTGAAAATCATATGGGTTGTATTTTTCCTTTGCCCAGTCTTCCACATCTGTGATGTGCGAGTCAGGAAAGTGTGCTGACAGCAGAAGTTTGATGCTATTTTCAAGGTTGATAGTTTTTATGCCATCCTCTTTGATTAGGACAAGGTAGAACTATTCCAATAATCAACGAGCACTTAGAGTTGTGGCTCCAATGCCTTTTTATAATAATTTCAAACAAAATCAATAGCTAAAAGAATTTAAAAAATCCACTCCGTTTCTTTGTTCTATACCTCTCCAACATCTGATTCTATTTCTGATTTTCTTTACCCCCGATTCTCCTGCCTGCAGCTGTACTTCCTGTTTTATTATACCTCCTGTTTTCCAGCTCTAATTTCTGCCTTCTTTAACTGCTACTCTCTCAAAATACCCCTTCTTTACTTCGTTTTGTTCAGCTTCCTTTTTATAAATTATACTCGTCCTCTTTTTTTTTTAGTTTCAGTTTTACTTTTTTAACTTCCTGATAATTTAAAATCTCTCTGGAATTTCTTAAAATTCATGACAATCTTAGTTCTAATCTGATATAATTAATAAAAATTTTAAATCCCACTACCATGGACGTCAGGATCCTGTAGCATTTGGAATTTCATAGGTTAAATACTTTGATAATTATCAATTGAAATATTATTAAAAGAAATCTTAATAAACCTACCTTCTAGAAAATAGTTTATTCTTGGGTATATTTAGCTTCTGCCTTTTGTTTGAAATATATAAATAATTTTAGCATTTAGTTATCTTAAAAAGTTTCTTTTACAATAGATATCATGTTTATTTAAATAGGTAATAGGTTAACATTCTCTGCCAATGTCCCCGAACTAAAACTAGTTCTGTGGTTAAAATGTGGCAATGTTCGTTTGTATAGAATTTTGACATTTGGGGTGTCAGAATATTCTATGAGTTGGCTGAAGGCTTCAAAAATCGATACCACCTTCATGGAACGACCGTACGATTTTTAGCAACCGTAAAATTTTAGTGACGTGTTTTTAATTCTAGACATGTGATTGGTCAAAATTTTTAGTCGAAGGTCAGAATGTTTGAGAAGTTGCCTGTCTGTTTTGATAAGTCAAAAATGTCATTTCAGTTAAAGTTTTTTTTGTGATATGGATTATTATAAATAGCTAGTAGTAAAAAAGATGGCCTCTTATTTCTGCCAGTGTTCGTCTTGAAAGAAGTGATTTTCCATTTTCGGCCAGTGTTCATCTTGATTAAGAAGGCCGTTGCACCGTTTTAGGGGGATTATTTGCCTGTATACGAGTAGAGCCTGTGGTTTAAGAAGGGTATTTTCATAACCGAAAAACCTTTAGTTAGTTCTGGTTTATCTGGTTTATCTGGTTTATGTTTCAACTTGAAGTAGCGGTAGACGTAAAAAAGCAGAGAGTTTACAGTCGTAGTCATTTCTAACCTCCAACCTTTTTTACTTTCCTATCTGTATACAGATATAAGGAAAGTATAGGAATCATGATTTTTTTCGACCTCGAGTTTTCGACGGATTTTTACGTTTTGAGGTCCCCTGAATCCGTTTTGACTATTTTCGCGATGATGTCTGTGTGTGTGTGTGTGTGTGTGTGTGTGTGTGTGTGTGTGTGTGTGTGTGTGTGTGTGTGTGTGTGTGTGTGTGTGTGTGTGTGTGTGTGTGTGTGTGTGTGTGTGTGTGTGTGTGTGTGTGTGTGTGTGTGTGTGTGTGTGTGTGTGTGTGTGTGTGTGTGTGTGTGTGTGTGTGTGTGTGTGTGTGTGTGTGTGTGTGTGTGTGTGTGTGTGTGTGTGTGTGTGTGTGTGTGTGTGTGTGTGTGTGTGTGTGTGTGTGTGTGTGTGTGTGTGTGTGTGTGTGTGTGTGTGTGTGTGTGTGTGTGTGTGTGTGTGTGTGTGTGTGTGTGTGTGTGTGTGTGTGTGTGTGTGTGTGTGTGTGTGTGTGTGTGTGTGTGTGTGTGTGTGTGTGTGTGTGTGTGTGTGTGTGTGTGTGTGTGTGTGTGTGTGTGTGTGTGTGTGTGTGTGTGTGTGTGTGTGTGTGTGTGTGTGTGTGTGTGTGTGTGTGTGTGTGTGTGTGTGTGTGTGTGTGTGTGTGTGTGTGTGTGTGTGTGTGTGTGTGTGTGTGTGTGTGTGTGTGTGTGTGTGTGTGTGTGTGTGTGTGTGTGTGTGTGTGTGTGTGTGTGTGTGTGTGTGTGTGTGTGTGTGTGTGTGTGTGTGTGTGTGTGTGTGTGTGTGTGTGTGTGTGTGTGTGTGTGTGTGTGTGTGTGTGTGTGTGTGTGTGTGTGTGTGTGTGTGTGTGTGTGTGTGTGTGTGTGTGTGTGTGTGTGTGTGTGTCTGTGTGTCTGTGTGTGTGTCTGTGTGTCTGTGTGTGTGTGTGTGTGTGTGTGTGTGTGTGTGTGTGTGTGTGTGTGTGTGTGTGTGCGTATGTTTTACCGTACTTGTGGGATTTTCGCCTGAATAAAACCAGGACTGTGGGGACAGTAAAAGTTGTGGGGACATTTAATGTTGTGGGGACATACACACTTGTCCCCACAACTTTTTTTGGCTTTATCTTCGTTGTTTGTTTTCTTTTAATGATCATTGCTACATAAAAAAATCGCAAAAAAATTTGTTCGCGGCACTTTTAATTTTAACTAATCTAGAGTTATTACTTTTACCAAAATTGTTAAATAAGTTACTGTCCCCACAACTAGGTAAAATATCAGGTGTGTATATTTTTCGACTTCGGTATTGAAGTGGGGACTAGTTGTTGTACTAGAAAGTGGCGCCCCCTACAAAAAATAAATATATTTCAATAAATATTGGTTTCATAAATTTGTGTGTAAGCGAATCCCAATACGCATACAGTTATGGGGACACAATAACTAATGTAGTATTCAGTACCATTTGGGGCAGGTGACGTATGCGAATGATATTTTTTATAATTTTCTCTTGGTGCGGTAGCATTTTCTGATATTGTATTAAGTAAGTATTTTTTATTAGATCAGTTAATACATACAGAGACACCGGGTTGCTCTAATATAAAAAATAAGAATCAAGATATATAAAGTGTCCAGCGACGAGGGGCACTCTTAAAAACTAACGGACTGATTTTCTTAAAAATTGGTAAGAGTAGTAAACATGTAAAATATTTTGATAGTTCTGTCATTTTCGCTTTTACCGAAAGTAGGTGTCAACTTTTTTATTTTGAGTGGGACACGCCTTTCTTTTATAACGGATTCCTATAGAACATAAACACTTTGTATAATAAAGCATATCGTTAAAATTGGTAATTTATAAAATATAAATTATTTTCGAAAATAAAATATATATTAAAATAATATTTATTTTTGGCTAAAATTAATTAAAATTTGAAAAAGTTTTTTAATTGAATTATGATGAAAAACTATGAAGGTATTAATTAATAATTACATGATATAACAAGATCTTTTAATATACGGACTGAGAGAAAATGCATGAATTTTCATTTATAGTCGAATCGAAATCGCCTCGGAGTAATAAATATGTCAGATCAAGAAATTTTAGGTGTGGGTGCCTATATTATTATTTAAGGGGTACATAAAATCATCATTTAAAAATATATTTTTTTGAATATGTATTGTAACGGTTGGAACCGTTATTCGTTATTTCAACACAATCACCTCTACTCAAATGTCATTTATGCCTTGTGTCAAAATTTCGTATTTTATTTGATTTGAATTTGTCAACGAAATAAGTTGATTTGAATTTTTTTAATATATCTTGGTCATCCGATTTACTAAATAATTTTTATCTATCATAAATTCCGTCTGATTTTATAAGGTAAGTTTTAATACTGATATATTGTTGAAAATATATATTTTGTACAAGAATTTCTTAAATAAAATGTCAAATTTTGAACGTAACTTATATAAATTTATATATTTTTTTTTTTGGAATAAGATATTATGCTTTACTATGTTTAAATGTATCAAATAAGATTTTTCCTTTTCATATTAATTTTAGTCTATGTGAAATTATTCATTTAATAGTTTTAAATTGTTCATTTAAAAATTAAAGTATTTTATCTAAATCCTGTTCAAATTTCCTATTTCCTGTTATAACATTCGCCTTTCTTTTTAGCATGGCTCTATCTAGACGGTTTATTTCGTTTTATATCTAGACAGTTTATGTGGATTTATATCTAGACGTTTTGAATTCCTATCAAGAAGTTTTATGGTTTTTATACCTAGAAGTTTGGTACAATCTGAAGACCGTGGTTTGGTTCATCTATAGAATATTTACACGTTCAAGTTTAAGTTAGAATATCAAATTTCACAATATCATTCAAGTTCCAGAATTAAGAATAAGGATACCGAATCCCTTTGAAGTTGCCTGAAGAATACCTTGCAAATAAACATTCCTTATATTACTTCGTTTTAAGAACAGATAAGTGCTTTTAAATAAATCATCTTGAATTTGAATTTAGTAAAACTATGTGAATTAGAATTTGCTACTACCTTCTCTAAAAGTTGGTTTAAATATAATTTGTTATTGGTTAGTGATTTTCTATATTTTTATCACTAATCTAAAGTCAAGTATACTTGGTAAGTTTTAAATATAGTGGTGCCCAACTTCTTTTTCAAAGTTATTCGAGTTATTTAATAACCTAACCCACGCCCAAAATCAATTGAGCTTAAACACATTATAACAAATAGATAAAATATCAAGTATCGCGTTACAGTATTTATTGAGTATTATTTCGGTAGGTAGGTAGGTAGGTAGGTAGGTAGGTAGGTAGGTAGGTAGGTATTTTACAAAATGTGGGACTCGCCTAAAACAAGCAACCCGACAGTTAAATTACAAATATTTAAGTTTAAAATAGTAACCAAAAAAATAATACAAATAAATGCGCCCTAATTTATCCAACCGTGCGCTTATCAGAGTCTTGAAAAGGACTAAAATAAGGGTATCCGATGCAACAGTGTTCCAGGCTAAACTAATAGCCATACAACATTGTGCAAGAGAAATACTAAACAAGTAAGTATCAGGCAAAACTATTGCCATATACTCTGATAGCCAAGCAGCTCTAAAGGCAATTATCTCACCAGAAATCAAATCACGACTGGTGGAAGACTGTCTAGAGGACTTGGCAGAGCTAAGTAGCCAAAACAAGGTGACCCTAGCTTGAATGTCAGGCCATAAGGGATATCAGAGTAATGAAAAGGCCGACGAATTAGCCCGAGAAGGCTTATATAAGGCCATGACAGGCCCCAAACCCTTCTGTGTAGTTGCAAGGCTTTGTGCAAGACATCCATCAAACAATGGATGCAAAAAGAGTATCAGGAATGGTGGAAGAACTATCCAAGACTGATACATGCCAAATAGTTCATCAAGGAACCATTGGCCAAGTTCACAAAAGACTTACTGGATAAAAAGAGTCAAATCGTTAGGATAACAGTAAGTCTTCTTACCGGACACTGTCACCTTAAAAGGCACATAAGTGTCATCAATCCAGCAGAAGAAAAAACTTTGTGCAGGTTCTGTGAAGAAGAAGAGGAAACATCATTCCACGTCCTGTACCAATGTGAAAGCCTGGGTGGAATGAAATTTCTAATATTCGGTGAAGAAAAGCCACTGTCACCAAAGTTACTAAGTCTAATATTTTTTTATTTTAATTTCTTTTAATTTATTTTAATTTATAATAATTTATTTTAATTTGTACTCATCTGTCTGTATCTGTAAGGATGGGGAGGGTGGGTTGCTTCACTGCTACTTACGCCTCAGTAGACCCATTATGCATCCTCCCGGGATAAATAGGACCTGCCTCGCAACTAGTTAAAAGCCTGCTGGTTGACAAATCGCCGAGTCCTACAGGCTTATAACGTCACCAGCATCACTAGATGCCCCTTTTCTAAAAGTGGTCATTTGATGGGCTTTTACAACCCCAAGGGTAAATGTCTGGATAGAGCTATTCTGTCCTCCCGCTCCACAGGGCAACCATGTAACTCATATTTTTATGACAGAGCGAGTGTCAATTCAAAACTTTTAAACACATATCTCAATTGAAATGTTTAAAGATTTGTTAGAAATTATTACATACCACTATATAACTTTAACCAATCCTTTTTTTTATATTATCTTCTTGTTTAAATTACACTAAAATTTGATTTTCCATTTCTTATGAGTTCATGTGTATCTTTTTATATTATCCATAAGTTCTGAGTACAGGAAAATAAACATAAGGAGACTCATATATTTATGGGAACACTCATACACAAAACAATATTTACATTACTTGTGGGTTCACGTATACCCACATTCCAACGTTACAATAATTAAAAGGACACCATTACACATATTTGACGTCTAAATACTTGTAGGGTCTGACCCCACAACTTTTTCATAGTGTGTAAGGTGTTTATTTGGAGTGTATAGATATTTTAAAGATAGCTTTAGAATCAGCGCGAGGAGATCTATATTGCTATGTGCGCAGTTTCAATGTCCCCACAGTACGGTATTATTCCCATGGGCCCACATGTATGGTGAAACGTGTATAGGTGTGTGTGTGTGTGTGTGTGTGTGTGTGTGTGTGTGTGTGTGTGTGTGTCTGTATAACGCATAACTCATGAACCGATACACAGAAAAACACCAAATTTTAAACTTAAGCTTTGTTTCAGCGTCTAATGAGCTGATTAGATTTTGGGCAGAGTCGGAACATTTGGGGGGGTACTTTATGGGTGGTCATTTTTATATTTTATGGAATATATCTGTTATTTACGTTTGGAGAAGAAAATTTTTTAAATAAAAGTTACTTCTAATAGTATTATCTATAATTTTTGTTCTATACAAAATTTTCCTAAAATGGTCCGTATTCGAGAAATTTGACAAAATGTAAAAAAAATATTTTTTTATTAAAATTGTTCAAATAAAAGTTGTTTGTAATATAATTCTCTATAATTTTTATTCTCTACATAATTTCTCTAAAATGGACCGTATTCGAGATATTTGAGAAAATGTGTAAATTTCGAATTTTGAAGAAAACTCAAAAACGGATAAAGAAAAAAACATTAAATTTTAAACTTAAGGTTTATTTCGGCCTGACGTGAAATGATTAGATTTTGGACAAAGTCGGAACATCTGGGGGGGTACTTTATGGGAGGCCGTTTTTATATTTTATGAAATATATCTGTTATTTATGTTTGGAGAGGAAAATTGTTCAAATAAAAGTTACTTCTAATATTATTATCTGTAATTTTTGTTTTATGTAAAAATTTCCTGAAATGGTCCGTATTCGAGAAATTTGACAAAATGTGCAAAATTCTGATTTTTATTATGAAAGTTTTTGAAATAAAAGTTGTTTGCGATATCGATCTCTATAATTTTTGTTTATACATGATTTTTCTAAAATGGACCGTAATGAAAAAATTGTAGGAAATTAAAATTTTTCAGTATTTTCGTTTTCCATGAATATCTATAGAAAAATGTTTCGAGGTAGATGTATGTGGACAATGTATATATTTAGTTTATCCTCTAAACATTTATATAACTAGATAGGAAAGTCATGTGTTGGACACATCAGATTTTTTTTAAAGGTGAGCTGAATTTTTTTTACTAAAAACATGTCTTTGTAAAGGTCGTGATTGAGACATTCGTTTCTTTTCGTGATAGGGTCCTAGGATACAGTTAAAAACTCCATGAAGAGGAGAGCTTCTAGTATGTGGCTCAGAAATTTTAAGACTAAGGACATGGCCTCGCCGGTTTTTTGGACTATCCACATCTTACAATTTATATCGGCCGCCATGCAATAACACCCCAATTATCACCGCAATTGATGTCTAGGTCCAGAAGTAATCATATTTAGTTTCGTTTTATCCCCTGGGAACTGAAGAGTTGGTATTTTTTTTTTATTTTTAGAAAACTTATGTATTTTTAAACTTGACATAACATGCCTCAATATTAAGCGCTTATGTAACTTCAACATATAGTGTACACCGAAAGTAACGTTACTGGAGGCCTATTTATATATCTTAATGGTATGGTTCAAACGGTAAATGTTTTTTTGTTTAACCATGTCCACATGATCTAGTTAGTTTTATGTTTTTTTATGCTCTTTAGTGGGTTTTATTAAATATATTGTCACATTTTTATTAATAAGTATAATCTAATAAATTCACTATTCTATATCTAGAATTTTAAATGCCATAAGCAACTTGCTCATTATAGAAAGTCAACTCTACATTCCTCTTGATATTAATTTTTTATTTTTATTTGGGTATAAACCTTGGACATTAAAATGTAAAATATGTAAATATTAACTACTTCATATTTCTTATTTTTTTATTTGTTGATGGTATAACTATTTCACAATTGTTCTTTTATAATAAACTTATTTTTTTGAAAATTAATGTGTTTTATTTATGAGGTACTGGAATGCAAATTTTTCTAAACTCTTTTATTTAGGTTACTTCAAATTTTCCTTAGATAATCAGCCTTCTTAAAAACTTGGAGTGGCGCCCATTATAAAAAAGGATTTAAATAATAATTTTTATTTTAAAATTCAAAAAGCCAGTCACCCATAGTGCCACCAGACGAACAGCTGCCGGAGCTGAGAACTATATTTTCTCTTCTAGAAAATATAGGGTACAATCCTAAGGCCAGTTTCAAATATCTTATCGACGTCTTCTATACAGAACGGAAACATAATGAAATTATGACATCCACAAATTTGACATGAAATAGACTGTGTATGTGCCAAATTTTCCAAACTGGAGGAGAATGTGCCCGTCACTGCACTACACTGATCTATCCTGCTTAAAATGCCCGTTTTGTACGCCTGTATTTCTTTTATTTTTATTTTAATAAAATTTTTATTTTTACGTATTATCCCATTTTTTCTTTCATACCGTGTCTGTTTTAATTTTTTTATTTCATTTTAAGTTTTGAATATTATTACGTTTCATTTTTTTCTTTAATTCTTTATTCTATTTAATATTTGTTTTCTTGAATTTATGTTCCATTTTTTTATTTTTTTTTATTTTTTAGTTTTTTATTTTTCTTTACCTACCTATTTTATTTATTTTTACTTTTTTTTCTATCTTATTAATCTGATTTTTTTCATTAACTGCGTTTTCTTTAATGACTATTTTTCTTTCTTTAATTTTAATCATTACATCTTTTTCTTGTAATCTAATTCATTTATTTGTACATTTTTATCGATTCCAATATCTTACGAGCACTTCTTTCTTTTTCTATACCTCTCCAACATCTGTTCCAATTGCTGCTTTTCTATACCTACCTACTGCTTGTTGTAACTCCTGTTCTTTAATTGTCTATTCAATATCATCGTTTATATACATCATTCTGATGGAGTTAGAATTGGAAAATTAATGTACTAAGTTTCCAATAATGGCACTGAACTAAACTGTAAAGAATAATCTTAAATCATTATTATATAGATATTTTAAGATGCGAAAGAAATGTGATGAGTTAAATTTTCTATCTGGCTTATTATTTAATTTTTGAAGGATAATGGTAAAGAAATGCAATTAAAAGAGAGACAAAATATACTCGTACTATTTTATACACCAATTTTTGTATTAAATAAAATTCAAAATTTTCTTTTATCACTGATTAAATGAGTGTCATAAACCCATTATGGTTTTCGTACCTTCAACAAAGGAAATTCACTGTAATGAAGCTCGGATTCCTTAAAGAAAACAGTTATTTAAAAGAGAAAACTAAAAATATAAGACAAAGGTTTCATATTATTCAACCATCCAAATTTGGAACAATAATAAATCTTATGAAAGGACAAATTCTAAAGACCGTGATCCTTCTTTTTGTTCAAACGAGATTATAAATTAATGAAAACTGTAGCAAAATTAACAACGTTAGCTGTCGTATTCTTTACGAAAACACGGTGATTTATATATAAAGTTGGATCAATTCCAGAATTTTTTATTTATTCTGACGCAATTCAAATTTATCTAAATGGTTCTTAATTTGATTATGAGCCAGTTGGAGATTTCTATAGATTAATAGAATTTCAAAAGTTCTAGAAGTTCTAACAGTTCTAATTAACTTATTTTTAATTGTACGAGTGATTTATAAATAGGTACATTTTTTTTGTGTAGAGAATATTCAAGGGTTATATCATAAGTGCGTCTAATTTAATCGAATAAACTTTATACGAAAACATTATTTTGAAAATTCCACACCTGTAATTTTGAACCAATTAAAATACGTGTTTTTGACAGATCACCATGGCAACGGAGGTATTTTAGTGGAAATTTTTTTCTCGTGGGGTACCCAACAGCGAATTATACTGGAAATTTTTTAAAGTTTACAATAACAGACCATTTTTGACAGACTGGTTTTTATTTGTTCACATAATAGGTTTAGTTTTGATACATTTAAGTTACAATGCTAAGGTGTTTTCTATATTCTTCGGCCACTTCTTTTCTTCTTAATGGCGAAAATGCAGGACTTTGGATGCTTTGAATTATGTGTCTATGTCTAATAAAATATATATAATATTTAGACACTAATTTATTCATCTTTTTCCCATTCAGCACTTTGAATTTTGCGTAGTTTAGGTGCAAATATTCGTGGACAATTCGGAACAAATTTTCGTTTTTCAAGTTGGAGCCACAATCCTCTATTAATCCGAGTAAGTAAGTCATGGTGCAATGATTGATCATTACATCAGACAATTTCACGCATATTTTGCATAGCGTATGATTTTCAAATCGATTCATTTTTAAACAAATAGGTAATTTTGTTGGTTTAACTTGCTGTGCAATATTCTTTATCGCAACAAAACGCGAGTTATTTAATGTTTTGAACTGTCAAAATACAATGATCACAGTCTCCTACGATTGATGCTTGCTGACGCTGGTTATGAATTTCATACCATTTTAAAGCGCTCATAACGCATTTTTCTACCACTTGTAGTTATTCAAAACTTACGTAAAATTAAAGAATATACTATTTTCTATTTTCAAATGGTATTCCCATGCAACTAACTACAATGAGTAGAAATAAGCAATTTTAAGGCCTAAATAATTGCAGCGAAACATTTTTTAGCGAAAATAGTGAAAATTGTCGTGCCCGTATTGTTTACAGTCACCCTTGAATTTTCATTGCTATAATGTTCCATATAGCCTTCACCACATTTTCTTTATAATCAAAATCATCAACGTCTTTTTTACGCATGTTGTATGCCCAGTCTGTTTATATCAAAGCAATATACTTTACAGGTGTATTTGCATTGAATTCGTACTTTTTCCTTGGCAAAACGACATGAATTGGTTCCAAATTGATATATGGGTTTTCACAGTAAGATATGGAATATTTTTTAATATTTCATCTACCCTATCCATTGATAATCCTTCAAACCTGCGTCTTTCACACATTTCAACTGTTCAAAATATTTAAATTAATTGTTACCCACTATTAAAAATGTCAAAACAATAAAATTAAAGTTGATAGATGTAAAACACGTAGGTTTGTTTGAAGGCATCGGCCTTCTTGATTTGTGATTTTTATTAAAATTTGTAATAACCTTGTAATAACGGAAAACGTCAAAACTAAATCATTCAAAAATAATTTTATAAGCTATTTTTGTATTATATTTATATGTATACGCTTATTTTATGCTACCTAAATAATATTAAATAAAACTACTAGTTCCCCCTCACACATATGTGAAAGCAAAGCAAAAAGATGGTATTAGTTTAACCGCAGCAAAACTGCTCTTGTGCGTTTAATCGATCATCTAAACGGGTCACGTGGTGCAAATTTAACGTTTCTAATTGGTTATACTTTGCATGAGGAAAATTATCGCACTATAGGACACCTCGAATAATGTAGTATTGTTTTACCATTTTATTTTATACTTTGCTCTTTAGTGATAGTATACAACAAACTCAAAAAATACAGTAAAAGTTTGCATCGTAAATCACTAAACCATGTATTACATTTGTCTCTCGGAGCACACCTTAAGACTAAACGTATCAGTGATTCATTTGATTTAATTCCCAAGTTTCATCGGAAGTCTTAGGGCGACAATAATTTATGTCAATATGTCTGCTTGTGAATGCTTGATGCTGGAAAGTGGAAAATGGAATCTGTGAATTAAAGCTCTAATATCTTAGAGCAAGTGTCAAATAACTTCATGCACGGTGGTTTGCGCCACAACTCGGAAAGCCATAGGCGTAACGTTCGCTTGTATGTAAGTCGTAAGAATGGGTAATTTTATTACTTAGTAGTTTATCATCCAACGAAGTAATTTGAGTTTATATGTAGAGGTAATAAAAAGAGCTCAAGAGAGAGTGTCCTTTTCCTAAATGTGACCAAATTTAGACTTACAGCTAAAATGTATCATCTAAATACGAATAAAAATTATTAAATCAAGTTTAATCGAAGCAAAAAAAATTATTTGAAGGAAACTAATTTAAATAAGAATTTAAAATATTGATAGATGATATTTTTTAAGAACAAACAGGTGCATTCAAGGCAAGATCTTCTACAATTGCTTCTTCACTGCTACTGTCATCATGGGTAGAAGTTTTGTCTCTAATACGGGTTTTCTTTTCTAATGATGTGGATGGACCAACTTCTAGAGAAATTGAGTAATCGACATAATTTTCCTTATTCTCTAATAAACTAGATGTAGGTGGAATTGTTGCTTGAGATATTTGCTGTTGCTGTTGAGTTTCTTGGTCCTGATTTTGACTTGTGATGGTGCTTGGAGCAAATACAATCTCTGGATTGCATCCCTCTTTAAAGGATATATTCCTGTTGCCTTGAAGCCTGCTTTAGTATTTGTCATGGTCATTGTTTTATCTCAAACAGCTGAAACTATACTTCCAAAACGAATCTTACTAATAGAACGTCCTTCTGGATGCTTGGAAAAATATTTTGCAACCTCATCATCTCAGTAGTACTCAAATGCTCTAAAGACAGCTTTATCCATTGGTTGGGCTTCGTGCGTTTTATTACTAGGCAGTCAATACAACGTAATATCGAATATTTTAGCGGTTTCCAAAATACTTAAATCCAAGTGACACTTGGCTCCATCAAAAATAGGCAGAACCTGACTTTGAAACTTAAACTTTGCAAAATGCTCTATCCAACGGGAAAATGCTACTTGTGTCATGTTTAGTTTTTCAGTCATAATTACTGAAGTCCTTGCAGGCATTGAATCACCTTATTCTTGTTTTTGGCGCTTTCCTTTAAATACTATTACGGGAAATACTGCTGCTCCGATAGCGTTACCACAGGCCACAACTGAAACATTTTGTGCGTGTTCGTTCGTAACGACATGTACCCGCCGTACCTATTTTGCAGCTCATACCTTTTGTTGATGGTGCAAACAGAGCTTGCATCCTTTCTCGTCGATATTATAGATTCTTTCAGGATGTTCCATTATATTTAAAGATCTCATTATTTCTTCTAGCTTGGTAAAACGATCATCAACAATAAATTTGTTTAGGTTTTGGGCTCTTGACGGGTTTTAATTTGATTTGATTTGAGAATTTCTTTCCATCCCTTTAGCCAATATCGTCCAGCCTTTTCTTTTTCCTCTCTAAAAGTATTTGAAATATTATTCAACTTGGTATACCGGTAAAGACATCGACGAAGTACACTTGCAGTAAGCGGATAACCTACTTGGGATAAGCGAATGATACTTCGACATAATTCAGTTTCTTGTTCTTGAGTTAAGATTGGTTTGCGACCCATAGCTGCTTTTTCAATCTTACCTACATAACGCCTAAGGGTTCTTCTTGGTAGACTGAAAGTGATACTGGCCTTATTTACTGACATGCCCCCTTTCACAGCTTGAAGCGCTTGGGTTAAGTCTTCTTGCTTTCATTGTCCTCTTAAGCCTCTGGAGCGAAAACGACCTATCTTTATTCCTGTAACAAGGAAGAAAATATTGTAAAAGAACAGTTATGATAATATTAACATACGTATTTCTATAAAAATGCTCATGTATAGCAATGCTATCTATCGATAACGGCCATATTGCTCACATGTACCAAAACTACTGTTTTTTTCAAATATCACGCACTTTCATTAAATTTTTTGCACGGTTGAATAGAGAATAAAACCCCCTTTCAAATGACCACCCCATGCCATTAAAATTTTTCGAAAGGGTTGCTGCCCTCCAGTAAGGGATGAAATTAAGGGTAAACTATTCATACAAAAATGTACATTGTAGAATTCAAAAATCAAAGTGTCTCGGCGATTTTCCTAACAAGATTCCAGTAACGAGTTAGATAGGGGGGTAAGACTTATGGTGCTCACTGTATAATAAGGAATTAGCGATATTGCTGACATGTTACTCCCACTGTAGATGCTGATCAATAGCTACGCCTAAATATAGACGATATATCGTTATGTATGTTTATCCAATATTATGTACGTAGATACCAATAAAACCGAAGAAATCGGAAAAACCGCAAAAAATATATGGAAGATTTGTTCCGGTAAAATTGTGGTCCAGTTTCGGTTCCAGGTTACTAAAAAATATCGGTTGTAGTTTGGGTCCTTTAGTAGGGGATCTGCATGCTTCCTTAAGGTACCATTTCGGTAGACACGTCAGGAGACAGGAGACCACCGAGGCGATCCAATGGACGACAGATGCATAAAAGTTACGCTCCGTACATTTCGGAAGCTTGGAGATGGGTCGCGAGACACTTACAGGATATCCATTCGAGGGAACGATCAGCGTTGCCAGACCTACTGTTTTTACGTAGATCCACTATTTTTGTCTCTAGCAAATGTTTTTCTTAATTTATTAAGTTTGCCTCATTCTTCAGCAAATGGTTAAAGAATATTTTCTCTAGTAAATTTTCTGCAGTAAAAGCAGCGTAATAAGGCATCCACTACTGTAGGTTGGCTCCATAAAAAAAAACATCAAGATAATAATTGTTTTATTTAAAAAGAAACAAAGAATTAATAGGGCAACATAAAAAATACATGCATATGCCAAACACTACGATTTTGAATTACCTGATTTAGACTGATCTAAAAGAAGTAGGTACCTATTATGTTGTCGCACGAGCCGTAGGCGAGTGCGACAATCACATGAGTCAAAAAAGGGACTTTATACACGAGTGGCATACAATATTTTTTCTACTACCGTACACATAATCCACTAATATTAGAAATATAGAAGTTACTTTTTTTCAATAGTGTAAAAAAGTACTTTACTTTACGCACTAGTGAAAAAAAGTAAAATGTGCCAAAAATTGTACACAGCAACAAAAATAAATTTATTGGAACTTTACAAATTTATAATTCTTACAGAACAAAATGACTAACAAATGAAGAAATATTTAAAAAAATAGGTTTTTATTTCTTATGAATATTAATATTGAATGTGCAATTATTGTAATTACCAAAACTTAAGGTTTTAGCCTTTTCCAGCACAGAGTTTGAAAAATGTTGTGATATTACTTCTGTAACCCTATTTTGAGCTTCGAGTGGTATGGATTTGGTCTTTTCAAGTAAAGAGGTTGAAATATTTTGTGTAACTCTAGTTTCACTGTCGAGTGGTTCCACTAATTCTTCATTAGAGTTTGTCAACGGTAAAATTGTAGCTTTGTTTGGAAGTGGATGGCATACTGTCATCCATCAAAATTTTATTAGAAATTTTGTTTTTTTTTGTGTTATTGTGCTGTCTACGTAGCCTTCTGCAACAGCAGATGATTTCCATCCTCCATGTTTTTTTACCGTTAGAAGGTCTTCTCCAGAATTTGCCAGCATAGTGGCTGAAGACCTCCTAAAGCAGTGTCCTGTAAAAGCAGTTGGATTGGGCAAGTTTAGATACGTTGCTATATCACTTGGCATTTTACCAAAAGTATTTATCCCTACAGGCTGTTTAGAATATTTTCCATTTGAGAATTTAAAAAAAAATCTGTTACAATTTATATTTGATGGTCTTAATGAGGTATATTTTTTATGAAAGATAAATAATCAACTGCAGAATTATTTGGATTTAAAATCGTAAAAATGAGTACTATTCCATTTTTGGTTTCTGTTACTTTGACAATATACACTGTTTGTTTATCTTCCATATCGTTAATTGTCATTTTACATAATTCTTCCTGACGACAAGCTCCTGCAATTCCAATTATAAAAGCTACCTACAAAATAACATATTGTAATGTTACAAATAATTTATTAAACATTAGGAAATATCTTGACGTTGCGCATGTAAAACTCCAAATAAATGCTATTGTAAAAAATATAAAAGTTTTAGGTATAATGTGCTGCCTAACAACCCCGGTGGCCTGTTAGGACAGCAACTGATTTTGTTAGGCAACACACCATACGAACACACATCTCGTTGCAAAACTGTACAGAATATTTTAATTTTATACTGAGCATTCAAGCATTTACTGAGGCATTTACTTACTTTGATCATTAAAAACTTGGAATCTGGAGCTTTCAACAAAAAATTAATTAGATCTTCTCGTTCAAAAATTTTGGATTTTTTTGGTTTATAACCTTTATTTTTTTGTTTGAGAAACGCTATTAACTTGTTGAATTTCGAAATATCAACGTTGGTTTTATATTTTAAGGTGCTTTTAAGCATAGAATAAATCGACCATAGGGTAGAAGCTTTGCAATTCTTCAACTCATCAGAGAAATATGCTAAAATAACGTTTTCCGAATATTTTGTCACCTTATTCTTCCTACACCATTCTATAAATGCATTGTATTTTTGCTGCTAAATATATGCAGATTTTTCTGGCAATAAATTTTCAGTGGCCTTTTGTGCACTGCATAAGATATCTGGAGGAGTATTATCAAATTCGCTATCGCTAGATAAATTTACATCCATATCGATTATGACAGATATAATAAACTGCAAATAAAATTTGAATTTAAGTAAACAAACATTAAAAAGTAAAACTTTTTACCTTCTCAAACTTGATTGAGTTTAAAAAAATGCTAAATTGGCTTTAGAATCTAATCTTGAACTTAAGTATACTTTTGTCGTGTTCTGTTATAAGGTAGGTACTAATTAAAAGTTTAGAGATTGACAGTTCTTCTAATCCACACAGCCACGGCCACCTTACTTTTACCAAAATCGACATCCACTGTATGTTTACTTTTAATTAAATCGATGACATTTAAAGAAAATTATAATTAAAATAAACTGTTGATAATTTGTTGGACACTAAATAGATATAAGCAAAAATAATTTATTTATTTGTCTTAGAAGGAGATAGCAAAAAAATGTTAATATAAAATAAAACGTTATATTTTGTTGTTATGTACAATGTTTGTCAAATTTTACTTTTTTTAACTAGTGCGTAAAGAGTTTTACTTTACGCACTAGTGAAAAAAAGTACAACTTTACACACTTCGTGGAGTGCGTAAAGTACGTACTTTACGCACGGTAGTAGAAAAAAAAGTTTATTTTTCGTTTCTTATATACTTGTTTGTTTATTTACTATACTGCACATTTTAATTATTTCCCACTGTATTAAAATCTACTGTTCAGATCTACGGTTGTTTTTTTTTTACCCATACTGTTCCAAAATCTGGCAACACTGCCTAGATCGAAAGAAATTTTCAACCTAATCACCTTCAAAATGAAGCGATGCTCGAGGACAGTGACCACGAGTGCGACATGCAGCAAACCTTTGCTCCGAGACAGATTTAGAAGTGTCGTCAGGAAGTGTCGTCTTGACGACACTTCTCGTGTCGCGCGGTGCGAAATGTATTTCATATAATTGTATGTATTTTAGATGTGAAGCGACACTTCTCAATCGCGTCGGCGGTCGTATGTCGCGTCGGCGGTCGTCTGTCGCGCCTATCGAAATGGTACCTTTAGACGATGCTGTATTGGTAATTTGTTAAAAAATTAAGATTAATTTCTCAACGTTTAATATTCAAATCAATTATTTAAATCGACTTTTAGACATCCAATGTGGGCGAGTTAGAAAGGTAGCGTGCGTAAAAAAAGGTTGAGGTTTTTAAGCCTTCTCGGAACACAATTTAGTAAATTTTCTAATAAATTAAATTTGTTTTCACTTTTGAGGTTAAAAAATAATTTTCAATATTTTGTAAGGATAATTGTTGAAAATTTATAAATAAATATCATACTGAAAAAAGATTTTCCTCAGACATCCGCCACTGGTTACCATTGAAGGTAAAGGAAGAAGAATTTGTAACCATATACTCGGGGTGTAACACGGCCTCGGAAACTTTAACATTGTGCTTCTTACAAGATGATATTTATGGATTCATTGGGAACTTTATTACATATTTGTCTGGGAGTGAATAGTGAGCTCTGAAGGTTTAGTCGAGAGAGTAAATTTCACTTCCGAGAATATCTATTTGGAATCTTATCACGTTGCACTTTAAACTTTCGTCATTGGAGATTTATTACGGCATGCCCAAATAATTTCGGTTTCGAACATGACAAAAGTTTATGAGTTTATCTGGTGTAGCCGTTCGTTTTATTTTCATATGTTTTACGAAGAAATGAAAGTCATTAAAGAGTTTTATATTGAACGATCATCGAAGGCTTAAGAACTCCTGAAAATTAAATACAGTTTATTACAAAGTGAAAAAATAAAATTTGAAGTATTTAGTCTATTAGATAATAGTGATATTTAATGTAAAATTATAATTTGTTAACTTTAAAGTTATATCGGTCACGTTTTTTACTTTAAAAATGTTCGCGTTGTTATTTATTGAACAAGAACACGGACACGGATTAGTACATATAAGTGAAACATATCTATAAGAAATGACAAAACTGTGCACTTAATGTTACTATTTTTATTACTATCAATTCAACATTTATTATTAATATTTTTAATATCCTCTTGGTATATTAGGAACTCAAACCTATAGTCCATTGCAAGATAATCTAGAAAGCGCAATGGTCTGGAAATCGAGCCGGTTTAGGTTGAGTGTTATTTGATCAAATATTAAAGATAATTTTAAAAATTTGATTTCTACAAAGACCTTTTGCGGTCTAAATATCATTGAAAACATATAACACGCTGAAAACTTGTATTAAAATTAAAAAAAAAAATAATAAAGTTCAAATAAAAAATATACTGAAAATTGAAACTGACTAAAATTATTTAAGTATTAATTTAAAAAGAATAATGTTTCACTACATTTATTTTGTGGAAATGTAGGCGAATGAATTTAAAAACGTCTATAATTCTAAATCACTTTCACAGTCACTAATTTCATGTTCTGAAATAATATCACTATCATCATCAGTATCATCCAAATTTATTTCAATTTGTTGAATTGTATTGTTAAATCTCATTTATTTCTTTTCGATTTTTTTAACATGTTGAATAGCGTTTTTCCACTTTTTAACAGTTATGCAGTTACTTGCATTTCTTGCTACATCAGTTACAGAAGAAGTGGACTTAGAAGAGAAGTTATTTGCTCGAGAATAATTTTTTAACTGTTACCATAATAATTCTATGGGGTTTAAAATACTGTGTTAGGGTGGTAAACGTAAAACTTTAAATCCGTGTTTTATTGCTATAACATATTCAGGTTGAAAATCAACCAAGTGATAAAGTTCTATTAATTGTTTTTTTGTGCAGTTTTCTTCAAAAAATATATCATTCTCCATCAGAAAGTCCTGAATCACTGATTTAGTAAAATTCGGATTTGATTTTTCCTACCAACCGAGAATGGCACTGGACATTATCTAAAACTATTACGCATCTGACATCAGGTATAGACACCATATGAACTCCAGAGACACAATTCTAACCAGCAGATTAAATACTGTGGGGTGATGTTCCGATTTGACGTCTAAAAACAATTTAAACATTTAATAACCTTATAAACACACTGTATGTGTTTAGAAACACATAGTTAAAACCAGAAGAGACTAATAAATAATTACTAGAACATAAAACATAATAACAATGGTTATTTTATAATAAAAAACAGAATTTTTGATTAATGTAATTTAAGTATTTTTGTAAACTATTTTGTTAATAACTTTGTAAAAATTTAATCTTAAGTGATACAGGGACGTTTGTTTGAGAACGAAGAAGAATTTTAGCATACATTTGGAAAGTTATATAGTGATCAATATTCCATAAGGGAGAAAATTTCAACACACTGTAGGTGGTTTATCTGACATTAAAAATAACACTATAAAATTACCTTGATTTCGACAATTGATGAGAGATAGGCAGTTTGATCTTGCTAACAGAAAATAATTCCTGGTTGCTATGGAGCCTGGAAGAGAATCAACAACTGAGAAGAAAAAGGTCTCCATTTTGATTTTTCTGGTGGAATGAGTTTTAAAAAAGAACTTCCACAATTTAAGATCAGTTTTTCATCCACAGAAAGGTTTTTATCTACCTTTATTAAGGAAAACCTGTTTGGTGTTCCAGACGACACAAGTTTTTTGGAAATTTTATGACAACTAGGTGATGGAATTCATATTTTGTACTACACAGTGTGGAAAAGGTATCCCTAAAAACATTTTAATTAAACTTCCATGTCCATAGTTTTACATAATTGGACTTAACGTGTTTCTTCCATAACAAACACAAGAACTATTTGTTTGTCTCCAATTTATTCCCACTAAAGACTGAATCTTAGCCCTGTGTATATAAAAACTCTTTCAATCTAATTTATTAATATCTCTTTGATCTATCACACATATTGTTCGTATATTTTTGATAATAATTTTTAAAATCATTCTCTTTCAATCAAATGTAATATGTTACATCCACATACTTTGATTACTATACGAAGCAAGAGAGAGGTCCGACACGCCCAACATAGGGCGCAGCCATTTTGAACCCTGTGACACAGTTTACAACTAAAGAATCAGATCGCTCACTCTGCGTCGGCACTTTTGATCTCAATGTTTCAGTTTATACACTGTGCAACTCGGATAATATATGATATATATATGATAATATATAAAAATTCTGTTTTTTCCTTACCTATAAAAAAACATGTTCAAGATACTTGTCAACCTGATAAACAAATTAATTTAAATAAATAGTTACTTTGTTGCATTTTCAAATCAATTCTTTTTCTTATTAAATCTCTCGAACGAACTCAACATTCAACATCGATACAGGCGTCCAACAATATTCGATTTCCTGGTATTCGTATTAAGAAACTTAGATTTGACTCTGAAGAGTTTCGTAATGAATGCGGATAGACAGGTAATAATTCAATTACGAGGGGAAGGTAAAAAGTTACGTTTTATTTAAAACAACAAAAATTATCAAATTCTATAAATCTATATCATTATCATTCTTCACATATTATTACACCGTACCCCCGCAATATGTATTATTTGGTTTTAAGTCCAAATCTATTTTCGATCATTTTGTTAACGTTAATTACTTCTTCTTTTCGATAATTTTCTTTTTGATCAATTGTTATTCGATCAAATGTTTTTTTTAATCAAACACATCCAGTCAAATTTGTTCGATTAAATGTATATGATCAAATGTTTCGATCAATGCCACCCCACTTAGTTTACATTTGATAACACTTTTTATTATCACTTATTATATTTAATATACAATGATTAACTATTACCATTTATTATTTACGAATAAATATCTATAGTTATTAAAACTGTGCATTTATTTAATATAAATAATAACTATCACCCTTTGATTTATTAATAATATGACCCATAAATAAATCAACCAATTTACTACACAAAATTTATTTTTTTTTGTATAGTTTGTGACAAAATATGAATAATATAATGTCAATTTATTCACATAAGTTTTTGTAACTTTTGCTACATTGTTCCCATTTCACTTTATCAGGTTTGATTTAATACCAGTATATTTTTATGTCGCATTGTAATACAATGTATTATATTCAAAAGAATCAGAAAATTCAATCTAAAAATATTGTCACAACGAAATGTAGGAATAAAATAAGAGAGTGATGTGATAAAATTCATAAAAGGAGCAGGTGTAAGAAGCATCTTGGATGAAAGTATCGATTGTGCATCTGAAAAGAGAACTTAATCATTGCAATTTTTGCTACTTTCGATAATGAATAGACATTTTTCAGGTTTATTGATTTTAAAGTTTTTACTTCGCTAATAATATATCTATCGCCTTGGAAAGTGCTATATCTTTATTGAAATTAATAAAGTAGATAAAATGCATTTTTAGTACGGTATAAGTTCAAATATTTTAACCATAAAGTTAAGATGGAATAAAATACTTTTATCTACATACAGAATAGTAAATACCAGTGGAGTGTTGTTAATTAGTTGTTTGAAAAACAGTATGTGATAATTAGAAAAAAGAGAATAAATCAGCCCACAAAAGACATAAAAATCCCATGCTTGGCTTGTGACATCTGTAAACAATTATATTGCATTAAATGCAGCAAATTAAGCTCATCTGAAGTACGATGTATGTCCCTGCAGGAACGTAACCTGAAATTCCATTGTAACAGCTGCAAAAAATTTGAGCAAGCAAAATTATTGGAAAATATCATCCAGGATAAAACAAAGATAACGAAAAAATCGCTAACCTAGAAAAAAACAGGTAAATTCTACTACTTATGCTAATATTACAAAAAAGAAAATGTGAAACCTGTAGAAAACTATCCTGCAAGGCCGAAAAATGACCAGTCGTCCTATAAAAGAATTAGACTCAAAAATTAATCCCGTCGATCTAAAATTAGGAGTATCAAACGTTTAAAAAATAAATAAAGGTGCAGTTATAATAAAATGTCAATCAAAAAGTGAAACTGTAAAATTAAAAAATTAAATTGAGAATAAATACCTAAAAACAATGAAATAGAATTAACAAAAATAAAGCTACCTAGAATGACAATAGTAAATTTCACACAAAATATGTCAAACTTGGAAATTGAAAATTCAATAAAAGAAAACAACAATATAGAAAGAGATATCAAAGTCACATACATCAAAAGGAAAACTAGAGACAAGACTAAAACAATTTTCTGCAAATGTTCACCCATAGCATTTCACCAAATCATGAATAAGAAAAAATCTGTATTGGATTTGAAAGGAATAGCGTTTTTGAAGATCTAACTATACTCAAGTGTTACGACTGTCAAGGATATTTTCAGAAGAAAGAAAACTGCATCCATAAAATGTCCAAATTCTTCTGAAGAGCACCAAAAAAGTGATTGTTCAAATATTATATTATCATGTAAAAATTGTGTTATGTCGAATCTGAAATATAATACCACTTATGGATGTGATAGTAGGCAGTGTCCTTCTCTTAACTATCATGTTTAGCGACTTAGAGAAACAACAAATTATATATTGTATATGTTTTCTTAAGTGAACTTTTTTAAACAATTTTTTTGCTTCCTATATCTTAACTTCTTAAACCTATGGAAATTGGAGAGGATATCATTTTAACGGAACTTGAGAAAGAAAATGAATTTAGATGATATAGAACAGTTCACTAAAATTGTAAGTATTTCTAAACATTCTTCCTTTTTAAGGATTTTGCATATAAATATTAGAAGTGTATACAAAAATTTTGATAAATTCTTAATATTTTTAACAACTTGCAACCTGAATGAAATTGACGTGATAATACTTGGAGAAACATAATTCATTCATTCAAATTCAGACTAAATTATTGTGATGGTGTCTTAATTTTTGTACATAGAAACCTTAATTTTAACATAAACCACTTTAAACTTAATCAGTCTTAGGTAACAATATCACTTTTAATATTAAATATAGATAACACCAGCCTTAACATTATCGCTTGTTACAGATCACCAGCCACAAATGAAAAACTATTTGTCGAAGATTTAGATAAATTTTTATGCGATATATACAGAAATGACTTCGATATAATAATTGAAGATTTAAATTATGATATACTAGACTACTTAGATGCGTCCAGTAATAATTACATAGCAATGCTACTATCCCATGGTTTTGAATCTCATATAAATAGTTATGCAAGAGTGACCCCAACATCTGCATCATGCTTAGATCATATTTTTGTAAGGAAAAAGTCATCAGTCACTAAATTCATAAACAATGCATCTGTTGTAAATTATAAATTTGAAGATAACAAATTTCCAAATTTAATTTCAACTATTGAGTGGTCAAAAATTATTTCTAACAAAAACCCTGCAGAAATAGTTACCAACTTAATAAATCGGTGCACGACCACCTCAACAAATACAATAAAAGAACACAAAAAAAACTAAAACCCTGGATAACTAATGGCATAATAAACTGAATTAAAGTTAGAGATAAACTTAAAAAACTAGTTAATAAAAACAAACAAAACTTGGAGATTTTAAATAACTATAAACATTATAGAAATCATTTAAATAAAATTATAGTTGCAGCTAAAACTAAATATTATGCCAATATTTTTGAAAACACAAAAGATATTAAAAAAATTTACAGTATAGTAAAAGAAGCTATAAATAAAAAACTAATAAATCTAATGAAGAAATGGTTGATTTTTGTAATAAATACTATATTGAAGTTGGTAGTAAATTGGCAGAAACAATTGAGAAATCATCAGACAAGTTTAAAATACATTATCCGTCTATCAAAGACTTTTGCTTTCTAAAACCAGTTGATGGAAACAAAATTTCGTCACACATTAAAAGTTTAAAAAACGGTAGCTCACCAGGAATTGATAACATCACAACAAAAATTATTAAAAATAACTATAATCATTTTTTATACCCACTTACAAATATAATAAATCTAATATTTCTGACCGGCATTATACCTGAACAGTTTAAAATTTTAATAGTTGTACCTACATATAAAAATAGAAACAAAAATAACATAGCTAATTACAGACCTATTAGTCTTATAAAAACATTTGCTAATTTTTTTGAAAAATGCATTAAAATACGTTTGTATGATTATCTACACAAAAATAACAGTCTCAGTAAAAAGCAGTTTAGGTTTAAAACAGGGTTTAGCACTAACGATGCAATGTTTGAACTTGTTAACCGAATCAAACTTACTTTGGATAAGGGTGATAAATGTATTGCAGTGTTCTTGGCATTTGATACAGTGCCTCATTAATTTCTCCTTAATACTTTACAACAGTATGGAGTGAGAGGCACTTTATTAGATCTTTTTAAAAAATATTTGTTAAATAGAAAACAAATGGTGAGAATAAAAAATATCTTAAGCGAACCGGAAATCGTTCAAATAGGAGTGCCCCAGGGAACGGTTCTTGGTCCAATTTTATTTATCATTTATATTAATAGTATGTTAAAATTACAAATAAATAGTGCAATAATCTCATATGCAGATGCTACTGTCATTCTATTCGAGGATAGCAGCTGGAAAGCAGTCGAAGAAAAAGCCAAAATGCGTATAAGTACTATTAAAAACTGGCTTGATTTTCAAACTCCCTTTAAATGTCTCTAAAACCTCATTTCTAGCACTCACGTTAACTAACGTTAACAGGCCTTCTTTCGACATAAAAATAAATGAAAACTTTGTAATTAGAAAGAACAATACGACAAAATACATCGGTATAATAATTGACCAAAATTTAAAATGGAGTGAGCACATTCAATCATTAACAACCAAGGTTAGAATATTTATTTTTAAATTTTATGAGTTGAGGAAATTTATGACTAGGAGTCTAATAATTACTATTTACAATTCGTTGGTTCAATCTATTTTCCGATATGGTTTAATAATATGGGGTGGTTTATATGATATAGCACTTCAACCTCTTAATGTAATCCAAAATCATATCGTCAAAATTATTTACAAAAACTCGATATTATATCCTACCTCTCTCTTATATAACAAACAAGTGCTTAATATAAGAACATTATATTAACCAAAGACATTACAACTAAGAGACCAAATTGTTTACATTTTTAGGTGGCAAATCATTATTCCCACCAAATTCTCGTTTATTGCGTCTTTGCTGATTTTATTAGTCTGTCAAAATTATTTGGAGAAATTACTTTCGAAAAATAAAATTTGATGTGTCCTGTAACTATAATTTTATATTATATAAATAAAAATATATTTTTAATCAAATTATTCTTTGAAGTTTTAATATAAGCTAAATTTTTTATTAAAAAATCAATATTATTCTAAACAAAATATAATATAATACGGCAACGCTAAATATCTTATTTTACGAATTTACAATTTTTATAAATGAAATGTAGTACCGTAACCAGTCGCAACGTTGCCAATAAGGTCTAACAGCTATTTTGTATTTCTGACATTATCTGACAGTAGATCATTTAAGTCGAAATGTATGGTTTCATCGGTAAGTATTTTTAGGTTAAGATGTGTTGTTTTCATTTGAACCAGTGGAGTAGGGCTTGTACAAGATTTGATACAATTTTTTATAGAATTTAAATTATATAGGACCACATAGTAAATTTTTTTAAAAATGATTATCCAATCTAATTTTTCAGACAATTTACTGCAGGTTTGATAATATACAATTTGAATTGTACAAGAAATTGTATCAAAAACTTGTGTAGTCTAAAACAGTCTTAAAACAGTTTTTAAAGTGATATTCCTTTTATAAATTAGTAAATTTTTCTTATACCAATAAATAATTATTGAATAGTGGCAAAGAAAATTTAACGTAAAATGTAGAATACCTTAAAAATGATTTACCTATTGAGCACCTATACATATTTTTTATTACTCTATTTAGGTTTCCGCAAGATCCTGAGAAAAGAAAACTTTGGTTTTCTCTAATAGGAATCCTTGAAAATCAGCCCCTTCGTAAAAACACAGAGTTGTGTTTTCCTGAAAATGTTTTTGTACGTGCAAATGTTACTAGATATATTAGAAAAGATGCAAAGGGTTTCTATTTTTGGATGACTTATCCAACAGTAAAAATACAAAACATTAATTTTTTGTTTACCTCTAAACATTATTTATTACCTATATGTATGTATATCTAATGTATGGGTTTTTACTTCTGATTCAACTGTTTTTGGAACACCACCTGCTGCAAAAAGAAACGTTGCAGTAAGTTATAACATTAATAACTAAGCATAAAAAAATTAAATGAAATTTTAGTTAATACAATTAAAGTATTTTATATATTTAAAACATTATTTTAAAAATTTTTACAGTTTTTTTACGATATTTTTTGCCATACCATGTTTTTTGTAATTATTAATTAAAAAATTATATATTTTTAGGACAGTGTTTTATTTAGATACCCCTACCTACTTAATGTTAATTTAAAATTTTAAATAATTTTGGTTAACATCATACCAGGCAAATATATAGTAAATGCCAATAAACTATAAACCAATAAATATTAAAAATCGAAAGGTAACTTGAATTCGCTTGTGTTTGAATTTACTTGTACTTGAATTTGCCTACATGAAAAATAAGCAAGTATCATGCAAAACTATTGTCATATACTCTGAAGGCAATTCTCTCACCAGAAATCAAATCACGACTGGTGAAAGACTGTCTAGAAGACCTGACAGTTAAGTAGTTAAAATAAGGTGACCTTAGCCTGGGTTCCAGGCCATGAGGGATATCAGGGCAATGAAAAGGCATCCATTAAACAATGGATGCAAATAGAGTCTCAAGAATGGTAGAACAACTATCCAAGGCTGAGACAGGCCAAACAGTTCATCAAGGAACCATCGGCCAAGTTAACGAAAGACCTACTGGATCAAAAGCGTCAAATCGTTAGGATAACAGTAGGCCTTCTTACTGGACACTGTCGCCTCAAAAGGCACATGAGTGACATAAATCCAGCAGAAGAAGCAACTTTGTGCAGGTTTTGTGAAGCAGAAGAGGAAACAATATTCCACGTCCTGTGCCAATGTGAATGCCTGGCTGGAACAAGGTTTATAACATTGGGCGAAGAATAGCCAATTGCATGCAACTACATGCGGGAGCCACTGTCAAAGCTACTTGGACTAATAAAAAAAAACCAGGCTAGACGACATACTCTAAAACAAACAGTAGTCCCACAATAGATCTGAAAAGGTCGCGGTGAACAAGAACAAATAACGTTTAACTCATAATCTAATCTACCTACATGAAAAAATCATCATAATTATATTAGTAAAAAAATATACCTACATATTTACGTATTTTTTTTACATACTACTCTGACAATACTGGTTAGTTTAAAACTCTACGCCACTGGCGAGCATATTATGGACACTGTTTACAACGTTGCCAGCCGGTCATAAGAGATCTGTCTTTCTCTCTTCCACTCATTAACAATTTTAAAACAATAACAGTCCGCAATTGTATGGGATTTATGAATGAAACATTTTGTCTGTAATATAATATAGTACTTTTATTTATAGAAAGCCTGAACTGAGACATACTGCAAAGCACTTGCACAACATAAGATCCAGATTAAATGAGAATCTGAGAACTCCAGTAGTTCAGCGAGATGCAAGTCAAAGATTTGTAACTTATGTTGCTCCCAAAATCTTTAACACCTTACCTGTCAATAGGAGGAACAAAAAATTTAAAAATAATTTCAGAAGAAATCAAAACAGTATATCACTTCTAATATTGGTGCATATAGAGATGTACTCTAGATAATTTTGTATTCATATTACAGATATTTTAAAACTATGTATATATCGTTCATTTTGAAGAAGAGGGTTATATCTCAAAAACAATAATTTTTCAAAAGATCAAGTTTAAATAATTTGGTAAGGCTAAAAACTAGAAAGTTACATCTGCCCTCTGGTGCTGTTAAGCTAACTTGTTCTTATTTTCCCTATAAAAGATGAGATAATTTTAAATAGATTATCGTTCAAATCTCAAAATTGAAGTTTTTTGAGATGTAACCCTCTTCTTCCAAATGAACGATATGTATGTATACTATAAGTATAAATGTGTATATTACTATGCTATTACTTTACTTTAGGACATACAGGTGCTTGCACCTACGTGCTTTAACTTTAATTATAATTTGATTATTTATTTTAATTTAATTTTTAATTGTATGAAATGTATTTGTATCAAATTATTTGAATATTTGAAATACATATAATAGTTTATATGACTTAATTGTTACTCATCTAAAGACTGCTTTTGACTACACTATTTATTGTACAAGATTTAATACAATTTCTTGTACAATTTAAATTGTGTGCAGTAAATTATTATTTTTCATTATTGAAATTAATTCCTATTGGATTTTATTTTTTTATTGTTTAGCGTTAAATATTGACAGCAATTACTCTTACGTGTATCAATTGTAGTAGTAAATATCTGCCAATTCAATAACAAGTATTGCAGCAAATATAATTTAGGTTATAAATCAAAAATACAAATTTTAAATACCTAATACATTATTTTTATCGCTAGATCATAAATAACGTGCATTCGATTATGCTTTATTTAACGACAAACTCATGAGGTTAAAGAATATTGTAATGTCACAAAGAAATATTCCTAATAGCTGGAATAAACTCAACAAACTGCTTGCAAAATATGTTGCCACTACTTGTCGCAACTGGGGGTGAATTCCAAATACATTATAATGGGTTTTAAATGTTATTTTAATACGATCGCGAGGCGCCACCAGCTACTACCGCACATAAATATTTCCTGGTAACCGGAAAATTGACAAAGAATAAAGATGATTCATTTTGAGTGGACCGCATTGCTGTATTGGATGATACTTACACAATAAACAATTTTTTTTTATTGTTCTATGTTAAACGAATTTTTAATTAAAATCAGTTAACAATATTTCTACAATGCTTCCTTTTTTCTGTAATTGCTAATAGGTTTATTCTCATAAAACCAATAGGTTGAATAATTAATTTCATATTTTATGTATTTCATAAGGAAATGTAAATATTCTACTTAAATATTGGATCAAATGTTGTTTACTACTGAGACACAGGATGTTAAATTTATATGAAGCTTATAAGTGTTAAGAACGGGTTGTCATATATTTACGAACCGTATGTGTATTTTTTCTTATATATTATAATGTTATAATAGGAGAAAATATGAATCTCGTATGGGTTCAAACTATTGTAAGAAAAAAACATAACTATTTTCCCTTTTTGCTTATTTTCCTCTTAAAATAATAAATTATATCAGTATTTGCCTTTTTCTTTAATTGACAAATAACAATCCAGCATGAGGTCTCTCATATTTAAAATACCATTATTATTTGTCATTTGCTATTAAAAATTAGTTACATTTATGCTATTGGATAAAATTTATTCACATGCCAGTTAAATGTCATAATATGGTAAAAACATCTATTTTCAATTTACTTATAGAAAGTATCCAGCACTAGTATGAGTGTCTTTTATGTACTATGCCAATAGAAATATATTCAATTCAACACCTTATTGTAGTTGAAACTCATAAATTACTTCCAGTGAGATAGTCTGTCCTAATACTTTTGAATAAAGGTATTTTACGATTCCATTTTGTATCCAAATTTTAGCAAGTTCTTTAATCAAACTTTTATTTAAGTTTCCATGTCTTAAATGGATTAGAAGTACACAAAAGTAATTTGTTTACAATATATTTCGCCATCTGTGTAATGTTTTATCACATATACAGGGTGTAGTCATAAAATAATAACATACTTGAATAATTAAACTTTCTATTACTTATTATTTTGTACTCTTGATTCTATATGAATGCTGTAAAACCTTGTGATGTTTAAATAAATGTAATATATAATTTCTAATTTTGCAAAGTAATTTTTTTAGCAAAATATACCATAATAAAATATTGTAAATAAAGCAGATGTTATGTGAAGAAAACTTTAAAAACAAATTTTCAAAAATGTGTTGAATTTATGCTATAAAACAAGTATTATTTGGTTCAGTTACCATTGACAGCTGTTTCTTGATTTATTTGTTGGTATTTTAGCATTTTAAAGTGTTCTAAATATTCAATTTCAAGTTCAATATGCCACGATGTATCTTGAAAAATTGTATACCTATGCTTATAATACAAGTACTAATGTTATGGAAGATAAAAAATATATTCGCTTTCAGCGGTAAATATTTAATAACGTTTTGACATAAAGCGCCATGATCCTTTGGACTGAATACTTCAGATCCGCATTAAGGGGTTTCAATAAATATTAAGCATCAAATACATATTTCAGAAATCAGATTTCATATTACTTACATAAATTTACAAAAGAGTAAAAGTTTGAACATTTAATTTAAAAAGGAAGTAAATAGGCATTGTTGCTGACGAAATTTGGTATTTAAAAAGTATTTTTATAAGAATGTTTACTAAGGGTGGTTTTTAGCTCATTTTGGTAGATAAATAAGAAGTAAAGAAACATAGTTGCTAGCTACATTTAATTTTTATAAGAATATTAGATGAAATATAGGATGACCTACTTAAAATTTCAAGGTTTATCTTATTTTCGGTCAAATCGAAAGTGATATTTGAATCTTCAGTCTTAAAACAAAGTAAAACGCACCATATGATCTAGTATAAGCAAAAAAATACTAAAGTTACGGGAGTTAGTCACATTGTTAATAAAATATTACATTATAAACCTCTAAACAAAATGTTCGTTTACTAAAAAAAATCCAAATTTTAGCAATATTTATTATTTATTATACAATCGAATGCGGTTTCAAAGATAACGGAATCAAAAAATCCGAATCTCTAAATTTTGGAGCTAAATGCTTGGATAAAAGCAAGCGACCGATAGGGGTTTCAAAAATATTTGATTTATCGATTATTCTAATATTTTTTTATGAAAATCGATTTATCCGTTATTTTTAATAAATTATATTCGTTTTTGTAAGATAATGTATCAATCGATTTTAACGGAAATACAAAAAGAAAGTAGATTTATTCAAAATATTAGACTTATTGAAAAAAAAATTTTTTTTAAATTGATTTAACGTTTAATCGGTTTTTTTAATAATTCGATTATTCAAAGATATATGAAAATAATCGATTGATGAAATATAATTGGTTATTTTATATAAACGATACTTTGGTTATTTTTTTAAAATTATCGATTTATTGGTTTATTCAGCTTTTTAATAATCGATTATTTTCGAGTTATCGATTATTCTCGATAATCGAATAATTAATTTTAAGGGAAATATGACAAAAAAAGGATTATTAAAAGATAATCGATAATTCGGTTATTTTTTGGAAAATCGATTTATCGTAGAATCGGCTTCTTAATTAATTGGTTATTTTCGATTAGGCGATTATTTTGGAATTATCGAATATTTTCGGTTTTTCAAAGATAATCGAATTATCGATTTTAAAGGAAATATAATAAAAATAGGTTATTGATATTAATCGATTGATAAATCGATAAATAATCGACTATTAAACAAACTTATTTCTAATTTTTGTCCAAAATCTTAATTTTTGCCTTTTTAAGAAATAATATGGTAGCAAAACTCTAGGATTTCATCTTTAAAGTAGAATAAAAGTGTCTCTAAGTTAGCTATCTTCTTTACGTTAATAGGGACAACTTCTGAGTATGCCTTTTCACACCTCTCTCAGGTAGACCGTGGCGTGTATACCCGCCATAAGGGTAACTGCGGATTGGCATTAAGTTTGATCAGTCTAAAAGTGTGCGAAAGAAAACCACCTATGAAGGCACTTGTAGTAATATATCCAGGAGTTTCACTAACTTATGTAAATTGGTTGTACTGCGAAATGACAAAATTAGCTTTTTGTTTATCAGCTAATTTGGACGTTTTTTTTTTATGAAATTGCTACCACCAGTTTCTGAGCTCTATCAAATTTGTCTATGAAACGATATGGCGACTGAATAAAAAAGCAGTATATGCACCGCACGTGTACTTTTCTTTCACTCATCCGAAAATTTAACAAGCCACCATCACTCGTGCGATGTTGATCGGTGTACGGTGTATTATTCTTTAGCTATGTGATAGGACTATGAATTTTAAATAATTTGCCTCTTAGTTAAAATTATCATTTTTGGAACTTGTATTGTTCTTTTACTCACCAATTCAATTTATTTTTTCACTACATTTTCATTAATTCATTTTCAGTTTAACTTCTACCTAGTCTTCAACAATACTCTAAGCCCACGTGATCAAATCGTCATGACAGCGATTGGTGAAAATAATAGTAAAAATCCCTAGATGTGGGACAGTGTTTGTAGGTATTTTAAATAAAATAAAGATAAAATATAACAAAAAAATCATATTATTAATTAATGGTGATTTACATTATAATATTTTTATGTTAGAATTCCATTTAGACCAATATAAAATCTTATCTTTAAAATTTTTGATCTAATCACTATTGAATTCAATACCTCTCCTATTAAAAGGGAAGAATAATTCGATACCTAACCTAAGATCACCGTATCCTGAGATTCTCGAGTGTTTTTTTATGTTTTTAATGTTTATTTAACCCTCCCTACTTTATCTCGATGCTCCGTACATTTCTTTATCTTCAAGTTTGGAAGTAATACCTAATACCGCTGGTATGGTTGAGGTAAATCAGTCTATATCCATCAGAAGAATATGTCCCAGTGTGTGCTGTAACAGTTTAATATTTGTTTTTTTTACGATAGGATCTTGAAGTAGTGATATTTTTAAATTACATATGGTATTGTGTTGACATGGTATTTTATTTTTTCATAGAAATGTTTCCACCTCTCGCCCTTTGAGCGAGATACAATTAGAACACTTTGTTCCTGAATCTTCAAAGGCTATAATAAACATGAATTATTTTGCGGGGAAAATTCTGATAAGGATTTTAGTTATGTTGAAATTCAACCTGAAGCCGAAATTGAGCAAAGTAGCGAAAAGAAAACTGAAGAAAGACCTCCAAAGACTAAGAGGTTGCCAATCGTAAAAAGAAAAAGCGGATACAAGTGAAGCTCAGATTTGCCCGAAAATCTTGGATTTGTTTACCAAATTTGTATATAGTTTTAACTAAATGATTACGTTTATTTAGATTAAATTTAATATATTCGTTTGTAATACGAAGTTTGTAGTACAAATTGTCTTTTACCTTTTTAAGTCAATAAAATAGCACTTGAGCCATCAGTTTTTTTGGTACATATGTTTATTGGGATCTAAAAGTTACCATAAAAAAATTGTTTTGAGTTTCAATTGTTGTGTATAAATAAGCATGGGACATCGTATATCCCAGTGCGTGTAGCGGAATGGGAGCTCCTAATTTTATCAAAAGAGCTGAATTTAAAATTATTATTATTATTCAATAATTGAAATTTTGAGGGACAAATTCTTGACAAAAATTAATTGTGGGAACGGAGGGTTAAAAAATGTTATGCATAAAGAACACAATTAAAAATTATTTATTTTAGCTTGATGGCAAATAGTATATTATCTTAACTACGGCTAACTGTTAAAATTATAACAGTATTGGTTAGAATAAGTAATAGTAATCTTATTTTGATTAAACATGTGATAATCACTTTGAATGTTTTCGTTTATGTAGTAGAATTGTTAAATCTTACAAATAGATCAACTTGATTGGTTTAGAAAGTACCTACAAATCATACATTTAGCTTGTTGCACGTTTAGAAATTACAAATCAATTTAAAATTTACTTTAAGAGATGAAATTGTACATGGGCAATGGTACACAATAAACAATTACAATTTTTAATTTCTTTTTATTTATATTAAATTAGTAGGTATCTATAAAATTCATAATTAATTTAGAATATGCTGCTAATTTTTCATGTTAAATTTGTTTTTGTTCATTTAAAATATATATTAAAAATCTGATGTGTCCAACACATGACTTTCCTATCTAGTTATTATAGGCTTTATAGGCGGTTATTTTGTACAACCTATTATACCTCCTCTATAAATATTTAGGGAATAAACTAAATATATACATTTTCCACATACATTTAACTCGAAACATTTTTTTACAGATATTCATTGAAAACGAAAGTACTGAAAAATTTAAATTTAGTACTTTTCTCCAATTTTTCCATTACGGTTCATTTTAGAAAAATCATGTAAAAACAAAAATTATAGAGATCAATAACGCAAACAACTTTTAGTTTAACAATTTTCTTGAAAATCAGAATTTTGCACATTTTGTCAAATTTCTCGAATACGGACCATTTCAGAAAATTTTGACATAAAACAAAAATTATAGATAATAATATTAGAAGTAACTTTTATTTGAACAATTTTCTTCTTCAAACATAAATAACAGATATATTCCATAAAATATAAAAACGGCCTTTCGTAAAGTACCCCCCCCCCCAGATGTTCCGACTTTGTCCAAAATCTAATCATTTCACGTCAGGCCGAAATAAACCTTAAGTTTAAAATTTAATGTTTTTTTCTTTATCCTTTTTTGAGTTTTCTTCAAAATTCGAAATTTACACATTTTCCCAAATATCTCGAATACGGTCCATTTTAGAGAAATTATGTATAGAATAAAAATTATAGAGAATTATATTACAAACAACTTTTATTTAAACAATTTTTATAAAAAAATATTTTTTTTTTACATTTTGTCAAATTTCTCGAATACGGACCATTTTAGGAAAATTTTGCATAAAACAAAAATTATAAATAATTATATTAGAAGTAACTTTTATTTGAAGAATTTTCTTTTCCAACCGTAAATAACGGATATATTCCATAAAATATAAAAATGACCACTGCCCAAAATCTAATCTGCTCATTGGACGCTGAAACAAAGCTTAAGTTTAAAATTTGGTGTTTTTCTGTGTATCGGTTTATGAGTTATGCGTTATACAGACACACACACACACACACACACACACACACACACACACACACACACACACACACACACACACACACACACACACACACACACACACACACACACACACACACACACACACACACACACACACACACACACACACACACACACACACACACACACACACACACACACACACACACACACACACACACACACACACACACACACACACACACACACACACACACACACACACACACACACACACACACACACACACACACACACACACACACACACACACACACACACACAGACACACACACACACACACACACACACACACACACACACACACACACACTGACACACACACACACACAGACATCATCGCGAAAATAGTCAAAACAGATTCAGGGGACCTCAAAACGTAAAAATCCGTTGAAAACTCGAGGTCGAAAAAAATCATGATTCCTATACTTTCCTTATATCTGTATACAGATAGGAAAGTAAAAAATGTAACAAAAAGTTATATTGATATAGACAAAAAAAAACAATCCAGTTCTGAATAGAATTGATCACAACATGAACTTCAATAATTCATTTCAAAGGATAATTTGATGGTGTACAAAGAATATACATTCACAGTAAGTGTTCAAAATGTTCACCACCAGCTTCTATACAAGCATTAACCTTTCTTTTTATGTTTTCGAACACATTATGCAATTGTTCCTCAGTTACACTTTCAATTTCATTAACTATAGCTTGCTCTAATTCATTCACATCATGCAAACGATTTCTGAATACTTTATTTTTTATATGACCCAATAAAAAGTAGTCAGGAGGTGTGAGGTCTGGAGATCTTGGAGGCTATAATCCTTTACTAATAATTCGGTCATCAACATATTCTTCTATAAGGTCAATAGTAGCACTAGCTTTATGAAAAGTTGTCCCATCTTGTTGAAAATCACCCAATTGTAACTCGTCATCCTGTAGCTGTTCAACAATTTTAAGTAAAATATTTCGATAACGTTGGCAGTTAATTGTTTTATAGAAAAATATTGGCCCTATTATTCTTCTTCTTGAAATTGCTACCCAAATACCAACTTTTATGGGATGTAGACAAATTAATGAGGATTTTTAGTTGCCCATGTTCGATAATTTTGACTATTGACATATCCTGATAAGTGAAACCATGCTTCATCAGTAAAAAAGTTCGATCCAATAAGTTATTGTCATTTAATTGCTCATTGAACCATCGACAGTATTCCATACGTTTAACAAATTCACCAGGAAACAATTGTTGCAGTACTGAAACCTTAAAAGGATGTATTGAAAGATTTTTTTTCAAAATCTTATGGCTAGTTCCTACAGATAAATCTAAAACGATGAAATTAGATTATAAGAGAGTCAAGCTCCCAAACACTGCTCTTACTTGCTTGAGCTGCTAATTTTTTCACCGATTTGGTGGGACTTTGCTCCATGCGAACTCGTACATCTTGAACAACTTCTTCGGTTATTACTGTGGGCCTTTCAGACCCCTTTTTTACAAATACAATTTTTCGTTTCAAAACGTTGAACATGAATATATCTATAATGACGAAAACTAATATATTCTATTTGTACAGCTGGAAAACGCTCCTCAAATTCTTGAATGCAACTCTGAATTGAATATGACCAAGTTTTATCATCATTTCGAGATCCACTTCTAAAATGTGCCATTAAAATAAAATCTTGTTCCGGTGTAAACATTTTGAGCTGAAAATTATATTGTCAATAAACTTGTAAAAAAGTAAATAAATTTACACTTACCGACAGAAAAGTATAAAAGCACTATTGAGCTCTAAAAAGAACTGATTCGTTTATTATTATTTGAGGAAAAATTGAATAAAAGCGTGTTGACAAAATGCAAAAAGTCAATAACCTTTAAATAATATAAATATACCCAAAAACCCAAATGGACGCTTGTGATATTTTTGACAGTATTGACGACAGTTGGCATATAAGGAACCAAATTAGGCCCTTTCGTTGTGTTTTTGATGCTACCAGATCACGTGGGTTTCGGGTATTGTTGAAGACCTGGTATATTTCGATCACTTTTCAGACTTACTTGTTCATTATCATTCAAGAAATAAATATATGTATTAGGAATCTTCAGTTCAAATTAATTTATTGTATCAGGAACCTTCTGTTCAAATTTAAATATTTTTTGTTTCTCTATCATAACCTTTGGCTCTCTCTGCTATTTGGCAAATTGTGTACAATAAATCCTAAATTGAATTTATCTGTTTTAAATTACCTAATATTCGTTTGAATTTAAACTTATCTTATTGTATCTTGACAGTGATCATAGTCCAGTTTTGTTTTCTCTGAAAAAGTATATTTTTTAATAGTCAAAACTGGTTCAAGTTGAGACACATCATAAAAAGTTTCAAAATAAGCAATTGATAATTCACCCCTAAGTATAATAAATTTTACCATTTTCCTGTACGGAATTCCAGGTAAAGGCTTGCATTGGAACCCAATGGGCCTTAATATGTTTTATTAACAAGCAACGAAGCTGTTGCAGAACCTGACAAGAAGACTCAGGAGAATGAAATATTTTAAGTTAGCCAAGTGATTGTGTTAATGGCTTGGTTTGGTTCTTACACGAACTAATTCAGTGAATTACATTCGTTCATCTCAAGATTGATTATTATCCTGACGTATTCTTGAAAAATAAAAATTGTCAACTGTATTTCAGAACTGGAATTGACGGTTCTGTTTAAACCAAAACAAACTCATTAGGTAGCAGAGCAAAGTATTGTGCAGTTTAGTGTAATTAAGTTATCAGACTCTAAGGTATACTCGCGAGTAGAATTTTACTTTTTAAGATTGCAACCTCAGTTAAGTTAAGTTAGAACAATATTACTCATTAATCAACTTTTGATCACATGGTAATATTAAAATATTAAAAAAATCTTCTAAATTTAAAAAAGAAATAGTATTTTGTTATACTTATATAAACTTGCGTTATTTTTTTTACTTTTTTTTAAACAAAAAAGCAATTTTCATAGGAGCTTCCGCGACCACGGAAAGCTACAGTAATTATAGTTTATTTGTTTATTTTCTTGTTTTACTCAGCAAGAAAATATTATGTTTGCCGAACCCGCACTTAAACTCGTAGTGCACCTGGAAAACATTTTATTCGAATATGTTTTCACATTATAATAATGAAATTAAAACGAGCATAGCTACGAAATTGTCCATTTAAATTTAAACTGGCTCTCATTAAAGAACTGCTGTTGTGCAGGCTCTATAAAAGTAATTAAGCTTTTGCAAAGTACACGGAAAACATCAGCCTCCATTTAAATGTTATAACAATACATTCTAATGATTTGCATTTTCCATTGTAATGCAAAATTATTCCGAACAACCACGAAAAATATCAAGTATATTTTCATTATTTTGCGATATTTGTTAAACTGCTGAACTTCAGATTTAATACACAAAAGAATTGGTATAATCAATTATACAAATCAGAAGCACATTTTGTATTTTGCATTTTTTATGGATACAAAGTAATAAATATAATACCTAATATATTATTTTACATTAACAGCCGAATTCTCAAATAAGCAATTTTATATTTTAAGAAGTAGTTTGTGCAACAAGAGTACGATGTGAACAATCCACTAGAGTTGTACAGTATATTTTTTCTACGACTCACTAACGAAAATTTACAAATAAAAAAATATTTTAGGCTATTAAAGCAAAATAACTAATTTGTTATTATACTTAGAGATTTAACTGTATATGTAAAATGTATTACAATGATTTATAATTCTTGTAAAATATAATGAAAATGAAAATATAATGAAAATAGGTGTGAGCATAAAAATTTTATAACAAAAATATAATACTAATCTTTTATATATTTATTTAATTAATTTTGTCCAGCATGAGATCTCTCTTTTTCTCAGGGTGTGTAGGTTACGATTTCACAGATTGCTCACTCTTTTCAATAAAACAAAGAAATCGGATTCAATAGGATATAATCAATAAAAAAAAAATGTAATTTGTAATCAATTAGATGAGATGGAAATGAATGAAAAATGGCTTAAATTAAATGATAAATACAATGAAAATATTCAAAAACCTTTTAAACGCTAATAATACAATCCTAGTATTCAAATATCCTCAGTAGAACAGTTATCACGGTTGGCAACACCAATAAGTTACCAGAGTCAGAACTTGTCAGTCTTCAAATAAGGTTAGGAATTTTTATGAAGAGCAAAAAAATGCTCCTGTTAGGCAAGAAAAAAGTTTCTACGTGTTTCAAATCACTTTAAATAAAATCGACTATGAAGCAAGTAAGTGGAAATTTATCAATAATGTTTATAACTAATCTTACTTTATGAAAGAACACCTCACTGATAATTCTTTTTTAGGAATATGTCACCTCGCTCTGCTATTTCTTTCACATCATCGATTGGCTTCGAGAGAAAACAGGGCTCTCCTGTTTTTTTCCTTTTCGGTAAGTAATAAAATTTTGTCTGCTTCAGTGTTTTACAACCTCCAACTTTTTTAGGTTACCTTTCAAAAATAATTTTCTGACAGCGTCAGAAATAAAATCAAATGTTTGGTAGGCTCTTGCAATTAAAACAATTGCCGATCAGAGCTCTTTCAACGATCATTCCCTTAGGACGGTCAAAATGATACTGATTTTGACTTTTATTGTCACTTCCAACCTTACTTTGGAATTCTGAATTTCACAAAAATGATAAATTTTGGATTAGGAACTGCCCAATATGCTTAAAACTAATGTACAACCTATTCTATACAATTAAAATTACCCCAAACATTGTTCTTTTATGACATTTAGCATAAATCAATGTTTTTTTGAACTTAGGTTATCTGATGAGTATTTTACACATATTTCTCTCAGATTACCCTTTAGCAAGGACTTATTGTTATTAAAATGTTCACAAATTCCCCTTACAAATTAAGATTCACTTCCTATGTGCTAAAATAGACAATTTAATATAAAATTCTACTGCTAATTAATGGTACATCTTCAATGATATCAAATGTGACAAAATGGGCCCCAAAATATTCCAATATGTCTTATGGTGCTATAAGAGCATAATATCACTACTATTTTATCCCCTGCCACCAGAAATTAGTTAGATTTTTATAATTTGAAAAATTTATTCGCATAGTTTCCAAATGTCAAATATTGTAAAAACATCATTCTTTGATTTACTGGTAAAAATCTCTATGGTTGTCTTTTTATATGTTATGCTGTGAGAAATATATTCAAACTAACAAATTATCACAGTTTTAACTCATAAATTTCTCCCAGTGAGATAGTCTGTCATGATTCCTTTGAATAAAGATGTTTTCCGTTTCAATTTTAATTCAAATTTTTCTAAGTCCTTTAATTAATGTTTTGTTTAACTTTTTATGCTTTAAATGTTTTATAATGTTCAAAGTGATTTGTTTTTTAAAATGGTTCATTATATGTGAATTGTTTAAATCCCATATACAGGGTGCAATCATAAAATAATAACAGATTTTTTTTTATTAACTTTATTGAATATTATTATGTCTTCTTGATTGTATTTTTATTTTAACACCTTACAATAATTAATTCATTGTAGTATATATAATATTTGATAGTTTTGATAATTCGCTAACATGTCCAATTTCTACAGTAAATGTCTACGGATATGTATTCGCATGATATTATATCTATTTAAACAGATTTTTAGATAATCAGTTGATCATATATTTTTTTAAATGATAATATTTTCTATAAATTTAGGGAGTATACGAGAAAATATTTTTTATTTCAACTTTCAAAGGACCTGTAGCTTTTTCTTATTTTTGATATTTTCTGCTTTCAAAACGTATGTAAACATTTTCGATAGCCTATATAATTAATTTTGTTATTACACTTGGTATACTCTGTATATTTTTATACTTATAAAAGGTATGTATTATAATTATGTTTTGAAAATATTCAAATATGTTGAATTGTTTACAGCAGGACCCTCGTATATTTAACAGCAGATATTTAATTTAGAGACTGATGTTTATTTAACAATGCCCACTTCTGACCTATTAAAACATTCCATTACCTACAATGCCAAAAAATTGTATAATAACCTTCCGATGCAATTAAAATCTATAAATACATACGATAAGTTCCGAAGACTGACTAAAGCTTTTCTTCTAGAAAGACCATAATACACAGTAGCAGAATTTTATAACGTACCTTAGACATTTGAGTTCCACATACAATGGCATTAATTAAATAATTAAATATTAAAGTTTAAATTTAAATTTAAATTTAAATTTAAATTTAAATTTAAATTTAAAAATTAAATTAGAATAATAATTATAATGACGGATATTGCATATCCATTGCAATTGTTATTCCTATTTTGTCTGTTTGTTTCTGTTTGTTTTTTCTGCTGTTTAGTTATTTTTTATAATATGTTTAGTATTTAAGTTACACGCTTTGTCTATAAAATTTTTGTAAATTTTTTTACGACAATAAAGCATATCTCTCTCTATTGCTAATAATTAATAACGTGTTTTATTAAGATTGTCGTCGTATTTTATCTAGCCATTGATTGGTTTTTATTTGACATAAAGAGGAACGTATTGTTAACCAGCTTTAACATCTTAAGGATTTTATTAAGTAGCGTAAGCACATACTTTTCTCTTACTATACGGAAAATGGTCGCACTGCGCAGCTCTCTGAGTGCCCTTTAAAAGGATATAAAAAACTCCGCCATTTTAAACACTTATTACGTGTTGCCTACATCTTGGCGCAATAGTTTTAGTAGTTATGTTATAGTATTTACCCCACATACTTTGATTTTCTTTTACTATACGAAGAATGGTCGCACTGCGCAGCTTTCTGAGTGCCTTTTAAAAAGAGATAGAAAACTCCGCCATTTTGAACCCTTATTACGTGTTGCCTACATCTTGGCGCAATATTTTTAATAGGTGCGTTTTAATCATCCGCTTCTGCTTCGGAATTGTCGGTTTTCTTGTTTTAATCTGACAGGTTAAAACGACTAAACCGACATTTCCGGAAGCAGAAGCGGATTATTAAAACGCACCTGATATTTTGCTTGCTGATGTCAGTGTCAGTGAATATTATTTTTGAAGTCACAGTTTATTGCTAAAGAATCAGTTAGCTCACTCGGACCAGTTGAAAGTTCCAAAATAACATCCACTCCAGGGATACAAATTCAGGATACGCAGAAGCTGCTGTTTTATTGTAGGCGGTTGTTATATATTGTATTATCCGAGTTGCACAGTATATAAACTGAAACATTGAGATCAAAAGTGCTGACTCAGAGTGAGCGATCTGATTCTTTGGCTGTAAACTGTGTCAAAGGGTTCAAAATGGCCGCGCCCAATGTTGGGCGTGTCGGACCTCTCTCTTGCCTCGTATAGTAATTAAAGTATGTGGTTAATAGAGAGTTATTGCAAGTTCACTTAAGGCACATACTTTGATTTTCTTTTACTATACGGAGAATGGTCGCACTGCGCAGCTTTCTGAGTGCCTTTTAAAAGGAGATAGAAAATTCCGCCATTTTGAACCCTTATTACGTGTTGCCTACATCTTGGCGCAATATTTTTAATAGGTGCGTTTTAATCATCCGCTTCTGCTTCGGAATTGTCGGTTTTCTTGTTTTAATCTGACAGGTTAAAACGACTAAACCGACAATTCCGGAAGCAGAAGCGGGTGATTAAAACGCACCTGATATTTTGCTTGCTGCTGTCAGTGTCAGTGAATATTATTTTTGAAGTCACAGTTTATTGCTAAAGAATCAGTTAGCTCACTCGGACCAGTTGAAAGTTCCAAAATAACATCCACTCCAGGGATACAAATTCAGAATACGCAGAAGACTGCTGTTTTATTATAGGCAGTTGTCATATATTGTATTATCCGAGTTGCACAGTGTATAAACTGAAACATTGAGATCAAAAGTGCCGACGCAGAGTGAGCGATCTGATTCTTTAGCTGTAAACTGTGTCACAGGGTTCAAAATGGCCGCGCCCTATGTTGGGCGTATCGGATCTCTCTCTTGCCTCGTATAGTAATCAAAGTATGTGCGTATTAATCATCCGCTTCTGCTTCGGAATTGTCGGTTTTCTTGTTTTAATCTGACAGGTTAAAACGACTAAACCGACAATTCCGGAAGCAGAAGCGGATTATTAAAACGCACCTGCTATTTTGCTTGCTGCTGTCAGTGTCAGTGAATATTATTTTTGAAGTCACAGTTTATTGCTAAAGAATCAGTTAGCTCACTCGGACCAGTTGAAAGTTCCAAAATAACATCCACTCCAGAGATACAAATTCAGGATACGCAGAAGACTGCTGTTTTATTATAGGCGGTTGTCATATATTGTATTTTCCGAGTTGCACAGTGTATAAACTAAAACATTGAGATCCAAAGTGCCGACGCAGAGTGAGCGATCTGATTCTTTAGCTGTAAACTGTGTCACAGGGTTCAAAATGGCCGCGCCCTATGTTGGGCGTGTCGGACCTCTCTCTTGCCTCGTATAGTAATCAAAGTATGTGATTTACCCTTATTTACACAAAGTCAGACCCCAAAGATAATATTTGCGAACCTAAACTTTACAAAACCATTAATCAATAATGAATATCTTGAAAACTTTGCTCTACTTGGTGATTTTATGTTAAATCTTTCCACTTGTAAGTAACAGTAACTACTTTTATTATGTTCCTATTGTTGTATCTTAAATGTTTTTTATTTTTGTAGGAATTTTGAGCACTTAACCTGAACAGTGACTACAAACCATTAATCAAATTGATTAGAAATTATTTTTAGCTAAACTCTATTATGTCTGTTCTCAGCATTTTGAGGAAAATGCTTATTGCTCTTATGTAAAAAGGTATGTGATCAATCATGAAATAATTCTTTTTAAATACCAACAAAATTGAAGCATTTACTTCAATAGATAGAAGCAGTATTTAAATTAAACGAATTAATATAAATAGACATGTAAGTAATATTGTTTACTTTTTGGAACATTTATATTATAAAAATTATTTTTATTTATTTCAGGTTTACTACCTCTGGCTCATCTACACATTTGAAAGTGGAGGTAGTCCATAGCCTCACTAAGAAAATAGCCCATCTGGAACAGTTAGAAAATGTCCTGTAATATTTAATTTTTTTATTTGGTACAGTAAACTGTGTAACAATTTCGGAAAAAGGGAAATTTCTGAGAAGCAAAAGTAGCACTGATCCAGATACATTGATTTGGTAAGTTAGACACACACAGAAATCATAAAAGTAACAAAAACGTCTTGTAGATCTACCATATGTCGACATCCTTTTTACAATATTAAGACAACGGACTAAAAAAAGCATTGCTAGATCATCGATTGCTATAGAAGCAGAGAGTTCTGAAAATGTACACTGGCAATCTAATGTTAATACAATTAACAAACTTGTGTAATCTTTGAAAATGAAAATATTGGTTGAGGGGGGTGGCAGTAATACCCATAGGGGTATTTTCCTGAATAGAAAATAATCAGCAATTTTTTACTGTGTAACAACTGAAAGGAGACTCATTTGTAGATGAACAGTACATCTGTTTTATATTTCTTTGTTTTTATTTTATAGTTTCGTACCATATTTACAGCTCAAAAAATGCAAAATATAATATTAGATTGTTTAGCCTCAAAGATTTTTATTACATTACAAAAATAAAATGTTTGTTCATGGGCATGGGACTGGCGAAAAATATCATAACATTAATTTAAAATCATATGCACAGCTTTAGAAATAATTTAAAACCACTCACCTCTATTTCAAGATGCACTCGGAATTATAACTTTCCATCAAAGAAGTTTCTTGTATATTATTTAAAATAACGTTTCTTCTAAATTTGTTGCCTTCATTTAAAATCTCAAAATACCAAGATGTAGGCTACCAGTTTAACATTTTTGAAAAATGTGCTGCCTAACCTAGTAGTTATTGCATCAAAATGGCCGCCCCCTATGGTGGGCGTGTCTGACGTCTCTCTTGCACCGTATATTAATTAAAGTGTATGAGCGTAAGGTATTCATATTAGGTACCTTTATTAAAATTATTGTGCCTTTAATAAAATTAAGGTACCATTTTAAAATTATTGTTCCTCAGTTATTTTTTAATATATAGCCATTTCTTTGTTTTATTTGTTCAAATATTTGTCTTAAATAAATAAACTTCTGCCTTTTTGTTTGAATCTGTTCCATCACCTAGTTTTGATTGTTGCGTCATTATTGTAAAATGTGTTCTGTGTATTTGGGTGCAAATAAAGTGAAAAAACATTCATTTAAAATCTTTAATATTATTTGCATTTTATTATTCTTATTGCCCATAAAGTTCTATTTCTGTGTGTTATGTAAGTACTTTTATTTCATTATTTATTAAGTACAATTACCGTAATATTTGCCATCAGAGGACTGTTGATGATAACAGGTTTTTGACTGCTGTTGTACGTATAGTGATAGTAAGTGATAGTAATAAAGTTCTCAGCATAGTATAATATCCCACACATTTGTATGTCAACATATCGCCAGAGCTTTTTTATGTCAATAAACGAAGAATTTTGATATTTTTAAGATTATCTTTGAGAATTTTTCTTTGATTACGCATATTCCATAAAAACGTATTTTTTTATTTTTGCTATTCATTATTTACGCTCTGTAGATTCAATAACTGTTTTCGAGACTTCCATTTTGTCAGAACTCTAACGGCACGTCTTCAATCAATTTGTTTTATGCTTTTTTATTGAATTTATGATTATAATCTTTCGTTGCCTTCAACGACTTCAGCGATATTTTCGCTCTGTTCATTCAATTATCTACTTTTTTTCATGATCTCTTACCAACAATTGACTTGCTGTGCCCTATTTATGTAGTTCTCATGTCTGCTTTGATTTTTTATCTTTAGAGCTGTATCGCAAATATTTTAGTTTTATTAGGATTGGCTTTATTGGCCTCAAATATATGTGATTTCTCACGTTCTATCGTTTCATTTGATATTCTTTTAGTATACCATTGATGTTTAGATGACACCGAATGAAGATTATCATGGCATTTAAACATTCACGAGAATTGGAGACATAATTTCAAAAATGCCGAATAGATACAATGAATGACGTAATCATTATTAAATGTCCCTTGACAATACCTTTTTTTTGTGTCATCGGCATCAACTGCTAAGGTTATTAGCCTTGTGTTGTGTGTAGGCTTTGTTACTGTTTCCCAGCGCCACTTTAGAAACAGCACTGCTAATTAGAAACAACAGTGAATGGTCAAGTGGGGAATCCTACCAAGACATCAGAATTAATTTTAAATAATTTAAATTAAATGGCCCACGGTGGGATTCGAACCTGGAACCTTTGGATCCACAGGCAGAGACTCTACCACTGAGCCACCCACCCTTTAATACCCTTTTAAATTTAATCAGAGTCAGACCAATACTTCTTAGTGTTCTTAACCACATACTTTGATTTTCTTTTACTGTACGGAGAATGGTCGCACTGCGCAGCTTTCTGAGCGCCTTTTAAAAGGAGATAGAAAACTCCGCCATTTTGATCCCTTATTACGTGTTGCCTACATCTTGGCGCAATATTTTTAATAGGTGCGTTTTAATCATCCGCTTCTGCTTCGGAATTGTCGGTTTTCTTGTTTTAATCTGACAGGTTAGAACGACTGAACCGACAATTCCGGAAGCAGAAGCGGGTGATTAAAACGCACCGGATATTTTGCTTGCTGCTGTCAGTGTCAGTAAATATTATTTTTGGAGTCACAGTTTATTGCTAAAAAATCAGTTAGCTCACTCGGACCAGTTGAAAGTTCCAAAATAACATCCACTCCAGGGATACAAATTCAGGATACGCAAAAGACTGCTGTTTTATTATAGGCAGTTGTCATATATTGTATTATCTGAGTTGCGCAGTGTATAAACTGGAACATTGAGATAAAAAGTCCGACGCAGAGTGAGCGATCTGATTCTTTAGCTATAAACTGTGTCATAGGGTTCAAAATGGCCGCGCCCTATGTTGGGCGTGTCGGACCTCTCTCTTGCCCCGTATAGTAATCAAAGTATGTGTTCTTAACACACAAAAATATACATATGACAGTTGTAACAAAAAATTCTATTAAGTAACTTGCTGTCACATACTTTGATTTTCTCTTACTATACGGAGAATGGTCGCACTGCGCAGCTTTCTGAGTGCCAAAAGGAGATAGAAAACTCCGCCATTTTGATGCCTTATTACGTGTTGTCTACATTATAGAGCAATATTTTTAATATTTTGCTTGCTGCTGTCAGTGTCAGTGAATATTATTTTTCGAGTCACAGTTTATTGCTAAAGAATCAGTTAGCTCCCTCGGACCAGTTAAATGTTCCCAAATAACATCCACTCCAGAGATACAAATTCAGGATGCACAGAAAACTGCTGTATTATTATAGGCAGTTGTCATATATTGTATTATCCAAGTTGCGCAGTATATAAACTAAAACATTGAGATTAAAAGTGCTGACGCAGAGTGAGCGAACTGATTCTTTAGCTATAAACTGTGGTAAAGGCATCAAAATGGCCGCGCCCTCTGTTGGGCGTGTCGGACCTCTCTCTTGCACCATATAGTAATCAAAGTATGTGGCCCACATACTTTGATTACTATACGAGGCAAGAGAGAGGTCCGACACGCCCAACATAGGGCGCGGCCATTTTGAACCCTGTGACACAGTTTACAGCTAAAGAATCAGATCGCTCACGTCGGCACTTTGGATCTCAATGTTTCAGTTTATACACTGTACAACTCGGATAATACAATATATGATAACCGCCTATAATAAAACAACAGTCTTCTGCGTATCCTGAATTTGTATCCCTGGAGTAGATGTTATTTTGGAACTTTTAACTGGTCCGAGTGAGCTAACTGATTCTTTAGCAATAAACTGTGACTTCAAAAATAATATTCACTGACACTGACAGCAGCAAGCAAAATATCAGGTGCGTTTTAATCATCCGCTTCTGCTTTCGGAATTGTCGGTTTAGTCGTTTTAACCTGTCAGATTAAAACAAGAAAACTGACAATTCCGAAGCAGAAGCGGATAATTAAAACGCACCTAATAAAAATATTGCGCCAAGATGTAGGCAACACGTAATAAGGGTTCAAAATGGCGGAGTTTTCTATCTCCTTTTAAAAGGCACTCAGAAAGCTGCGCAGTGTGACCATTCTCCGTAAAGTAAAAGAAAATCAAAGTATGTGATGTGGTCTAAGTCATCGATTATTTTTTAAGTGACAGAACGACCATAATTACAGAAAACTAACCTTACCATGAGGTTAAATTAGAAGCATGTTGAATCCTCCGAGATTGATAACTTGATTAGTTAAAGAGATAGAAGCAAATAACCGTAGTTTCTTTATTAGCCCTTTATAAAATTGAAAAATATATTTCGTGGCATCTTAAAAAATCCTAAACGCATCTAACCACTTTTCACGCATGCGCAATATTGATTTTTAGATTTTTTTTTTATTTCGGAACTATGTAGCATCAGTATTTTGAAACAAGCATTTATTTTTGAGTTTCAGTCATTTTAATTATGCCTTTTCTTAGTAATTTCTTACAGTTTCAATAAAATATTGCTGAATCTAGCCTTATATATGTGATCCTTACATTCTACCGTCTCATTTAACATATCGCACGTCTGTCTAACTCATCATCAATTTTAAAATGACGTTTAATTTTAGCATGTCGTATCAAATTACATATTTAAAAATTATGAGAGTCGGAGGCATGAATTCCAAAAAGTGGCAATAAGGAATTAACAAATGACATTATTAGCTTGTTACGTAACATTACCATGTTGCGTCTCCTTTACAGTATTGTTTTTCCAATTGACCTTGGTCTAATAGTAACGAATATATAGATTTATGTCTTTTTGGCTTTGCTGCTGCGCATCATTTTTCTCTTCAGCGTTAATCTATACCATGTCTTTCTTGCAACGCCGTTTTTTCTATTTGAATCTGACTAATAATACTTGAAATATAGACGTGAGTTCTTTTGGCTTTTGCTACTGCGCGTGATTTTTCAACGTTAACCTACGTAACATAGTGCCGTTTCTTCCATGTAAATCGGACCAATAACAGTGGAAATATACACTTAGGTCGTTTTGATGTTGTATTTAAGCATTATTTTTCTTTTCAATGTTAATTTATACCACGTCTCCCTTATACCGCCGTTTGTTGTCCTGTGTTTTTTTGTCTAGTAAAAGCGGAAATATATACTTAGGTCCTTTTGGCATTGCCACTGCACACGATTTTTATCTTCAGTGTTAATCTACGTCACGTTTTCTTCACAACGACGTTTCACGTTTGGTTTCATCCACTAATAGCAGATACAAGCATGAATTTCAGAAAAATTCTCATGTTAACCAAAGAGCATTTACATTTGGTTTAAGCCGACTTTACCTACATTTTATACCAGGATGAACATTTAAAATATAAAATTTCACGGAAAACTCTAGTATAAAGTAGTTTTAAAATTTTTAACTTCCTTTAATAGGGTTAGTTTAATTTTGGAGTCCTATATATTTTAAATATTAATATAGGATTAGTTTAATTTTGGAGTCCCATATATTTTAAATATAAAGATCTTATCAAGAATTACTTCTTAATAAACTTTAAAAAGTTTTAAAACTATTTCCCAAACGATATCAGTGTCACTATTCTTATAAAATTACTTTATCCTCGCCGACACTTACTCTGACCTTTTTTTCATGGAAATTTTAGACCGACCCCTAGACACCACTGGCTAGCGAGGCCCTTCCTTATTGAATTTTTATAAGAAAAGTCTTTATATTGTCTTTTATTGCTCCAAACCTTTAACGTTCCAGAAAATAAAAACCATTTTCTTTTCTCATAAATAAATAAAAAATGTTTTCATATTAGAATAACATTTAAATAATATTTACAAAGTATTTTCAGAGAATGAGAAAATGATGGATGTAAACAATCGAAAAAAAAAAACATAAAGGATTATGGTAAACTATTTATAAATGTTTATTAATGGAGGACAGATTTTTTAGATATAAACCAAAAACTCTAGGTATTTCTTAAATATTTTCGAAAATTTTTAAAAATAGTTTGAAATTCATAATTATTACCAGGTTCATGTTGACGCAAGATAAACAGAGAATTCAAATGAATTAGGGACACGTGCGTTTGCCAGGAAAAGAGGTTGCCTTTTAAAAGAAGACGGTATTGAATTGAACAAAAAATCATTACCAACTTCCCCAAAAATTAGCATCATTTTTTTTTTTAATTTAAAAATGGCATCTTATATTTTACACAACTGATCTAAAAAAATGAGTAAAAATTACCAATATAATAGTGCCTGTGATATTATCAGGCTGGTTTTTATATAGAAATGATAAATACACATTAAATTACTGTTATAGGAACGTGTGCCACTTAGAAGTGGTCACATTTTTAAAACAGAAAAGTTTAAAGACAATTCGTAATTAGTGATAGAATACTACAGGTTGCCAATTTAAACAAGAACTACTAATAATAATATATTTCTAGTTTGTTAAGGAGGTCCTTTCGCCACCCCTCTCGCCACCAATGTTAAAAAAAAGTTATTAGATTATGACTAAAATTAATTTTTTTCTTCCTTATTTATCTAATACTGAACTTTTAACTATACCTTACCTTGCAAATTTTTGAGAATTTTTTTTTTAATGTATTTGTACAGTGCCTCACGAGAAAGTAAGTCCTCAACAACAATTCTCGAATTATACTATTATTTATTGATTAGATGGAGTAGAAAAAAACTAAAAATAAGGTTCTTGAAATATTTAGGTTTTGTTTATTACAATAAAATATATAGGTTACCGTGGAATTTATTGAGAAATTAATATTAAAAAAAAATTTCAAGTAACCTAGTTGAAAATTTTTTGTGATTTTTTAATATTAATTTCTAAAAAAATTCCACGGTAACCTATATATTTTATTGTAAAAAACGAAATCTAAATATTTCAAAAACCTTATTTTTAGTTTTTTTCTACTCCATCTAATCAATAAATAATAGTATACTTAATTATAATTCGAAAATTGTTATTGAGGTCTTACTTTCTCATAAGACACTGTACAAATAATCACATTTTGAAAAATTTTTTTCTTAAAAATTTGCACGGTAAGGTATAGTTAAAAATTCACTATTAGATAAATAAGGACTTCAACTATCAGAAAAAAATTAATTTTAGTCAAAATCTAATATTTTTTATTTAACATTGGTGGCGAAAGGACCTCCTTAACCGCTGGAAGGACAAAAATCGAATGCCGGAGCTGTAGCTAATACATTAACCACATTTATTTGTTGGTTTATTTTAATGTTATACTGAATGTTATATATTTTAAACGAAATAAAATATCTTAAACGCCATGAAATGGGGCATAGCACTACCAACAAAGCGCTAAATTACATTTCTTACACAAGTTTCGCCATAGTACCTGCCCAACTAACAAAGTAGCTTTATAATTTTTAGTTTACAAGACTATTATATTTTATTGATATTATATTGCTGTTTCTGGAATGCTAATTTATTGTAATACAGTTGCAGAAATCACTATTTTGTTCTCTGAAACTAAATAGTTATATAAATTAGTTTTTACAATATTCTTACAGCAAAATTATAAAATAGTTTTCACGATAACTATGAAATTGTTACATAAACATTTATACAACTGTTCTATACAATATTTCAGCTTATAAAATAAAATTGCTTTATAGTTATTCTATATTATTGTTCTGGATTACCTTTAGAACTTCATAATAACGCTTTAAAAAATAGTTATATAAATATTAGTGTGAGATAATTCCGCATCAATAGTAATTTGCTTCTGATGAAAACTCTAAAATAACTGTAATATATTGTCGAAATACACTATTACAAATCAGAAAACTGTATAGCAATTATTTTAGTTAAGAATAGTATTATCCCTTTAAAAATATTTATAAAAAAATAAAGCAACTACATTTGGTAGTACCTACGCCATATTATTTTTGTATTTTATGTTTGTTCAACTACTTCCCATACCAATTGTATGTGAGTGTATGGTCTGAAAATGTCAGATTTAAATAGTGAAGAAATATCAAAAATAAGTGGTACCTGCTTTTCAGAGAACAGTAAAAAATATTAGTAAAACATTTTGATGGTTTGTCTAGACACTCAAAAAAAAACTATCATTTAGCCAGATAATAATTAGGTATGTTCTGAATAATCATGCCCCAATACTAAAAGAAAGCCATATTTTTGGCGATGTCCATGTTAAATTTGCTTATTCTCGTAATATTAAAAATTATGCTTGCTCTATAAAGCTGTAGAAACAAATCTAATCATTTCAATTCCCAAATACTTAAATCGGAAACGATTTAGTAAGGTTATGTTATATTTTGACATATAGTGCAGCAATATGAAACTATTATACAACAAACCACGATGAACTTGTTTTGTAGAAATGAGTAATACAACTTAATTATTGTATTACAGCTGTTTTTACTACAATAATATTTTATAATTATGATTCAGTCTTAAAATAACTTTCTAATACCTCTGAATAGCCGCCATATTTAACACAAACCTAAGACAGTTTTAAAGCTAAATCTACTGTCGGTTTTACTAGTATTTAAGACAAAACCAATGTTAATTAAAGATTTTAATCATTAGTAATATTAGCATAATCTTATTACTAAAAAAAAATCAAATTGCATAAATTTAATTTTTGTTTCACACTGAAAAAGTATTAGAAATATGAATCAAACTCGAGGCGCTTAAAAATTTAGTATTGTATGTGCTATATAATTAACAGTAATTCTTGCTGCGCATCCAAAAACGACTTTATTGTAGGTCATACATTATGTCTAAACCGCGTTATAGATATCTCTTAAGTAGATACTGCCATTTTACTAATATCGCCTTGAATTTACTTTTATGACAAATATAGAATTAATTTGTTTTCACCAGATACATTTAAAAAACTAAAATGTTACTGATTTTGATATGCAACCTAACCTCAAAATTGAAAATTTATAAAACAGTTATAAAAGTTTAAAAAAACATTTGTTTAAAGTTTGTGTAAATGTGTAGTAACTGTTCGGTAACTGCATTCAACAAATCTTATAGAATTTACAAAAGAACCAAATAGTTCTGTAATACTGCGCCCATTTTGTGTTTATTACTGTTGAAAGAATGTTCCGGAAATGTTCTTAGCTAATATTCTATTTTATAAATTTTGTTCTGTAAACATTTTTTCAGCTTTTATAAAATATCAAATTGTTACTTGGGTGTTATGAGGCCTGTAAGGATCTTACCTTTTACAGGCTCCACTATGCTATATTTCTGAGGCGGACTATAATTCCATGTTTTTACAAGCTGCTGGCTTTAGATTAACGATCGATTAAACAAGCACATATGCATTTAACACTGTTTATTTTTACATGAAGAACACCACACTACATTTTATTAATTATTTACACTATGTACATATATCGTACTCATAACATTTATAATTTGGTCACCATTAGATCATGGGTTTATACCCAATTGTCGATGTCTCTGTTATTATGGGTGAGTCTAAGTCTGAAGATCATCTTGCCGTCGTCGGCGTGGTTTTAAAACCGCTACGGCTCGCGCAATCATTTTTGCGCATACATATTACCAACTGTTTTTCTTTGTCCAGTCATTATTATCGATTTCAAATTCGCTAGAGTCATTTTCTCGATTCTGACATTTTGTTAAGGGTATTCTTAACAGTACTATGGGGTGTTCAACAATAACTAAAACCCATTTGATTTGGTAACATTAACAACGCATCAAAAGTGTCTGATATCAAGTAATAGTAAAGCTGTTTTTTAACCAACTTATTGGTTTAAAATATTTTTTGAACAATATTTAAAAATGTAAATGATCGTGTTGCTGCAGCCACAGGAGTATCTAAAAACACTGTCGTCCGCATTTCTGGAGAGAAAAAAAGAATCGATAACCGTGAGATATCGGAATTTTCATCACCAAGAAAAACCATTAAAAAACCAAAAACAGTTAATGATATAGATGAAGCTGCACAAGAATCAAATTTTATTTTTTTATTATTAGATAGCTATTTTTGTTTCTGAGTTGTGTTCATTTACAGGCTCAATTTTTTTCCGTTTCTCCTTTTTGATTTTATATGGGGTTTCAAGTTGTTTTTGACTTATTTCGACGTAAATCACAACAACACACTTTTTTAATAAAGCAAACAAGTGTTAAGAGGTATATGTACGTGTAAACTACAATTACAAAAAATTGATATGAAACCCATGAAACCACCAACAAAAATGTAAAGCTAGCTTCCGTACTAGAACATGGTGTCATTCGTCGAGATAATTTATCGTTTTGTTTAATAGATCAAGAAATTTAAATATTCCCCTGTTATTTTTTATAAAATTATAAGAGAAATAAATTTTTTTCTAAATAGTATAGTTTATTATTTTGTAGAAAAACAAAATTTCGAAAATTTTAGTAATGTTTCAGAAACAACCGTTATTAATAATAGGTACCATTTTCCTTAATAAGGTAGAAATAAAATATAAACTATTTCCACGATTTACAAAGGCCTACAAAAAAAATATAGGTATTTTCCGCTATCCTATAAAATTTATATTTTCTGACTCAATTTCAAAAGGTTGAAGGAATTCCAAAACACCTTTTATGGCATAATAATTATTTTCAATTCTACATACTATCTTTAGCTGCTTTTAAAAACGTTCTAAGAAAGTCCAATCAGACCAATTTAATCCCTAAACTATTCCACACTTTTAAAATTTAATTACCTAAAAATATTAAAAACTATTTAAAATAACTTGTTTAGCAGACTGTACAATAGCTATCTTAGTCACACGTAGCGCGTTCTCTGTCTGGGCGTCGAACACCTCTAGAAATTTGATGAACTGTACCTCTAATTAATAATATAATTTTTTGTTGTTATTTTAAAAATCTTAGTGTATTTTGTTCTCATAGTTGCAGACCATTAAAAAGAAGATGATTTATTTTGCAATAAAAAGTTTCTTAATTTTATTGGTGGTTATTTGAAGTGTAGGCCCTGGTTTAGTAAATCAAAAGTTAAAATCGAGAAAAATATATAGACCGATGCCAAAATCCTATACGACACACCTCGGGAAATTTCTATGTAAAATTTGTTTATGCAAATTCTATTCTCCCAGCTCTAGAGCTATTATATTTGACTTATACTGTAATATAACTAAAATAATAGTTTTCTTCTTGTAACATAATCGATCATTAGAGCAGGGCACCATCTCTCAAATTTAACTAATGATTTTTGCCGTCTTTGTTGAATTAAACACGTAATTACAATTTATATTCTTGTACATATTGGTGAATTTGCAATTCATTTATGGTCATACACATCGTCGTTTACAATTAGTTTTCCATAGAACAATCTGCTTGGAGTTCAAATTAGCTTTTGAATTCGGAAAACGCTGCATTCATCTTACAGGAAGCGTTCTTATTGTTTAAAATATTAATTACCCGTCCATAAGAGACGCATAATATTTTCCTAATATTGCGCGCTTTTTGTCGTTTGTCTACAAAGAGAGTAAATGATATTGTTATTATTATACTGACTTGTATAAGTAATAAAACACCTAAAATTTTAATATTCATATTTATTTATTTTTGACAATTTTTAAAATTGTTATCAAGAATGTTGTTTAGAATTATTATAAATAAATTGCATTTTATTATCAAAAATACAGGGTGTTTCTAAATTAATGCGACAAAATTCAGGAGGTGATTGCTCGTATGAAATTAAGATGGGTCTTTCCTCAGCCCACCCCTTTCCGAGATATCACCCTTAAAATGTGGTGACTAAAATTGAGATTTTATTTTTTCTAAAATTTCAGTAAAGCTAGAAACTTAAAATTCTGTAATTTTCGTGCACTTGCAAAGAATTAACCACGGATATTTTTTTCAATATTTCTGTTACATTATAGGGGGGTGAAATTAGCAGCCCTTACTTTATTTCATATAAAAACAGTAAAGATGTAAAATGTAATACGATTCATAACAAATGCTGGAAATGACCACCTCTACCTTGTTTTTAATTACAAAGTTTTAGAATAGTAGGCTGCTGTCATTTCGACAATTCAGTTAGCCTGTTTACTTAATGTTTATTCAAATTGTAGTAGGCTGATGTCAAACACTGTTGTTGATAGTTACCAATCGAAGTTTACTTGTAAGTTTATAGGTTGTTATTTTTGCGTTATCTGTCTATTGTTTATTTTATAACGTATACAAACGCTAAAATGGCCGACATGCATTTTGTGTATGGTATGGCAAATGGTAATTCTCGACAAGCTAGACGTCTTTATGCTGTAAAATATCCGCTTATCCAAAACTGGAATGATAAAAAGAAATACAAACAACACTGGTCGTTTCCAGATAGTTAGAAATGTAATGGTAGAACAAGCAATTTTAGATGAAATTGATGTACACCCGGAAACAAGCACTAGAAAAATGAACAAGCAATTTTAGATGAAATTGATGTACACCCGGAAACAAGCACTAGAAAAATTTCCAACACCCTAAATATTAGCCATTCATCTATGTGGTGATTTTTAAAAGAGCAGCAGTTATATCCTTAGCGAGTTCAAGCTCCTTTACCTAGAGACTTTCCTCAACGAGTTAGATTTTGTGAATTTTTAAATAATGTATTGTTTACGGACGAGACACATTTTTCAAGAGTATCTATCATAAATTTTCACAATAGTCACGTATGGGCAGACGAGAATCCCCATGAGATTATAGAGCACCATTTTCAAAATGTTTTTTCAGTGAACGTATGGACTGGTATTGTAGGGGGTAACTTAATTGGGCCACATTTTCTACCTCAGGTAATAAATGGAATTTCTTACATCGAAAATGATCTCCCTAAACTACTCAATATCAGACAAAACATGTGGTTCATGCACGATGGTGCTCCGGTACACTTCAGTCGGACTGCTAGGCAACATTTAGATGCAACATATTCCAACCGTTGGATTGGTCGAGGAGGACCACAATATTGGCCTCTTCGATCTCCAGAGTTAAATCCTTGTGATTTCTGTTTATGGGGTTACCTTAAATCATAAGTCTACACGACACCCATAGTTGATATCAACGATTTGAAGAATCGTATTCAAATAGCGTGTGACACCATAAGAAATACCCCTCAAATATTTGAACGTGTACGGCAATCCATGACACGTAGGATACGTTCATGTGTTTTGGCTAGAGGTGGTCATTTCCAGCATTTATTATAAATCGTATTACATTTCACTGTTTTCCACTCAATTTTTTAAAAAAATTATAATTTATGGAGTTTATTTTTTTCTCTGCAGCTATTGGTTTTGGAAAAAAATTTAAGAATAATTTTTTTTTTAAATAAAACAAGGATTTCAAGTTATAATTTTATTTCCTAAAATTTTATCTCTAAAAAAAGTTTTGATATGAAATAAAGTAAGGGTTGCTAATTTCACACCCCTATAATGTAACAGGAATATTAAAAAAATACCCGTGGTTAGTCCTTTGCGATTGCACGAAAATTACAAAATTTCAAGTTTCTAGGTTTACTGAAATTATAGAAAAAAAAAAAGTAAAATCTTAATTTTAGTCACCACCTTTTAAGGGTGACATCTCGGAAAGGGATGGGCTGAGGAAATTTTGTTATAGGAAAGACCCATCTTAATTTCATACGAGCAGTCACCTCCTGAATTTTGTCGCATGAATGTATACATTAACCATAAAAAAGGAGTTTAATACGTTTTTCTCTACAGTCTATAATATGGATGTAGTTAATTATTTAAATGCAATGTCAAATTTTAACAAAATATTAAGAATAGGACAACTTATCATGTTTTTATTAAACAAAAGAGATAATTGGTATTTTTAAAAATAATAAGTTTTTGCTGATGAGTTCTAATAAATAATAATAATAATAATAATAATAATAATAATAATAATAATAATAATAATAATAATAATAATAATAATAATAATAATAATAATAATAATAATAATAATAATAATAATAATAATAATAATAATAATAATAATAATAATAATAATAATAATAATAATAATAATAATAATAATAATAATAATAATAATAATAATAATAATAATAATAATAATAATAATAATAATAATAATAATAATAATAATAATAATAATAATAATAATAATAATAATAATAATAATAATAATAATAATAATAATAATAATAATAATAATAATAATAATAATAATAATAATAATAATAATAATAATAATAATAATAATAATAATAATAATAATAATAATAATAATAATAATAATAATAATAATAATAATAATAATAATAATAATAATAATAATAATAATAATAATAATAATAATAATAATAATAATAATAATAATAATAATAATAATAATAATAATAATAATAATAATAATAATAATAATAATAATAATAATAATAATAATAATAATAATAATAATAATAATAATAATAATAATAATAATAATAATAATAATAATAATAATAATAATAATAATAATAATAATAATAATAATAATAATAATAATAATAATAATAATAATAATAATAATAATAATAATAATAATAATAATAATAATAATAATAATAATAATAATAATAATAATAATAATAATAATAATAATAATAATAATAATAATAATAATAATAATAATAATAATAATAATAATAATAATAATAATAATAATAATAATAATAATAATAATAATAATAATAATAATAATAATAATAATAATAATAATAATAATAGGGGGGTGGGTTGGCTCAGTGGTTAGAGTCATGACTTTGAGATCGGAAGGTCTCAGGTTCGAATCCCACCTCAGGTTCGAATCCCACCGTTGGCCGGGATTTTTTCATTTAATTTAATTATTTAAAATTAATTCTGATGCCTTGGTAGGATTCCCCACTCGACCATTCACTGTTGGGTTCTAATTAACAGTGCTGTTCCTAAAGTGGCGCTGGGAAACAGTAACAAAGCCTACACAGAACACGAGGCTAATGGCCGTAGTAGTCGACGCCGATGACACCAAATTAAAAAAAAAAAAAAATAATAATAATAATAATAATAATAATAATAAGCTTTATTGTCCATTTACAAGACAATACAATTAACATATAATTACAGTATCTATATAAATTATAAATAAAGTAAACAATGTTGTTTCAATACAATTAAAACAATGATTGAAAAAATGATTTATAAAACAATGAAATTGAAACAATGATTAAAACAATGATTAAAACAATGATTGACGAGTACAATTAATAAATTTGGGTAAGGTCATACCAAATATATCAATATCATAATTGAAACTGGCAAGATTATTATATGTTTCACACATGTTGTAGATTGGTGATTTTAACATTAGATTGGTATTACTTTGGTTGAGATAAAATAATGTTCTTAATCTAGTGTTCTTGTTCGGAATACGCCAGCATATTTTATTTAATATTTCCGAGCAGTCAATTCTATTATTTAGCAACTTATACAAAAATATTAACATTAAATAAGATCTTCTCTCTAATAGCGTTGGTAAATCAAATTTACTCAATAACTGCAAGTTATTGTATCCACGGGGAGGATAAAGCCCATCATTTTTTAACATAAGATATTTTTCAAATTTTCGTTGTATATTTTCGAGTTGCTGGATTTGAACTGCATAAAAAGCATTCCAAATTATCGAACAATATTCCAGTTTTGATCTAACATAGCTGTAATACAATAGTTTGGTATCAATATTTTTGAAAGTTTTGCAAGAACGGTAAATAAAGCCTAACATTTTTGACGCCCCAGCAGATATATCAGCAATATGTATGTTGAATGAAAATTTTGAATCACAATTGACCCCTAGATCTTTGAAATTAACAAGACGGTTGGTACTAATGTTTTGTATTTTGTAATCAAACAATATTGGAGTATTTTTTAGAGTATATGTAACCATATTACATTTGCTTATGTTTAGAGGCAATCTATTGTTGTTACACCAATGATTTAGAGAATCAATGTCAGATTGCAGTTGATAACAGTCATCAATTGAGTTAATTATCCTATATATTTTTAAATCATCAGCAAATAGGAGAGAATTACTAGAGATACATTGCGTAATATCATTAATAAAGATAGAGAATAAAAGTGGTGCAAGATTGCTTCCCTGAGGAGCTCCACTAGTTAATTTAAAAGAATATGATTTGTGTCCATTAATTTCTACATTCTGGTATCTTTCACTCAGATATGAAAAGATAAGTGTAACTAAGTTATGATCGAATCAAAATTTTTTGAGTTTATGCACCAACAGTGTGTGGTCGAGTCGATCAAAGGCCTTTGAGAAGTCTGTGTAAATCGTATCAACCTGTTTGTGATTATCTAAAGACTCTAAGGTAAATTTCTACTTTCCCATTCACACCCTCGTTCATTCCACGTCGTCGATGGTTAAACGCTAGTCAGATGAATCCCATGGTGACACGGCCCATGGTGGAACCTCCCAGCGGTCACCCATCCACGACGTGACCGGAGAGATTACTGCTTAACTGTTGCAAGTAAGTGGATGAACACTAAGCTCGCTGATAGCCTCTTCGGCTTATAGTTTGGTTAGAACAATAAATGTAACATAAACAACAATAAAATTTGCTAACGTGTGAAAAATATGTACCGACTAGTGGGTATATGTTTTTAAAAAATGTAGTTAGCAACATAAAATTGTACAATTTTTATTATTGTTAATAAAATTGAAAAAATATGAATGACCAATCTTTGTATAGTTTTAAAAATATTGTAGACATGAAAAAAGGTATAACATTGATTTTGAATAATGAAATGGAACAAAAACTTGTCTAAACAAGTACAACGCAATTATAAAAGGTTATTACGCAATAATAATGAAATAAAAACTGTTAAATTTACATATATGTAACAAGTTCCAACATCGACCATTTACTTGTTATGTAGCAATGTTTTATATGTCTTTGCTTCTGACTTTATTTTAAAATACGAATCATTATTATTACTTTTGCATTGAAAATACCGCACTTTAGTTATTAAGTTTTATTTACTAGACCATACAGAAAATATTTATATATCCGGATCGTAGAAGGACCAAAAATTATGTTTGATTTGTAGGTTATTAAAAGTTGAACGAAACACAAATTATAAATACGGTCATAAGGCTCGCTTAACAAGTGTACTGTCTCCTTTCGGTGCTAGCTGCAAACATCTCCATACTAGCTACAACGATCTCCATACGGATAAAGAAATTCCAACAACTTCGTAAAAAACAATTTATTGTTCAAAAACGCTGCACAACTTTTAAATTTGTACAATTTTTTTAAAAAACTACCTAAATGCCTAATACTAATAATAGAGTTCATATTTTATTTCATTTATTTTTATTATTATTATTATTATTATTATTATTATTATTATTATTATTATTATTATTATTATTATTATTATTATTATTATTATTATTATTATTATTATTATTATCTTTGCTCAGAGAACTAGGTAATGTATAACAGAAAAACTCTCATTGTGATTCTAGTGAAACCCATCTGACTTCTAGCGAAGTAAAAACTGATCTGATGTTTTGTACCGTTTAAAAGAAAGAGATGTCTGAGTGCCAGAACTCGTTGGTCTTGAGAGGTTTCGCGCTGATACAACTTGGCGAACGCGATTATAGTCACGTAGACCTCTGAATTTGCGATGTTTCAAACGGTTTTAAAACAATTACCAAATCATTGGGAAACTAAAATAAAATACAGGATTTATTTATAAAATATACATTTTTTTACAAAAACGCAACACCCTGTATATTCAAAAATATTTTTAAAATACGTTTTTTCTAAATCCATATAACTTCTATTTGAAATGTGTGTTATTGTAACCAATTGAACTATTGAACAATTACGTAATAATGGGACATCCTATATATATAGAGCCATTGGGTGGTATGAATAAAACCGAAGTACGTGCTAATACTAGAAGTATTAGCATTTTCTACAAAATATATACTTCAAAACTAAGAAGGAACTCTCTTTCAAAGTAGATACTTTTAATTTTTCCGGAACCTACTACACCAAGTAGCACTCTCGTGAAAATGACTAAAGTATTTACTGCAATTTGAAGTACCGACTTCTTACAGTAGATACTTCGATTTCAAGAAGAAATTTGGTATTTGCTTGACGTTAGCGAAGTTGGTATAGCAGCAGCTTCTCTGAGATTGGTACAGTTACTTTTATTTGAATATGGATGAAATATGCAGAAAAAAAATATACAATGAAAGAAGACACTACAATGATGATGTTTTTTATCATAAAATATTCCGGTAACTTAAAATAAGGTATACATTTTCGATCATTTTTTAATTCCGTTTTTCTTTTAGGTTCAATAGGAATAACGTATCTTACCGCTAATACATTTCTGACAGAAGCAAACGAAACTAGAGGCTGTGCGCTCACACACATTCAGCAAATGGAAGTGTTTTTAAGAAGCTTAGGTATGTTAAAATAAAAATTAAATAGGAAAAAGATGCAAAGTATACCCAAAATATAATAAATGACAAAATGAAATAATTAATTTGACTATCGTTGTTTAAGGAGACCTTGGATTTCAGCTAGGTGTTGGAGTTGATGTTGGGATCCATCAGACAACTGTGTCAAAAATTATTGATAAAGTTTCACTTGCCATATGCAACAATAAAAAATATTGGATTAAATACCCTACAGGCGATACCTTTAACATAGTTAAAGATGATTGGGCAGTACATTATGCAATACCCAATGTTATTGGTGCAATTGACTGCACTCATATTAGAATTTTAAAACCATATGTACATGGTGACGAATATATAAATAGAAAAAGAATTCCCTCAATAAATGTACGAGCCACGTGTGATAGTAAAGAGATGTTTACCAGCGTAGATGCAACATGGCCTGGATCTGTCCACGATTCTAGAATATGGTACAATTCTTTGATTTACTCTATTATGTATAACAATCGAGAAAGAGTTTGTCTTTTGGGTGATTCCGGATATGCAATAACTCCTTGGATGCTTACACCATTTAAAAATCCGTCAACAAATATTGAAAGATATTTTAATAAAATGCATGCAAGAGAACGGGTTATTATAGAAAGATGCTTTAGGAAGTTGAAAAGGAGATTTCCAATGATAAATCATACAATCCGACTTGAAGCTGATAGAATATGTCGATATATTATGTGTGGATTTATTTTACATAATTGTGCTAAGTTTTTGAACGATCCATATGAAGAATTTCAACAAATTTATGTAGAAGAAGAAACAGTTATGCCTGAATTATATGCTGAAAGAAATAACGCTGACATTAGACGCCGCGGTATCCAATTTCGTAATGAAATTGCAGAACTGATGTACAGACAACGTTAAAACATTAAATTAATAAATATTGTTTTGTTAGTTTTTATTTTATATTTCAATGAACACTTATATCACAATAATTAAACCTAATAAACTTATTTATAAAATAATAGAACGTAAACCTCAATTGTCTTTTAACAAAAATAACTAATTAGTAAAACGACACAGATTCGTTTTTATTTTTGAATTATTTTAAATGATCGAATGTTGTTGTGCAAAGTAATCTTCTACAAATTGCTCTACAGCTCCTGCGGCTTTTCCTACAGCTATAGCAGCTTTTTCCTGAGCTATAGCAGCCCTTTCTTGAACTTTAGCAGCTCTTTCTTGAGCTATAGCAGTATTTATTTGTTGAATAAGTAACTTTTTTTGCAACTTTTTAATCGATTCGTTTTCATCACTAAAAGGTGTCCCATCCTCTTCATCACTTAATCGATCTACATTTTCATCTCTACTGGTACCTGCAATCACGCCTCCTAAAAACGTGTTACATTGCAAATTACGTATAATAATAGACTACACATATTAGATACATACTACACACACATACATACTATAATACTACATTGCGTATTTGTAATGAATTTACAAAAAAAGGCGTGTAAGTATACCTGGAACTCTTTGAATTACTGAATTTTCAATTCCGTTCCATAGGTCATAAAACTTTTGTTGCCACTCATTTAATTTTATTTTCTTATTTCCTGTTTTCTTCATATCCGTAATTTTCTTTATTTTACTTTCCATATTATTAACTTTTTTTAATACTTGTTTAATATCTAAGTTTTGTTTTGTATTGCTGTTATAAATCTCCATTAATTCTTTAAGGGCTTTGTCTTTTGCAGATTTAATAGCAGGTGTCATTTTTTTATCCAGAATTATCTTATGATCTTCTAGCATTATAACAAAAGCTAATTGTAAGTCTTCATTTTGGGACTCTTCTTGATGGGGCATTTCTTCATCTGATGACATTTTACACAACCACTTCAATACTTCAAATAAAAATAAAACAAAAAATCTTAGAAACCTGCCAGAGCCTGCTAATTCTCGAGCAGAAGTCAAACTGGGAAGATGCTAGATATTTTGAAGCAAATACTACGTAATAAAAGTAGATACTACAAGCAGTGTAGTAAATACTTCGACATTAAGTAAATACTACCGGAACTGACCAGATGCTTCATGATGAAGCAGAAACTTCGTAGTAGATCCTTAAAATTGTAGCATTAGCATCTACTTCGTTTTTATTGTGATTTTAAAATTACATTTTATTAAATTAAAAATATCACCTATAAAAATAATTCTAATTAACTATAAAAAGTGTACTTAAAATATTAAAATAATTAAAAATTAAAATTGGTAAGGTCCATAATTTAAGAAACCGTGAATCGTATATGTTTTGATCTGTAGTTTTGTTAGAATTCATTTAGTGTTATATTAAATATTAATGAAGGGTTTTACCTTACACTCAATTTCACTTAAGTAGTTAGATCCAAATGGTTAAGAATTTAAGATTAAATATTCCAATAATAAAATACATTTCTTGTTGGCATAAGGTTATACTGCCCTTATTCCGTATAATAATCAATATATCATCCTAGGGAATAATTACTCTATTTTCGGAAGTAAAAGTTAAATTAATTCTGAACTTGTAACACCGTGCACTGATTTCAAACTCAAACTAAACATGAGAGACTGAATAACTCCAGTTTTACACCTTTGTTTAGTACCAAATTTAGTTTATTTAGATGATGCAGGTATTTATCTGCAATACCGGTTTGTTTTGCTAACTTTTGCTCTAGCAAAACTAGCGTTGACATTTTATTAATTTAACTGTTTTTAAATGAAAATCATTTCATGCATACATACACATTTCAGTTGTGAAAAATAAAAAATGATTTTATCAAATCAAACTAATTTGAAGCTGAAATAAAAAGAGGATTTTTTTGTTTTTGTTTTTTATTCGTTATTAATTAAACAGTTTTATTCGTTTTTAAATAACGTAGCAAAAAGATAAATATTGTTATAATTTAAACAATATATTCATATAACGGTATTTAATCTTTGTAGACGTTTTTAAAAAATCCTGATGTTCTGTTGATGAAGGAATTAAGTAAATATGTCTTGCTCTGGTCTGGTATATTGCGTCTAATTATTTCACAATCCCTCTTATTGGTAAGAACCTCTTACCAAGAACTAATGAAATAAAATTGTAAAAATACATTTTATTAAAAATATAAATGAATCCAATTTAATCGTTAATTACCCAAAATAATATTAATAAGAAATATTTCTGTAAAAATATTTGAAACATAGGTATAGTTTAATCAAAGGCTCTTATTGGCCTAGAACCCTTCTGTGGTGTCACAAAGACAGCTATCGAAACATGCAGAAAGCAGTGGATCTTTAAAAAATTTCATGAATGCTGGAAAATTCACCAGGACAGAGACAAACCAAAGAGTTCTTAAAAGGACCATCGCCTAAACTCACCGAGAATAAACTGAGCCTTAATAAGTAAAACCCCAGAGTACTAGTACTATTAGGCCCGATTGTACAAAGCAAGCTAAAACCTAGGTTCAGGTGAACTCGGTAAATGGTTGAACTTACCTTAAAAATTGGTATGAATTGTACATACAGTTCATCAAATTTCTAGAGGTGTTCGACGCCCAGACAGAGAACGCCCTACGTGTGACTAAGATAGCTATTGTACAGTCTGCTAAACAAGTTATTTTAAATAGTTTTTAATATTTTTAGGTAATTAAATTTTAAAAGTGTGGAATAGTTTAGGGATTAAATTGGTCTGATTGGACTTTCTTAGAACGTTTTTAAAAGCAGCTAAAGATAGTATGTAGAATTGAAAATAATCATTATGCCATAAAAGGTGTTTTGGAATTCCTTCAACCTTTTGAAATTGAGTCAGAAAATATAAATTTTATAGGATAGCGGAAAATACCTATAATTTTTTTGTAGGCCTTTGTAAATCGTGGAAATAGTTTATATTTTATTTCTACCTTATTAAGGAAAATGGTACCTATTATTAATAACGGTTGTTTCTGAAACATTACTAAAATTTTCGAAATTTTGTTTTTCTACAAAATAATAAACTATACTATTTAGAAAAAAATTTATTTCTCTTATAATTTTATAAAAAGTAACAGGGGAATATTTACATTTCTTGATCTATTAAACAAAACGATAAATTATCTCGACGAATGACACCATGTTCTAGTACGGAAGCTAGCTTTACATTTTTGTTGGTGGTTTCATGGGTTTCATATCAATTTTTTGTAATTGTAGTTTACACGTACATATACCTCTTAACATTTGTTTGCTTTATTAAAAAAGTGTGTTGTTGTGATTTACGTAGAAATAAGTCAAAAACAACTTGAAACCCCATATAAAATCAAAAAGGAGAAACGGAAAAAAATTGAGCCTGTAAATGAACACAACTCAGAAACAAAAATAGCTATCTAATAATAAAAAAATAAAATTTGATTCTTGTGCAGCTTCATCTATATCATTAACTGTTTTTGGTTTTTTAATGGTTCTCTTGGTGATGAAAATTCCGATATCTCACGGTTATCGATTCTTTTTTTCTCTCCAGAAATGCGGACGACAGTGCTTTTAGATACTCCTGTGGCTGCAGCAACACGATCATTTACATTTTTAAATGGTATTGAAGGTGAATTAAAGTTTCCTTCTCTTCTCATAAACTCTATAACATTGGCTATTATTTTGCGAGATTGACTCCATACTTAGGTTCTATTAAACTGTAATGAGCAAAAAACACAAATAAAAATAAAAGAAATGTTTTAGCGAAATTTACATCTGACATTTACGTCTGAATGAAATAGTGAAATACTTGATGCGCAGAGTGTACTTTCATTGCGTAAATCCGTCGTGATGCCTGTCAGTAGTGCTTTCTCTGTCTAGCCGTCGAAAGCCTCTAGAAATTTGATGAACTGTACCCCGCTCAACGTCGGTTTAGACAAACTTCATTGTTCAGGGTAGGGTATTTTTGTTTCTCTTATTAGAAAATAAATAAGCTATATAAAATGTAATTTTTGGTATTTTTACTATAAAATTATTATTTTTATAGGTTATATGTAGTTTTCCCTCGTGTTTCCAAACTGATAATATGGAAAATATGAATGTGCAATAAAAAAGACTGCCAAACTTCGAGCATGCCGAAGAAAGTTTACTAGTGAAACTAAAGAATAAATATAGACATTTTAGAAAATAAAAACATAGATGTGAATGTAACGCGCAAGAAGAATGAGTGCTGGATAAAAATTGAAAGTAAATTTAGTTCACAAATCTTTGTACAAATTCAGTATTGTTTCACTTCAGAAAATGATTGTCCCTTGGTCTATATTGTGGTTGTCTTTCTGGTTGTTGTAAGATATTTGCTAATTCTAAAAAATCCTCGTCTTCAGATATTTCATCCATTTTTACGAAACAACTTCTATTAATTAGGAATTCAGTAATTCGTATTTATCTTGTTTTCTATTTACCTACCTACCTACGGTGTACGGTTTGTGTAGGGTAACGAATAAGATACCAACCTAAAAAATATTTTTTTGTAGTGTGTTACCAACTAACTAAATTCAAAAACAGGTCTGAACTTGGTTTAAGCGCGGAAACATGCCGGCTTTGTTGAACCTATAGATGAACGCAGTTTATGTTCTGAACTAGTATTGTACAACGCCAAGAAACAGGTTCATGCTAAACCGAGGTTCAACTCGCATTGTACAATCGGGCCTTAACAGAACACTGAAGGCTTAACAAACATATATAAAATATCCGTCTGATAGAAGAGACCTTTGTGCCGATTCTGTCAGGAAAAGGAGGAAACTGCAAAACACGTATTGTGCTACTGCGAAGGTCTATCAAGACTGATATTCTTTACACTTGAAGAAGAAGGAACAAGGGCAAGTAGCTACGCCGCACATACGGGTTTTCGAATGAACTACGCGGTCAAAAGTCAATTTTGTTAAATGAAAAATTGATAAAAGAAAACAACTATTTGAATTAGGGGACTAGTTTGAGAATAATACCCTTTCTATCTTTTTTTCGTGCACACCGGATCATCGCCTTTTCACTGGCAGTCTGAATTGGATGGTCACAGTAAGTGTATGTGTTTGTTCACTGCGCGAAGATAAAACAATAATTTAAATATTGAATATTTATTATTTTACGTTTACCTCTGACAAGTGATGGATTCTGGTACAGTAGGTGATGACATATTAACTGTAAGATAATTTTTATTATTTTTATTATTTTTACGATTAGTTTTAGTGTATTAAAAGTTACACTAAGAAGAGAAAACAGTAAATAATTAAGGGTATTATTAATTCAATTAAAAAAAAAAGATAACATATTTATAAAAAAAATATAAAAAACAGAAACCTAGAAACCAAGAATGCTCCCAGCAGTACCTCCATGTTGTCCAGTGCGTTCTCCACCCCTTTTATTAATTGATGGAGAGCTGTTTTAGTTGATTTTCCTGCACTATAGGCGTATTGGTCTTGGTATATTGGCTTCTTAACCAATATCCCCTCTAATATGCCTATCTAGCAGTTTTTCCAAAGTAGTATAAAGGACATGAGACATATTGGTCTTAGGGACTTTGCTGTTTCCTGTCCTATTTTCCCAGGTTTTGGTATAAAAGTTGTCCTAATATTTCTCCAAGCTTTTGGTATGTATTCAAAGGCCTACTTCTGAGTATGTTACAGAGTTTGCTGTATAAAATATCAGGACCTCTTTGTTACATTATTGGATAAATCCCGTCCATGCCCAATAATTTATATGGTTCGAATGAGCTAATTGCCCATATCAGTTTATCATAGTTCACCACTTGTTTGGCTATCCTCCAATCTTCCCTGTTGGCTCTATTATGAGCTTCCAGTTTGTTTAGATTTCGGTTAGCCGGCGTGTGTGCTATGGTTTGTGCACCAGGGAAGTGAACCCTGAAGAGTTCCCTTACTGTTTCCTTCCCTGTGATTGTGTACTCCCCCAGTTCGTTCTTAAGGGTGTTTATTGTGTGTTGTGTGTCTTTTTAGAGAATTTTTTGGAGCCTGACACATTCTTGTGTGCTTGCTATCTCCTCACAGTGCCTTCTCCAAGACTCTCTCTTGACTTTTCGTGGGGCTATGTTGAAACAGGTGCGTATGGTTCTATATAGTTCCCATTCGCCGGTTATTTTAGTCCTATTACATTTTTGTCTTACCTGTTTCCTTAGTATAGCAAGGTCATCATTCCACCATGGAGCTTTCCTGATAGAGTTCTTTGCTATTAAGGGACAGGTATCGTTGAAAGCGCTTGTGACTGTGTCATTAAACTCATATACAGCCATTTCTAGGTCGGTTGTTGTTCATATCGTCTTTCTCATCTTCGGAAGAAAGCACTCCAGGGAAGCATTGTATGCCTCCCACTCTGTTTTCCTGGGATTCCGATAAGTTTCTTTTGCAATAATACCTTTAATATTGAAGTTTATGTGTCTGTAATCTGATAAACTCTCTTCGTCAGACACATTATAACGGGGTTTGTTTACTATAACTCAAAAATCGGTGTTAGTTGGTAACCTCCTAAATTTTGTATATTATTATTTAGAATTTAGAAAAACCGTTACAAAAAAAGGTTATAGTGTTCTCCTAGAGCTTAGAGAAGAAGACCACTTCGGCTAGCTGTCGGGACAAAAGGTGTGGGTCATTAAATAGTTAGTAATACTGTTTATCTTAAAAGTTAAATAAATAAAACGCCAGAGTCGGTATTATGGCATTTACTATTAAAAAGAATACGGGTATTTACAAAATTTCATAGATCAAATAGATAGGTATACATTTACCTAGAGCTTTTTTATGGTACAAAATGATTTAAAATGACAAGAAAAATGACTAAAGTTAAAGAGAAATTCTCTGAATTCAAAATTATTAGAGTAAAAGACACAATTAATATTACCCCGTGATCACTAAGGTTTACAACACAGGTTAAGTTTAAGCACAATTAATACGATTAAAGAATTATTCTTATAAATAAAAGTTAAATGATAAATCAAAATATAAATTTATTAGATTCACGGAAGTTATTACTTATTAGACTGAAGGTCTTTCATACCTTGGTTTACAGACTTTCAAATACCTGATTTCTGGTAGAAACCCATTAAGCGATGGAACTCTCCACCACTGGTGTTGGTTACGATTACCCCGGACAGGAAACTGGCTTAGAACTTGTAGGACTGCAGGACATCAAATGATTAAAAACTGGACTACGTAACAATCACAGCGCATCACCCTGATGCGTCTGGAATTTTCCGGAACACTGGTACAGCACAGCGACTGCGGACGAAATCAAACGAGGTCGTTGACAACAACCCTCTGGAGATCTGATGTAGGAAGTCGGTAGTGCGGGCCGTTAGCAGACTTCGCTCACCGCGGTCGTAAGACTCCCAAAAATGGTTTAGGGTACCTACCCTTGTGCGATTTTGCCACGTGATTTGTAATCCGATCACTATCGGCGACGAACGTTTCGGTATTATACACGGGCTTCGCGACGACCCAGGCGAACAGTCAAACTCAAACACGTACCCCCGCTACCTTACCCAGCAAGCAGACGAAAAATAATTCACCACGAACCTCATGGCTACGGCGTATTTAACCCCTTTGTCAGAAGTCAAGATGGCTTCAACAAGTAGGATATGACAATGCATATTTTGGAAATCACACTTCCGGTGATCGCCACAAGTTACCAGAAAACTTATCTAAAGTAATCTAATTCAACCCCAAATGTATTTATGTGTGTATTTAACATCCTAATAAAATATTATTCCTAACTATAGTTAAGTATTACACCCAATTTTCCTAGAAAAGTACCCTAATATAATATGCCGTCATGGACAATCAATGGTATTGATTTCAAATAGCACAACACCAAATATCCCATTAATGTTATCTGTCAAATTCGTACCACGGAACAAGAATTGGCTATCGGACCGTACAAACTAGACGACAGGTATTTCCTAGAAAGAAGAAGATAACCCGAATTTCGGATATAATAATTAATGTCAAAACATTATTGAAATAAAATGTAAACAAACGTAAAATACAACTAAATAGTGATTTAAAAGGGGTGAAAACTAAGTGAAATAACTACCACATACTAGCAGCATACTCGCAGGTCATGATGCTACACGTTTTCTGCTCATAAAACCATCAGGATCTTAAAAGCAAAAGGTAAGACAACAAGTTCAATGAATTGAATCATATTAAAAGTTTTATTCAAAAACAAAGCAATGCCTTTTTTAAAAATGATGTGGATTAAGGATATATTTTAAATACCTGTATCCTTTAAATTACCAAAGGTTCTTATTCAAGACAAATCAATATTTTATTAAAAGTTAGTATTCTTTATACTAAGAATGTGTTTTAAATGCCATACCTATTTAATTATTCTAAAACTAAAATCAACATGTAACAACATGCCAGTCTGTAACAAAATTACTCAAGTATGTTGATGCCATTGTTATTTCTAGTACCTCCTTTCTGTTTTTTTGTTATACTGGTCGGTTTATAGCCTACCTTTGTTATGTCTAAATTATTTTCCATAACTAATTGTAGTAAAGACTCACCTCTTTCGTTGGTATTGGTGCTCCCCCAGATCCTATGGTGTGCATTTGCATGACAGCCAATGATCATCTGCATTCCGTTGCGCCTGCAGAATCTCACCAGCTCCTCCACCTGGTAGGTGTTGCTTCAGGATCGTCTGAAGGTAGATATACCGATCCGAGTAGTACCTCTTTCGGTCCATTTCCTGCATCGATTTTGATTCTGACTGCTGTCAAGTTTCTGGAACAGAAATTATTTAACAGTAGTATTTTTATGCCTTTTTTGACAATTATGCAGGTTCGAGGGGTATCTAGAATCTGTCATCTATTAACTCTGCACCCAACCCTCCTAAACCTCTTATTGTACTGTATCTAATCCACGTTTTTTTACCAGGGCCATTTCAAACCTCCCTATCGCCACTGTAATTACAGCCGAAGCAGCCTTACAGTGCTAGAGGTTGATCTGGAATATCCTGATCCTCGCCAGGTCGCCTTAGAACCCTGAAGGTCACCCTTCCTAGCTTATAATAGGCCCGGAATTGTGACCTTTCGAAGGCCTCGTACGACGCTTCGTCAATTGAAAAGGCTAGGAGTTGCCCTTTCTTTTCAATTTTTCTGCTTATTAAAAGCCAGTCCGGCGTCTTTAGTTCTGTATTCTGGAGCTGCAGTCATTTTTCTTTCCTTCAGAAGTTTCTTCCTATCTATCTATCAGCAGGCTTAACCTCTGCTTTTTCCCCGTTTTTTTTTTGTTTGGGAGCAGTCGTCTGTTTTCACATATCTCCCTCCCGCTAAGATGTTAGAGTCCTCTGCTTTTGCAGTTCCTCCTTTCCTTGCGTTGTCGGAGTCCAAAGCTAATGCAATCTCTCAGACGGTCATGTTCAAGGAGCCTGAGTCGTCTGTATCCGACTCTTCTCCTTGGGTGTCCATTTTATCCAAATTATTTTTACTCATGTTTGTTCCCACGAGTATGAAGGAAGGGGTTCGTTCATCTCTGCAGTGCCCCCCGTACAAAGTCAAGGCTGGCTACTTAGGGTTTCGTCCGGTTTCCCAAGGGAACGTTCGCAACGGCATATTAAGCCCTGCGGCCATTTATCCTTAGGCACGTTACATTACACCGTGGCATTGGGCTTTGCTGAAGTGCCATTTGGTTAGTCAATAGTGGTGCTTCTTGAAGCATCGCTATTGGCCTTATCCAGTGGTGCCACAAGGAGGCAGGGAATCGATGGTTGCATTTCTCCATCGTCCTGTAGAAAAGTTAGCAGCCCACAAAGTGGGCGTGTTAAACTACAAAGCAATGGCTAAGCTAAAATCAACCCCACCAAAAAATAGGTAAGTCCTAAAAGTTAAAGAGTTTGGGCTTTCAGTTCTACCTATAAGAATTCGTCTGTTTGAAAGCTTTCTCCATTTGGCTGGAAACTGGCAATCCAGTCAAGATTTCGCAAAGAAACAAGCAAATGTTGGCAACACAAATGAATGAAACACGAGTCGAAGATTTTTTGACGACCCGCAAGTGGCTTCTCAAATAACAGGAATTAGTTATGATCTAAAAAAAAAAAACAAAAAGGTCGTCAGCCTAAATACAAACTTGTTACTGAAAAATGTATAATTTGACGTAAGCGGGCCAAACTGATCAACAGCCGGCGGGTCTGCAAAACGACACTGGCGGGCAGTATGTTGTTCACTCCTGATCTAAATAATACCTTATCAATAAAAATTTTATAAACCTTCAACTCCTTTAACTATTTTTTTAGCGAGTCTTCTTTTTTTTGAGGCATTTCCTAGAAAAATACGAGAAATAATTAATCAAAATGAATAAATTGTACAACAAATTTGACAAGTAAGTGAGGTTAGTAATTGTGTCATCAAAGAAATTCAACTTACCTGATATTTTATATCTTCAAAAATATTGTTCTATTAATATTATATATTTTATAATCAATCACAAAGTTCCGGAACAAATGAATATTAAAAGAAATAATCCAAACCAGTTAAAACGTCATATGTTATTTTCAGCTTTTACCGTAGAAACCTAAAGGGCGTGACTGCATGATATGAGTTTCAACATTCGGCGTCTGAGACACGAGGTTTTATTTTGTTAAATAAATATTTAACGGGTAAAGATTTTAATTTAAAATTTTACACAGTTATGTAAAAACATATCCTGAAGATGAATTCGGATTTAACTCAAAACCCCTAAAAACCGAGTTAGATGATTACGTCAGAGTACCCTCGATATTATATGTCAAAAGCTCTTATCGTAGCTGTGTTACAATAAAGCCTGGAGGTACGTTGTAGTGTAAAAGGTTTAACAACTTATTAAATGGTATAAGCAGGAGTTTTATTTGTCTTATTTCGTTTCTGTTGTTTGATCGATTGAGGTTGGGAACAAGGAAACATATTTATTTGGCATTTAAATCAGTATGGCACCCACGCCTTCTCCACTTAGAGCCAAACCAGAGCCAGGGCTGTTCATCAGACAGTCGAAAGAAACTATTTGCGTTACCTGTAGATCTTTGTAAGTTAAAAATTGCATTAGTAAGTTTATTTTGTGACAATTATTGGACCTGAACTCGGACTGCGTTTACAAGGAATTTTATAGGTAATAGTGGAAACAAATTATGAAAAAAAAAAAACAATAGTAAAATGGAAATAGAAACGGTAAATAATAAATATTAACAATATATAACAACCAAACACAAATCTGTTGTTAAGAGCAAAGTGGAATAAAAAACGCATGTTCATGTTAAATATGCTTGGAAGTAAAAGTAAGTAGTTACAATTTGAACAAAGAAGGTTGTTAATTAAACTCTGCAAGTAAAGTTTATTGAACAAACTTTTGTAGGTTTAGTCCATTGTAGAATAGTATTTTACGTTACAAGTCCGGTAGGTGGCTTATTACAGTACGAGTTGTTTTACGGACGAGGCGACGCAGGAGCCGAGTCCGGAATATTTATTTATTTATTTATTTATTTATTTTATTTATTTATTTATTTGTTACACCACCCAACAGTAATCACCATTTACTGGGTGGGAAAGACAAGAAAACATTAAAATATAAATACAAATACAAAATTGTTAAAAAGCTATACAATACAATGTAAACATCCAGAAAAAAACTGACCGAACACAGAATAAAAAAAATGGTTGTCTACATTGCATTACATGCTGTACATCATTTTTTTACATTTACAAAGGAAAAACATTTTTAATCATATGTTTTTTACATGCAAAAATGTCCAAGCTGTCTTGAATTTCATGATATTTCTGAATAGATTGGTACATTGGAGATGAGTTTTAAACATTAGTTCTAGAAGCAGGCATGTAGAAACTCACGTAAACTCTTAATCCAGCACGGGGGATTTTTAGATTGACGTAATTTAACAAATCAATACTGTCGACTGAGCCATTTAAAATATTATAAAGTTGGAAATTTCTGCGTATCACGAGCTCTGAAAGATTGAATCTAGATATTAGTAAAGCGTGGGTTTATCCCCTTGCAGGGTATATACCATCTAAAACATAGAAAGCCGATTTCATGAATTTTCTTTGAACTTTTTCGAGTAAATCAGTATAAATGTTATACAGTGGATTCCAAACAACAGAACAGTATTCAAGTTTTGACCGTACAAAGCTAATATATAAAGTTTTTAAGGTGACTATGTCTCGGAATTCTTTACAGCTTCGAATAACAAAGCCTAAGCTCTTGTTAGCAGCAGATAACATCGTTTCAATGTGTTTAACGAAAGATAGTTCAGGATCAAAATAAACTCCGAGATCTCTTATACATTCGGGTCGATTTAGAACAATGTTCTGTAGTTTGTAAACAAAAATTATAGGTGTTACTTTTTTAGTAAACGACATTACGGAACATTTTTCAGGATTTAGAGGGAATATAAACGAGTACTGTAATAACACCTAACGGACGTGTATCGTATGATACTTTATTTCATCCTGTCTTTATAATACTCTATAAAAAAATAAATATGTTGATTAAAACTAAAAAAGAAAATAGTTGGCAATTTCACATCATTACTTTGCAATTGCAATTGAGCAATTGTTTCCATAGTTACCTATGATTGCCATTTACAAATAGACAAGATCGCAATATTTGTGTTTCAAATTATGGAGGTTATGGATGATATTTTAAATAAGGCTGCAGAAGCAACAAATAAATTAATCCCATCAAAATCTTCATTAAGATATAACAAAGAATATAAATTGTTTTGTGAATGGAAACAATTTCATAAAGTGACTACCATACAGGAAAATGTTCTTTTGGCTTATTTTTTAGATGAAGTAGGTATGATCTGCATGATTTTTTTTTAAATAATTTTTATTGGATCAATATGTATTAATTTTATTTTATTTTATAGTCAAAGAGAATAAATAGCAATTCCTTGTGGGCAAAATATTCTATGCTAAAGGCAATGTTACTAGTTAAAGAGAACGTGAACATCAGCAAGTACCCGAAAATCATCGCTTTCTTAAAAAAATATAGTGTTGGACATCAACCGATGCAGTCAAAGGTATTGACGAGAGATGAAGTAAATTTATTTCTCAATAAAGCATCTAATGAAGTTTATTTGTTGGTCAAAGTTATTGCTATGATTGGAATTGCTGGAGGTTGTCGGCGGGAAGAATTGTATTCTATGACTCTCAATGACATTCAAGACACAGAAACTCAATTGGTAATCACGATTTCGCAAACTAAAACTAATGTAAAACGTGTTTTTACTGTAATAAATTTTCTGAAAATATACCGGAAATATCTTGCCCTAAGACCTAAAAATTTTGAAGAAAACTTTTCATTTCTTGGGTATCGAAATGGTAAATGCATCCAACAAAGAGTAGGAATTCATACTATAGGTGCAATGCCCAGAAAAATAGCAGAATATTTGAAACTTCCAAATTCTGAAAAGTTTACAGGTCACTGTTTCAGACGGACCTCTGCAACTCTTCTTGCAAATGCAGGTGTAGATTCATCTATCTTAAAACGGCATGGGGGTTGGAAAAGTTCTGCTATAGCAGAAAAATATGTTGAAGATGCACTTGAAGGAAGAACGAAAATTGTAAGAATGATTCAAGGTGGTGAGAATTTTGTACAAGTATTGCAACAAAATAAGAATACAGAAATAAATACTATTGTTTCTGATGAGAATGTTCCATCCACATCAGGAATCAATATTGTTAATAATACAAATTGTACTATAACGGTGAATTTTAACAAATAAATTGAACTTTGTCATATAAATAAAAAATTAGTGTAAAGATTTTGTTAATTACTTATTTTTAATAATTTATTACTTACTTCTGAATGTTTTCATATTGTAGGTACTTAATTAAAATGGTATTGTGTTTAGTGTTTAGTAATAGATATAATTGCTGACTTGTTAATAAAATAATATAATAAATACTAATTTTGGTTAAGAAAAATATTGAAAAAATTGTTTTTGTTTAATAAAGTTAGTAGAAAGACATTTTTCAACAAGAACTATCTAAATAGTTTCAATATGCATCAACAGATACGGTGCAAACTGAATAAAAATTACTAATTTTAGTTAAGCAAATTATTTAAAAAAATGTAATTAAAAGCCTCTTTTATAGTTATAAAGCATTCTTTATTTACTAAAGTTAGTAGAAAAACATTTACAACAAGAACTACCTAAATAGTATTAATAGGTATCAACAGATATGAGTCCAAACAAAACAAAAATTACTAAGTTTAGTTAAGCAAAATATTTAAAAAAATGTAATTAAAAGCATCTTTTATAGTTACAAAATATTCTTCATTTACTAATGTTGGTTGAAGAGTATAATTTACTGCAAGAAATGCTACCTATAATCTGTGGACAATTTTCTAATAAAATACATTATCCGAACGCGGTCGCATTTTTATAGTCGGCTATGACTGTTTATATTTTCTTTGAATTATGACAATTATGACAGTTACTTATAAAACTTGTATAGTTATCACCTATTATATTCTTAGTTTTAATGAATACATGGCAAAAGTAGTATACTCAGCTTGTACATTATGTACAGAATTTAAAGATATCGGTAATTGCCATCGTCAGTTAACCTATTTAACTGATTTACTTCGTAATTATGCTTTAGACGCGGATGTTAAGATGTTGTTTCGAAAAATTGAAGAGGCTCTTTTGGACCTTTCTGTTAAATTTCGTGTCCTTTCTAATAAGAAGAAAAATCAAATTGTTTCAAAATATTATATATATTATATGAAACATAAGCATTTTCTAGACAACGAATTCCATCCTATATATTCACCATTAAGAAGAAAAGTTCTAAAAGAATTTGAAGAACATTTAAAAATTGCAGCAATAAATAATAAATTGTAGTTAATTTAAAAATATATTTTTGATTTTTAATATATTTGCTAATTATGTATAATTGAATATTTTATTTCTTATATTTTTATACAGATAAGTGACAATTTGTCAAAAATCGAAAGTAATAAGTCAATCGTTTCTAAAATCAAAACAAGGTTGCTAGGCAACACATTACAGTATCTGATACTGTATTGTTCTATTTACCGGCCGCAAATGTGTACAAGGTAAGTTGATTTACTGGACAGGATGAAATAAAAAATATTTTTTTCAACTATAGTGAATTGCCTAATAATTCAAAGGCCTTTCAACTTTATACCATTCATAAATTAATAATTAGAGAAATGATTGGACTCTCAGCGTAGTTCTAGGTAATACAGGGTGTTATTGAAATACACGTACATATTAAAATGGGGAATAGTATGTAATGACCAAAAACGATTGGCACCAATTTTAACTTCAAATTCTAAAATTTAAATATTGGGGAAGAGTCCCCTTTTCCGACCTACTAGTTTCCATATTTAAAGAAGTAAAATAAATCGAAATTGAACTTACCCATAGAAATTGCACTGTTGCCGTAGCAAAACCAATTAATTCAAAATAAAGTTTATTACAGTAATTGTTCAAAATGCCGTCCATTATTATTTACACACACTTGCAATCGTCTTTCCAAAGAACTTTGAACATTAGAAATTAGTCTTGGATTTTGTCGTAGTTTCTCGGCTACCGCATTAACTTTATTGGTTAATTGTTCAACACTATTAATAGGTTCATTATAAACCAGTTGTTTCATGTGACCCCACAAAAAGAAATCGCATGGATTTAAGTCCGGAGATCTCGGAGGCCACTTAGTAGGTCCATTTCTGCCTATCCACTTTTGAGGAAATCTAATTTTCAAAAACTGCCGTACGTTTAAATCAAAGTGAGGAGGAGCGCCATCTAGTAGGTACCACATCCGTTGCCTTAATTGTAACGGTATCTCTTCTAGGAGTACTGGCAAAATATCTTCTAAAAAGTGGAGATATCCTGGCCCATTTAATCTGTTCGGGAGAACATAAGGCCCGATTAAATACTGATCTATTATGTCAGCCCAAACATTTATTGAAAATTTTCTTTGATGCCCAGTTTCCCTAATGACGTGAAGATTTTCATCACTCCAAATATGCGTATTGTGCATATTGAACATGCCATCACGAGTGAATGAAGCCTCGTCAGTATACAATAATATTTTTAGAAAATCAGGAATATCAACACATTTTTGAATCATCCATTCACAAAACTCCACTCTCTTTTCTTCATCACCTGGATATAAGGCCTGGACTTTTTGGATGTGATAAGGATGTAAACCTTGTTCTTTAAGTGTCCGCCACACAACAAATGAGGACACTCCAATTTCAAGACCTAGTCTTCTACAACTTAATTGAGGCCGGTTTTCAACAGCTTCCAATATTTCTTCTTCGGCCGCCAATGTTCTTTGTGTTCTTGTTCTCCCTCGATCTGCATTGACACTCTTAAATTTTCCATGGTCTCTTAGATGCTGAACAGTTGAAATAAACGTACGACAGTCCGGAATACTCCGATTTGGAAACCGTTCGCGATACAGGATTTGTGCTTGCCGAGAATTTTCTCCAGCTGCCCTATAAACCAGCACTATATCCGTTAGTTCAATATTCGTAAATAGTGGCATCGTAAAAAAATATTTAAAAGTAATCGTAACAACACTTTTTACCAACTTGGAAATGACGCGCTCGTGTTAGCCAGATTCGTAAATCAACTAAAATTTTAATAATCTATAGTTTCAAAAATGTATAGTTTAAAAACAATCATTTATCAAATATTCTAGTTTTTTGATAACGAGGGTAGTAAAAACCAGTCTTCGGAAATAGAAATTAATTCGAAAATCTTGGCAACATGGTTATTTCTTACAAGACTAGTTTTCTTATCATCTGACAAAAACTTGCATATTAATTACTGTTGATGTTTAAAATAGGTAAATAAACCTAATTTATATAGGTCATCCTCAACATATCAGTGAAGTACGTTTGTTTTAGAATTAATTTTCCAAAATTAATAACTCCCTTAATCAGGGGTATTTTTAAAAAATATTATTTTTCTACATTCAGTGGGGATCTGCGCAATACCCAGTTTTAATATGTACGTGTATTTCAATAACACCCGTATATCAAAACATAGTTTCAGCGCTTAAAGTAGAAAATAATACTGTCTTGGGTGCCAGTATATCGCTTTAAAATTTTGCAGAAAATGTTCAGACTGTTTATAAAGATATTTTATTACGACATTTTCCATTTTAGTGTAGGGCCCTTGTAAGTTTGCATTATGTTTTCCTACGCTTACCTCATGCAGTATCGAAATAGTATTATAAATTGAAAACATACAGTCTAAATATTTGCTTTGCCATGAAAACACTACGAAATTCTTGTTCGATAATAAAATTTATTCCGTGCTTCTTTTCCAGACATGTTTGCTATGAAGCCCTACCAGCAATATTAGCAAGAATATTAAAAACTCATAAATCACTGCTAGACAGTTTATTAATGTACGGAATTCTCCTCATTTTTGTGCTTCTTTTCATAGTAGTTAAATGGCGCATTTTTCACTCCTCGCGTTAAATTATTACTGTGAATTTTCCACATTGTAGGTACACTGATAAAAGCAAATTGCTAAATTACATACCGGCGACATTTTTCAATTTTATTTAACTACTCTCTCTCTTTGAATGCTAGATTTTGTTTTAGATGAATTACAGGCAGGTCCGTCTCCAATCCCTTTTGTTCTTTTCTGTCTCGTCTACTTTGGTCTCGGATACTACACTGTATTGACTCATTGTAATTTTTTTTGTAATAGGTGTTTTAATAAGAGCCCAAGATTTAAGGGTTTAATAAAATATGTTTTTTGGTGACAAAGGATTTAAAAATTTATTCTATTATAATGTACACATTTGGGAATAACGTATTGAACAACACATCTGGTAAATGACCAACAAGACTTTGTTGACCTCGTTTTGATCACCCCGCAAATACTTACTCGTTCCATAAAATCAGGCATTCCGAATTTCACCAATACCAACTATCTTTATAAGGCCACACAAAGCAACGTGAATATATTCTCCTATCTAAAATGAGCGTTTGGGAATTATAAGATGCATTTTTTCAATTTAGCGATTATCGCAGAAAACTCGTTAACTAATTTTAACCCATTAACCAATCCATTTTTGGCCATAATACTGATCGCGGATACATTTATATTTATATGGCTTAATATGTATGCCACTTTTCTAGGGAACATATGTTACGGGTCAGAAATTTATCGTACTCAAATAATTAGTTATTATTATTAGTTATTAATTAGGGTTAGTAAACATTAAATAAATAAAAAATAACTCACCTAAATTTTTAAATAGTATTCAACAAGATTAATAGACTTTTATACTTTTATCCATTTATTAAAATCTAACCTATACATATGTAGATTGTTTATTTACATGCTAATGTCAAATCTTGACCATGGCCTTGTAATAATTCTTATCTTCTTCATTCTAGTGTGATTTAATTAATTAGGTCAATAATTAGGCTTTTTTATTGGCAGTTTAGCCTTATTAATCTGGTACATGTTTCTTCTTGGTGTCTGAGGTTTTATCTCTCTCTGGGTTCTCTTCATTTCCTTTTTGGTTGGTTTTTGGGCCATGTGGTCTGTGTTATATTAAACGAATATTTTCAGATTTTTTACCACTCCTAAAATTACTCATAAGTATTGCTTGTAAAATCAAAAAAATTTGTATTTCACGCATTCTGAATTTGCTATACTTAAAAAGAAAAGGCCCCACCTTACTCGGTAAGTCACCCAGACACAATTTAAATTGCATGCACCTTTATCTGATTTTATTTATGCTTTTAAAACTATTAGTTATAGTTACGATGATACTATTCTGTATTAGCATTACCATCATCTTCGACTGCTTTTATAGGCTAGACAAGGCCTATTAATTATAGTTACATTTCTATTCTGCATTACCATTATCATACTATCACCTTCGACTGCTTATTACTTCCGCTTATTGGCTGCTCTTGGGCTTGCAAATGTTACAGTGCGGTTGTTGCCTCCATCGATGCATCTAGGAGACTTCGAGAAAACAAGTAAGATCTCTCCATTTTTCTACCTACATGTAAATAACCTGCTATCTTTGGAAGACCACACTCACCCTAAAACGGAAACGATTTAAGGGTTAATTATTAAATCATTCATATATAAAGATTAGATTAGTACAAACAAAGATATTTTTGAAAAGAACTGCATAATAATTTCATAGAATTAAAATAAAAGAATACTTACTCATCTACTCGTTGTAAAAAAGTAGTACTAGTAGTACTATATAAATTGTACATATAGTGTTAATTTCTTGTCTTTATAAACTGCCAGATAGTCAGCAATTTTGGGAACACTTTGTATATAGACACACTCTATTTCTGTAACATAAAACAACTTATTTGAGCAATTGAGTAAAAACATCAGTAAATAGAGTTTTCCTGATTTATTTTCCACGTCCCAGATGAAATTTATAAACCTGAGCTAGCTATTATATAATTTCACCCCCTATCAATCGAGGGAGCAATGTATTACATGCTTTTGCGAAGTTGAGAGAGAGAGAGAGAGAGAGAGAGAGAGAGAGAATATATGTTTATTTTCCAAGTTAAAATAATTATTGACAAACACAACATTGTTATACAAAGCACAAATAAATAAATAGTCATTAAAATATAAACAAATATTATTATAAATTAACATTAATACATACATCTAAAATAAAATAGAACAAAACAAAATAAAACACATGTCACAGTGTCTCGTCATTATAAAATTCTGTAATATCATAATAAGATTCAGATAACAGAAATCTCCTCAGCAGCTTTCTAAAACAAATCTGTGACTTAACATATGTCAAAGTATGTGATAGTCTGTTGTACATCTTGATACCATTATATATAAAAGAGTTCATTTTTGGGAATAGGCAACTTCAAGTTACCCGTTTGACGAAATATATATGCTTTATATTTCGACTTATTCTTATGGATCATGCAACAAGTTTCTAAGGTAAATAAAGAAGTTAATGTTAATATTTCTTGTTTTAAGAACAGTGGTCTACATAAAACTAATCTGTGTGCTCTATATAAAAACCTCATTGCCCGTTTCTGCATTATAAAGACTCTACCAAATAACTAGACATAACAGGCGCCCCGAAACTAAAGAGCATAACGTAAATGAGGGTCAACTAACGCATAATATGCAGTTTTTGCTGCACAAACTCCTAATTCATGAGAGGTAGTTCTAATGGCATAACAACCCGATGAGAGTTTTTTTAAAAGTGGATCCACATGAGATTTGAATTTCAAATCCGTGTCGATATTTAAATCCAAAAATTTTGTAGAGTCTGTGGCTTCTACAGTATCTATATCTATTAAGATATCAGGAATATTACATTTAAAGGTTAGTATTTTTGTTTTTTTAAAATTTAATGACAGAAAATTTGCAGTGCACCATGTTTTAAAGGATTTGAGGTCATTATTAATATTTGCATAAAGAATATTTTCTATTTTTCTAACTTTTCATTAGACCACACAGTCGTAAAGTTTCTAAATTTGGACAAACTGCGTATAATTCTCACCATCTTCAAGTTATCTGATAATTTTTCTTCCTGGTCTTTAATCTCTGTAGCGAGTTGTAATACTTTTGCAACATAAGACGCAACTGTTTCATAATTTCTCATTTTAATGGCAAAATAATCTTTACACAGATTCGCTTCTTTCATCATGTTTATCACAAATACCTTTACGACTTTAATAAGTCAAAACTAACTGTTTTAGAAAAGCATTACGAATGGAAATTGCTTTCCCATCTAATTTAAGCCAATCGCTTTTCTTCTTGAAATTACTTTGAATCAATTTATCTCCGGATACAATAATTTACCTTCATCTTTATCTTTGTCGGTTACAAGCATGTAGGGTTGGGTTTAAATTAGAACACTACGGCCTTTTGGGTCTATTGTATTCCCTGCTTTTCCCGTATTCAGGTACTATTTCTGGAATAGTCCTGTGTCTTTGGTTCCTACCAAGTGCTCCTGGGTGGTTCTTTCCGGTTCTACGATAAAACATCACCTTGTAAGAGCCTAGCATTCAAATATCACATGGAATGAGGTATTTTCCTCTTCCTTGCAGAGTCTACAAGTAGTGGGATTATTGTGTAATCCTATCACATTAAGATGTTTCAGCAAGCAGTGCCCCATAAGTAGTCCCATATTGGTGGATATCTGAGGCCTTGCGAGTTGAAGTGCCTCAGTAGTTATGCGTGGGTTTGGTCCCCTTAGCATGAGCTTACTGATTCTGTTCCCTCTTACCTGTTGCCAGTGATTTTGTGTTTTGTGGGTATCCACCTGTTCACTGCCTGTCGAGCAGAGGTTTTGCTTATCCCAAATATAGGTTAGGGTCCTGTGAATGGTGGTTCTGATCCCTCTTTAGCGAGTTCTTAAGCCCTTTCATTTCCTTGGATACCTTTGTGCCCTTGTACCCACGCTACTTTTACCTTATTGTGGGTTGTCAGATCATTTTGTTAGTTTTAGATCCATCCGTATACCATACAAACCCTCTAAGTAAGTATTTCTCTACCTCCTTATTTACGTCGTTACAGTTGCAGTTAAACTGGAAGAGTATTGAAGGTTAGAAGCGGTGTCATGTGATCTGATCCCACGTTTATTATAGAATAATTACAATCAGGCCTTTGGCTAGTACTATCTTCTCGTTCACCCATTATAAAATGTGTGCGTCTACTAGGAGTATGTACTTTTCTAATTAGGAAAATGTACTGCGACTTCTTTCTCCAAAAACTGGAGTATTCAACAGTTTTTATGGCAATGGAACAAATACTTGGGCCCATAATTTGTTAAAATAATAATAATTTTTTAAAGAAGGTAATTTTATTGGGGAATACAAAATATACAACGTAAAATTATATAATTGAGGTTAATTATTAATTTAACATTAACATTCAAATCAATAATAACGCTTATACCTAGCCGCCTATACCATAGTCTCAAATCTAAATAAACAACGTATTTAATAAGACCAACAGCCAAAAACACATGTCAATGGTCTGCCTCCCACCAGGTGAATAATAAATGCAAATAAATTATAAAATTTATTTTTACAGAATTATTTGTAGATGCTTTTAAGGTGTTGAAAAATCACCTTAATAAACCAACTAGAATATACAGTGAGCACCATAAGTCTTACCCCCCCTATCTAACTCGTTACTGGAGTCTTGTTAGGAAAATCGCCGAGACACGTCGATTTTTGATTTCTACAATGTACATTTTTGTATGAATAGTTTACCCTTAATTTCATCCCTTACTGGAGGGGAGCAACCCTTTCGAAAAATTTAAATGGCATGGGGTGGTGAGTGATAGCTCATTTGAAAGAAGGATTTATTCTCTATTCAACCGTGTAAAAAAAATTTGAAATATGCTTCATTAATTCTCGACTAATTGTTGCTTCAGAATAACGGAAATTAACGTAGCGCACTCATCCTTAGAATTAAAATTCGGCCCTGCATGATTTCGGTTTTGGTTCAGACGTGAAGTAAGACTTTTTGCCATTAGAAGGTCACTGTTAGTCTAGTTGCTTTCCTATTTTGTGAGGTTTTGTTATTTTTAAACATTAATAAATCAACACGTTGGTTCACCCCCATTCCTATAACCAAAAGGTAACTGCATTTCAGGTGAAATATTTTCTAAAAGCTCCAAAGTTAAATTTGTAATATTTTTTAAAAAATTATTATGAATAATAGAATTAGATGATATATTAATGTCCGAAGCCTTATTAATGTTATCTTCACTAGGAATAAAAAAAACTGATTTGACTTTAAAGCATCTTGAACATTTTGTGTTATTTTTCTTAGTAGATGACGCCGAGACATTTTATTAAATAAAAAACAACTGACCAAAACAAAGGAAAATGAGTATGCTTGGAATAACTAGGTAGCCTAAAAAATACGTATATAAATACGTATAAAAATAAGAGAAACAAAAGTAAGGTTATGTTTTGGAGATTCTATAAGCATTTTACACACTGTAATAAACAATTATTAAACGAGTAGCTAAATTAAAACATTAATAGAAACTTACCTATGCTTGTAACCAATATCGTAAAAGCCAGGACGCCAAAGTAACATGCAATTCAACTGGGCACAACAACAACACCAACAATTTTACAAGAACTTTTTATTACATAAAAAACAATTATCGTGGTTAGCAACTAGTTAACAGAAATATTACTTATAATAGCGTGAATCGTTTGATTGATAGCGAGCCCTTCACAGCCACCAGCCACCATCAGTCAGCTGATTCCCGATCGTCTGCCGGTACCTTATTTCCCTCTCGATTCTCTGCACTACGCGCACTTTGGACCAGCCCGACTTAGCTTGAAGCACACCCCGAATCTCACTCACTGAAACGACATGGGCTAGTCCACCCCACCATAGTTATTGGCGGGTTATTTAAATGTTCGGGTGTTTGAAATCGGTACAATGGGGAATTTGTTATAAATATTACAGGAAATATAATTAAAAAAATATGGTGTAATGTAAATAAATATATCTATAATCTTTTAATTTAAATAAACCTAAATATATTCATATTATTTAGTTCTGTCTACTAGTTCATCGTAAACTGGTAATATGCATTTAAGGAGACTTATATTTAAACGTAGAATAATATCGGTTTATTAACTAGTATCCACAAACAAAAGCGTTTAATTTATCTGTTAAAAAACGTTAAGTATAAAAATGGTAGATGGTAAACGTTTAAAAAATCAACCAAGACGAAATTTAAACAAGAGTTATAAACGAAGAACACATATTGTAATATTACTTAAATTTATACGAATTTAATTTAAATAAACCTAAACGTATATTTAGACCCACTGTATATAAATAGTTCATCGCAAACTAAAAATAGTCGTATATTGTTAACTACATTTAAACGTAGAAAAATTTACAATTATATACCATAGGATGAATACAAAAAACGTATAATATATCTTTTAAAATACGGCATGTATAATAATCGTAAACTGTAAACGTATATGGAATCAACCAATACCAAAATTAAACGAGTATTACGTATAAAATACGTTAGTTATACTAATGTGTGCTACCTGGGATATTTATAATCTTCAGATATTTAAGAACTTAATTATAATTTTGATTCAATCATTTTTAAATAAACGAAATAAGATAGAAATGTGCGGTTTCAACCACTGAGTTTCAAATTTCGAAAAGTTTTTTCCGAAGCACATGAATTTTTTTCCATTTATACAGAACAAGGAAAAAATTTGCCTATTTTCAACTAAAAATAACTTGACTTATTTAAATCTGTATTATGTATATTTTTAAACCATTCGAAAGCTGAGTTTTATTGCTTTTAAAAAAATTAGAAGGATAGAAAAGCGTCCATAGTTTAGCACCTGTACCACCGATGTCTTCGATTAAAAAACCAAAGTAACAAATACAGAAGGCCAATGTAAACGGACAATAAACGGTCTCTTGACATTTGACATTTTTAAATAAACTAGGTTTTTAAAACATACGTTTTAAATCTGATGTTTTTCATATTCATGCGGATTTATAATATTTAAACTTGGGATAGCCATAAGTAAGTTAGGTAGTTAAATAAATAAGTACATTGGTTTTATAATATCTAAATAACACCGAAAAAATTAAAGGGTTCTGTGATGAAAATTAATGTGAGTGTTTGGTATAAAATTTTTTGAAAAAACCCTCCCCGGAAAAGTTACACCCCTTTGAAAATTAAAAAAATAATGGTTTTTCTTTTTTATTTTCCCTGTATATCAAGCTAAAGACACGAAACTTGGTAAACATTATCTGTCAATAAAAGTACACTTTTTGAAATTTTTTCAACCCTGAAGTATGCTTAGAAGGGGTTGAAATAATCAACCCCTTAGATATTTTTTCTTACAACTTTTTTTTAGATGAAATTTTTTTCTGTAAGAAAGTATGACTGAAAAGCCCAATTCATTGACTAACTTTTTTAACTCTACAAGTTTTTTCTAAAACTTGATCATTTACGAGAAAAAAAATCTGATGCAATGCATTTTCAAAAAGATGAGCTAACGCGAGTGTATTTTGCGTCAAGTCTAGTGGCCTGTGCTTTGCATAAAAACATTAATACTGATACCAGGATTGTGTAGTGTCATTTTCTGTTACCCATCTTATTGTTTCACAAGTTTTATGATTATGTATTGTAGGAAATATTAGTTGATTGAAAATATGAATGCATATTCGAATTTGGAAATGGCAGATATGCATTTTACATATGGTCGTGCTAACGGTAATTCATTGGAAGCGCAAAGACTTTATGCTGAACAGTACCTACAGCGTAGACTACCCCATCATACTACGTTCACAACTATTCACCGACGCTTGCGGGAACGTGGTAATTTTGAAAAAAAGAAGTTATGATTCTGGTCGTACTAGAGAAGTTAGAACTGCAGCTGTAGAAGAAGCCGTACTTAATTCAATTGAAAAATTCCCAGAAACTAGTACCAGGAGAATAACTCGTGTCCTACATGTAAGCCATTCCGTTGTTTTTAGAATTTTAAAAGAACAAATGTTGTATCCCTATCATCTTCAACGGGTGCAGGCGTTAATGATTCGAGATTTTTTACCCCGTGTGATTTTTTGTCAGTGGCTTATTAATATGATTGGCCAAGCACCACAGTTCTTAGGTAATATTTTATTTACTGACGAGGCGAGTTTCTCAAGAGGCTGTATTAGTACTAGTAATACCACTAGAGGTCAAATTATTTCCGGAAATTTTTTCGAGCTCATGAATATTTTGAAAATTTTCCGAGTCGCAGAAGAGGGAAATTTTCTAAAAATATTCATGAGCGAGAAAAAATTTCCTGATATTAATTTGACCTCGCGTGGTATTCGGTAAGAAAATTCCACGCCGAATTATGGTTGAAAATTAAATATTTTTAAAATTTATTTTTCGTTTCTCAACAATGCAAATTATTTTCTCCAAGTCATCAGTGAAACATAAAAGGTGTTGTCACCTTGATTGTTGAGTTGTCATGGTAACTAAGTGAGATTCTAACCTCGAATATAATTTCAGTTTTGAAGTTGTCAAGCGGCCCGACGTAAAAAAATGTTTCGCTGCAATTATTTAGGCCTTCAAATTGCTTATTTCTACTCATTGTAGTTGCATGGGAATACCATTTGAAAATAGAAAATAGTATATTCTTTAATTTTACGTAAGTTTTGAATAACTACAGGTGGTAGAAAATTGTTTTTCTGCGTTTTTATTAACATGCGTTATGAGCGCTGCTTTAAAATGGTATGAAATTCATAACCAGCGTCAGCAAGCATCAATCGTAGGAGGCTGTGATCATTGTATTTTGACAGTTCAAAACATTAAATAACTCGCGTTTTGTTGCGATAAAGAATATTGCACAGGCAAAAAACCAACAAAATTACCTATTTGTTTAAAAATGAATCGATTTGAAAATCATACGCTATGCAAAATATGCGTGAAATTGTCTGATGTAATGATCAATCATTGCACCATGACTTACTTACTCGGATTAATAAGAGGATTGTGGCTCCAACTTGAAAAACGAAAATTTGTTCCGAATTGTCCACGAATATTTGCACCTAAACTACGCAAAATTCAAAGTGCTGAATGGGAAAAAGGTGGATAAATTAGTGTCTAAATATTATATATATTTTATTAGACATAGACACATAATTCAATGCATCAAAAGTCCTGCATTTTCGCCATTAAGAAGAAAAGAAGTGGCCGAAGAATATAGAAAACACCTTAGCATTGTAACTAAAATGTATCAAAACTAAACTCATTATGTGAACAAATAAAAACCAGTCTGTCAAAAATGGTCTGTTATTGTAAACGTCAAAAAATTTCCACTAAAATACCTCTGTTGCCATGGTGATCTGTCAAAAACACGTATTTTGATTGGTTCAAAATTACAGGTGTGGAATTTTCACAACAATCACCTTTGGGCTGACGAAAATCCTCATGGCTTTTTTGAAGGAAATCATCAGTATCAATTTTCATTAAACGTGTGGCTCGGAATTATTGATAATCATTTAATTGGTCCCCATTTTCTTCCGCTACGATTAAATGGTGAAGCATAAGGTCATCTCCTTGAAGAATTACCTGTTCTTTTTGAAGAGGTTCCCATTCAAATTAGGCAACATTTATGGTTTATGCACGATGGTGCACCAGCTCATTTTAGTATACGTGCAAGAACTCACCTGGATGAGGTGTATGCCAATCAATGGATTGGTCGAGGAGGACCTGTAAACTGGCCAGCCCGCTCCCCTGACCTTAATCCTTTGGATTTTTGCATATGGGGATATCTGAAATCTTTGATATACACGAACCCAGTTGAAAATATCGATGATCTGCGAAACCGCATTGTGGCAGGGTGTGAAACTATAAGAAATTCTCCAGGAATATTTCATCGTATACGTAATTCTATGAGGAAAAGGGTAGATGCTTGTATTGAAGCTGAAGGCGGTCATTTTCAACATTTATTATAATTGTATTATCGATATTCGACAGGTTTTTGTTCATTTTTTGTTCACTTTTGTTTTTAGTTGTAGAAGTCTTAAGAATCATAATTTGGTTGGCTGTTGTTTAATAAAATGCTATTTTACATGAGCTTATTTATTTTTTTCTCATAAATGCTTAAGTTTTTGAAAAAAACTTGTAGAAATAAAAAAGTTAGTCAATGAATTGGGCTTTTTAGTCATACGTTTTTAAAGAAAAAATTTTCATCTAAAAAAAAGTTGTAAGAAAAAATATCTTAGGGGTTGATTATTTCAACCTCTTCTAAGCATACTTCAGGGTTGAAAAAATTTTAAAAAGTGTACTTTTATTGACAGATAATGTTTACCAAGTTTCGTGTCTTTAGATTGATATACAGGGAAAATAAAAAAGAAAAACCATTTTTTTTTAATTTTCGAAGGGGTGTAACTTTTCCGGGGAGGGTTTTTTCGAAAAAATTTATACCAAACACTCACATTAATTTTCATCACAGAATCACCCCTTTAATTTTTTGGGTGTTATTTAGATACACCCTGTATATAACGGTCAGATATAATGTTTTAGCATATTATTATTTATATTTTAAAAAGAATTATTTTTGTTGTTTAAATAATCTGTTATAATAAACCACCTAGGTACAGCTTCTGTACAAATACTTAAAATTAATTTATCCCTCGTAAAACATCAGTAAAATATATTATAAATTGTTTTCATTCACAAATATTAATTTCTTAAAAATCTAACAGAGGCGACACTTTCCAGACGAAAAATCTTGCAATGTAGTACCCCACTTTTAAAGTGTACTTTTGAGTAGTTTTAAAAGAAAAAAAATGTACGTATAGGTAAATGTTAAATCTATACTCTTATTGAACCACTTTTTCAAAATTCAATTTAGTTTTTTCTAACAAAAAATTGAGAAAATGGGTACAAAAAATCGAGTTTCGTATTTTTTTTTAAACAGTTTAACATTTTGAAAAATATCTCTAGGAGCACAGATTTAACCTTTACCTACACGTACATATTTTTTTCTTTCACAATAAGTCTAAAATAATCTTTAAAAGTGGAGTACTACGAAACCCTCATGCTCTGCTCTAAAGCCAAGAAATACTTCTCTTAACTGAATAAATCTTTTTAAAAAACCGTTTAAATATGAACATTTCAGATTTTTGCTAGAGTTGAGATAAACAGAAGAACTAAAATTCAAATTGTTTACATTGTAGCTTATTTGGGGTTCTTCAATTTTAGGCAGACGGCTTTAGTTTGATTCCAGTCCGTAATTTGTTAGAATTTATTTTTTAGTTAATAGATAAACGTATATAGTACTTTACAACCATGAAACTATACTCCATTTTTTATAATAACCTGCGATAGATTTTACTTTATTTTTCTACATAAATACTAATGTTAAACAATAAATAAAAAAAGTATTTCATAAAAAATATTACTTTACGCACTCCACAAAGTGTGTAAAGTTGTACTTTTTTTCACTAGTGCGTAAAGTAAAACTCTTTACGCACTAGTTAAAAGAAGTAAAATTTGACAAAATTTGTACATAACAACAAAATATAACGTTTTATTTTATATTAACATTTTTTTGCTATCTCCTTCTAAGACAAATAAATAAATTATTTTTGCTTATATCTATTTAGTGTCCAACAAATTATCAACAGTTTATTTTAATTATAATTTTCTCTAAATGTCATCGATTTAATTAAAAGTAAACATACAGTGGATGTCGATTTTGGTAAAAGTAAGTTGGCCGTGGCTGTGTGGATTAGAAGAACTGTCAATCTCTAAACTTTTAATTAGTACCTACCTTATAACAGAACACGACAAAAGTATACTTAAGTTCAAGATTAGATTCTAAAGCCAATTTAGCATTTTTTTAAACTCAATCAAGTTTGAGAAGGTAAAAAGTTTTACTTTTTAATGTTTGTTTACTTAAATTCAAATTTTATTTGCAGTTTATTATATCTGTCATAATCGATATGGATTCAAATTTATCTAGCGATAGCGAATTTGATAATACTCCCCCAGATATCTTATGCAGTGCATAAAAGGCTACTGAAAATTTATTGCCAGAAAAATCTGCATATATTTATCAGCAAAAATACAATGCATTTATAGAATGGTGTAGGAAGAATAAGGTGACAAAATATTCTGAAAACGGTATTTTAGCATATTTCTCTGATGAATTGAAGAATTGCAAAGCTTCTACTCTATGGTCGATTTATTCTATGCTTAAAAGCACCTTAAAATATAAAAACAACGTTAATAGCGTTTCTCAAACAAAAAAATAAAGGTTATAAACCAAAAAAATCCAAAATTTTTGAACGAGAAGATCTAATTAATTTGCTGTTGAAAGCTCCAGATTCCAAGTTTTTAATGATCAAAGTAAGTTAAAGCCTCAGTAAGTGCTTAAATGCTCAGTATAAAATTAAAATATTTTGTAAAGTTTTGCAACGAGATGTGTGTTCCTACGGTGTGTTGCCTAACAAAATCAGTTGCTATCCTAACAGGCCACCGGAGTTGTTAGGCAGCACATTATACTTAAAACTTTTATATTTTTTATAATAGCATTTATTTGGAGTTTTACATGCGCAACGTGAAGATATTTCCTAATGTTTAATAAATTATTTGTAACATTACAATATGTTATTTTTTAGGTAGCTTTTATAATTGGAATTGCGGGAGCTTGTCGCCGGGAAGAATTATGTAAAATGACAATTAACGATGTGGAAGATAAACAAACAGTGTATATTGTCAAAGTATCAGAAACCAAAAATGGAATAGAACGCATTTTTACGATTTTAAATAATTCTGCAGTTGATTATTTATCTTTCATAAAAAAATATAACTCATTAAGACCATCAAATATAAATTGTAGGTAACAGATTTTTTTTAAAACTCGCAAATGGAAAATATTCTAAACAGCCTGTAGGGATAAATACTTTTGTTAAAATGCCAAGTGTTATAGCAACGTATCTAAACTTGCCCAATCCAACGGCTTTTACAGGACACTGCTTTAGGAGGTCTTCAGCCACTATGCTGGCAAATTCTGGAGGAGACCTTCTAACGGTCAAAAAACATGGAGGATGGAAATCATCTGCTGTTGCAGAAGGCTACGTAGACAGCAGAATAACACAAAAAAACAAAATTTCTAATAAAATTTTGATGGATGACAGTATTCTATCCACTTCCAAACAAAGCTACAATTTTACCGTTGACAACTCTAATGAAGAATTAGTGGAACCACTCGACAGTGATACTAGAGTTACACAAAATATTTCAACCTCTTTACTTGAAAAGGCCAAATCCATACCACTCGAAGCTCAAAATAGGGTTACAGAAGTAATATCACAACATTTTTCAAACTCTGTGCTGGAAAAGGCCAAAACCTTAAGTTTTGGTAATTGCATTATTGCAATTACCAAAACTTGCAATGTGCAATTATTTGCACATTCAATATTAATAATAGTTAAAAACCTATTTTTTTAAATACTTCTTCATTTGTTAGTCATTTTGTTCTGTAAGAATTATAAATTTGTAAAGTTCCAATAAATTTATTTTTGTTGTTGTGTACAATTTTTGGCACATTTTACTTTTTTCACTAGTACGTAAAGTAATATATTAGTTAAGTAAAGTTATATTTCTAATATTAGTGGATTATGTGTACGGTAAGAAAAAATATTGTATGCCACTCGTGTGTAAAGTCCCTTTTTTGACTCATGTAATTGTCGCACTCGCCTACGGCTCGTGCGGCAACATTAACATTCGTCAAAAACGGGTAACTTTACACACTTGTTGCATAAATAACTATTTTGAGTCGTTTTAATCAATTCATTAAAATATATTCCAACCTATATAATAAATTTAACACTTACAATAATGTTACCTACATAAAAGCATACTAAAATTATTCGGTACGTGATAAAATTTAACATAAAATCCGGATATATTATTACACGGATCACAATTTATAATAGCACATGAAACAAAAGGGATAAAACTTCATTTGACTTATTGACTCAGTTCTTAACCATATTTGGGTTATTGACTTTGGACGGAGGATAAATTCATAACTGGATTATTGGTTTTATTCGATGCTTTGCTCATTTAGGTATTAGTTCAACGAACCTCACATTTTTGATCGGTTTAGCTGACCGGAAGGCTTTAGCTAATTGAGTGGTAATGATTGATTTTGCAGACCTATTGGGCAATTGAACCCCTTTCATGATTAGAAATCTTTGACTCAGTTGTAATATTGGATTTAAACACGTTCGAGTTATAGAGGTGGTGGTGAGCACTTAATTCTGGATGTTATGCTTTAAAATAGGGATTAAAAGCATTACGGATATAAGTTATAGTTATAAAATTGATGGTACAATAAGAAAGCTTTATATGTATAATTTTGGTAACAATATTGGAAAAATTTCTGTCTATATGCAGTTCACAGTTTTTTAATTTATTTTTAAGATAATAGATTTAAAAAAATATAGACAAATTTCCCTTAATGTTGAAATCTATCTTAAATATAATTTAATAGTCCAATTAAATAACGAAAAAAAGCCCCTTTGAGCTTACATTAATTTGTAATTGGATAAAACAAAGTAGAGCTTGTGTATTTTGATGTGATCTTTTCGAAAAAAGAAAAAAAAGATGTAGCTGTTTTTCAATTTTTTTTTAAATTAGGAAAAACCGGGTTTTCCGGATTTTTCCATGGTTAAAATGCTAATTATCTGGGCAAGTATCATTCTGATAGTAAAAATAAATGCACTAATCAAAAGAGGAAGCAAAAATAGTTCGGAAATTCATTGCACAGGTAGTTTTAATGGCGAATTTCTCGCCGCCAGAAGTGCTTCTACCAAAAAGTTTTTTCGTTTCTTTGATCAGAACCATGAACATGAAATTTGCGATGAGTTTGTGGCGAAATTATAAATGTTAGACATATGTGCCAACAAGAGAAGTTGCTTATTTTTTTGTTGGCTCTCAAATAAAATAAGTCCCGCGGCCAAATCTGCCATAATTTTTCGGGAATTCGCAGGAAACCGGAAGGCGTAGTTTCTTTTTAATTTTTTTCCCATATGATTTTCTCCGGGTTATCCGAAAACATCTATATTTGAAAAAACTAACCGCGCCATCGGAAAGAGCACAAAAAATTACACAAGAAGGTATCCTTTAAAAATGTTAGGAAATTAATCCTAAGCCTGAGTGTAAGTTCCAACTTGGTGATAAGCTTGTTTTTTGTTGTCTGTTTTCTTCTCGGTTGATGCTCCATCCTGTTTTTTTTGACATTGTCAATCGCGGCCCTTTTATGCCTATCCCAGGTTTTATAAATAAACTCTTTTCCGTAACATCGAGCTACGTAATGTTTGCGACACCTCTCATGCAATCACTGAAATCATCCCCCCTCTCTTTGCTGACCGTCTGCAGACCTTTCAATCCTGTCGGTCTAATTGGGGCAAGTTCACCCTCTGCAAGTGTCTGATGACATAATAAACACAAGCTAGCCATTGCAACCTGGATACAAAAAAATTATAGCACTGTGATAGAATTTTCTTAATTTAGGAACGTACTTAATCAATAAATTGCTGAAGAAGTCCGAAAAACCACGTGAACACAGAGCTTGCTGAACACGGTTATTAAAAATCTATGTCGATGAACACTATCAAACGATTTAATTTGTAATAATATGACCGTTTGAAGTTTAAACTTGTCGGATAGCGAACGCCGAGACCATGGCTATCCTTGATACGACGTGCGACTAATTTTGGGGTAATTATTATATTTTTAACCGACTTCAAAAAAGGAGGATGTTATCAATTCGTCGCGATATTTTTTTTCTATGTATGTTCAGCGATTATTCTTTAACACGGTGTCCGATTTCAATGATTCTTTTATTGTTAGAAAGGGGGTATTTTAGGGGTGGTCTCATATAAATTTAGTCGAAATCTAATAATTGGGTCCATGACAAAATCCTCAAACTCTTCATTTTTTATGTATGTTTAGGGATAATGCTTTACCACCTTGTCCGATTTATATGATTCTTTTTTTGTTAGTAAGGGGGTACCTCAGGGGTGGTCTCATATAAATTTGGTTAAGATGTGGTGGTGGAATCTGCACGTTTTTGAAGTCGGTTTTTTTTTTATTTTTAATTTCTAATACTTGTTTGCACTAAACTCAAGAAACGTCTTATAACAAGTCAGTAAAATACAATTTAATAAATATTGATTTATTTTCGACATGCGCTTGCGCAAAATTTAAAAATTAAGAAAATCCAAAATTTCGGCACTTTCGAAAAACAGCTACATTTTTTTTCTTTTTTTCTAAAATATCACTTCAAAATACATAGAATCCATTTTGTTTCATCTAATTACAATTTAATGTAAGCTCAAAACCCGTAATTTAATTCGATTATAATTATTATTCATAGCATAAATACTAAACTTACAAATATGGAGTACGACAAAAATAACCAAGTAATTTGTTTGCTAGTTACTACTATACAAACAACTGTAGATGTTAGTATAGAGTGTGATCCAATGAAAAGTATCCACCCCCCCTTTAATTGATTCCCTCAGATTTAACACGTTCGCGACATCGTGACCTACGGGTGGGTCAGGCGAGGTTCTGCTTGTGAACGTTTGTGCTTACCGGTGGGTCACGGTATATAATAATAATAATAATAATAATAATAATAATAATAATAATAATAATAATAATAATAATAATAATAATAATAATAATAATAATAATAATAATAATAATAATAATAATAATAATAATAATAATAATAATAATAATAATAATAATAATAATAATAATAATAATAATAATAATAATAATAATAATAATAATAATAATAATAATAATAATAATAATAATAATAATAATAATAATAATAATAATAATAATAATAATAATAATAATAATAATAATAATAATAATAATAATAATAATAATAATAATAATAATAATAATAATAATAATAATAATAATAATAATAATAATAATAATAATAATAATAATAATAATAATAATAATAATAATAATAATAATAATAATAATAATAATAATAATAATAATAATAATAATAATAATAATAATAATAATAATAATAATAATAATAATAATAATAATAATAATAATAATAGTAGTAGTAGTAGTAGTAGTAGTAGTAGTAGTTTATTGTCATTTTTATACATTTATAGTACATAGTGACATAAGTCTAGCAGAATACAAGAATACAGGAACATAATAAAAATAGTCTACATTATAAAAATTATAAAATAGTTAAACATACAAAATAGTTATACATGTATAAATTAGATATAAAATATAAAACATAAAAACAACAGCACAAAGTATAAACAGATGCAAAGAAACATTATAAATTACAATAAACTAAAATAAAAATATGAAAAGTAATAAGAGGCCGACTAACCACATAAACATCAGAATAAATTACAGTATGAAAAAAAAAAATTATATCAGTTACAATAGTTGCTGAACTCAGATATAGAATAAAAGCATTCAGTTAATAAAAATTCCTTAGAAAATTTCCGGAAACTTGTGACTGACATATTTGACAAATTCACTTGTATATGAAATTTTAAAAATTTATTGTATAAATTCAAGTCAAGTCTATTGTTTTTAGTGATATTAATGCGTGAAAGTAAGGGTACAAGATTCTCAGCATTACGTGTGTTATGTTTATGAACATCCAGATAAGCAATATGTGCATTACGAGTTTTGTGGATTTCAACTAGATTTTCCAGGACATACACACATGGCAATGGGAGAATTTTGTACCTTTTAAACAGCGGCCGACATGGCGCATTAGTCTCTGCTCCATCCAATGTACGGACAGCAGCTTTTTGTAAATAAAAAACTTTATGAGCTCTTGAGGCTCTGCCCCAAAGCAAAATACCATATAAAAGATGACTGTGAACTATCGAGAAATAGACTGATTTTAATACATATGAATCAAGAAATGGTTTTAATTGCCTTAAAGCGAATATCTGCGAGGAGATTTTAGCACAAACACTGTCTATTTGTGAAGACCAATTTAAAGAAGTGTCTAAGGACATACCTAGTAATGTTACTGTTTCAGCTTTAGCGGATTTATTTGAACTAAATGTGATAGTTTGCGTCTTTGATTCGTTTAATTTTAACTCATTAGTTGAGAACCAGTTTTTAATTGCCGGCAAATCATCAGTTGTAGAATTTTTAAACTTTTTGGATAAAATTGTAGAATCATCTGCAAAAATAACAGGGATACCGTTATCATAATAATAATAATAATAATAATAATAATAATAATAATAATAATAATAATAATAATAATAATAATAATAATAATAATAATAATAATAATAATAATAATAATAATAATAATAATAATAATAATAATAATAATAATAATAATAATAATAATAATAATAATAATAATAATAATAATAATAATAATAATAATAATAATAATAATAATAATAATAATAATAATAATAATAATAATAATAATAATAATAATAATAATAATAATAATAATAATAATAATATAATAATAATACGTTTATTAGCCAAAAAATACAGAAATTTACAACTAAGAATCAATAATAATTTGCTAACAAACAAAAGATAAAGCCATAGTGAAAGAAATTTAAAAATTCAACTTGTGCGTGGTTCGAAATAATAATGGTAATTAATTACGTAAATATAAATGAATCGGTATAAATGATTTAGACAAATCGCTATATGTATATTGTCTAAATCGGTATACATGTCTAAATCGGTATATATTGTCTAAATTGGTATACATGTCTAAATCGGTATATAAATTTAAAATGATAGAGTAAATTGATACACTACTTTAGACTAGTATGTAAGTAAAATATACATAAGAGTAAATAATTATTGACAATTCGGTATGTATTTTTTTGTTTTGTTTAGACATATAATTTTTTGAATATTGTAACGTGATACTTGATATTTTATCTATTTGTTATAATGTGTTTAAGCTCAATTGAATGGGCGTGGATTAGGTTATTAAATAACTCAAATAACTTTGAAAAAGAAGTTGGGCACCACTATATTTAAAACTTATTATACTTGACTTAAGATAAGTGATAAAAATATAGAAAATCACTAACCACTAACAAATTATATTTAATCCAAGTTTTAGATAAGGTAGTAGCAAATTCTAATTCACATAGTTTTACTAAATTCAAATTTAAGATAATTTATTTAAAAACACTTATATTTAGTTAAAAGAAGGTAATATAAGGAATGTTATTGCATAGTATATCTTTAGGCAACTTCAAAGGGATTCGGTATTCTTATTCTTAATATTGTGAAATTTGGTATTATAACTTAAACTCGAACGTGTAGATCTTCTATAGATGAACCAAACCACGGTCTTCAGATTGTAGCAAACTTCTAGGTATAAAAACCATAAAACTTCTTGATAGGAATTCAAAACGTCTAGATATAAATACACATAAACTGTCTAGATATAAATCGAAATAAACTGTCTTAAAAGGAATTCAAAACTTCTAGATATAAATCAAAATGAACCGTCTAGATATAGCCATGCTAAAAAGAAAGGGAAATGTTATGACAGGAAATGGGAAATTTGAACAGGATTTAGATAAAATGCTTTAATTATTAAATGAACAATTTAAAACTATTAAATGAATAATTTCACAGAGACTAAATCTAATATGAAAAGGAAAAATCTTATTTAACATATTTAAACATAGTAAAGCATAATATCTCATTAAAAAAAAATAATATATAAATTATCCATATAAAATTATATAAAACGTGTTATCCATGTGTGTTAGTCATTGTTGATAGGTATTGAGGTTATGTCGGAACTTAACAATTTATTTAAAAAATCCTTGTATAAAATATATATATTTAACAATATATTAGTATTAAAACTTACCTTATAAAATCAGACGGATTTTACGATAGATAAATATCATTGGATGACCAAGATATATTAAAATTCAAATCAACTTGATTCCTTGACATCCAACTTAAAAATAATTATCACAAGGCGAATAAAGGAAAAAGAAGACGACAAATGATATTTGAGTAGAGGTGATTGTGTTAAAATAACGAATAACGGTTCCAACCGTTACAATATACTTCTATTTTCTCTGAATGAATTTATTTTCGATTTATGTTCTTAATATTTGACCTGGATTGACATAAAATCCACTTTTTACGGGTCATTTTAAATGAAAAAAGACTTTTCTCTTTTTGTACTTCGACAGGAATGAAATTGTAAATTCAAATATGAAGAAGATCTACAACCTAATAATTTGTTTTTTCGGAGTAAGTAGTATTTATTTGTTTTATTCCTAGTTTGCTGCATATTTATTTATTTATTTGGGTTACACCACCCAACAGTATAAAACCAATTACAGGATGGGCACAAAAATAATTACAATTACAGTATAATTTACAACATAAAAATAATAACAAAATATTAAATACTAATAATAGCATAAATATATGTAAACAAAAAATAGTTTAATAAACGTTTCATAAGAAAACGCAAAAAAAAACAATGAGTCAAAAAAGGGACTTTACATACGAGTGGCATACAATATTTTTTCTTACCGTACACATAATCTACTAATATTAGAAATATAAAAGTTACTTTTTTTCACTAGTGAAAAAAAGTACTTTACTTTACGTACTAGTGAAAAAAGTAAAATGTGCCAAAAATTGTACACAACAACAAAAATAAATTTATTGGAACTTTACAAATTTATAATTCTTACAGAACAAAATGACTAACAAATGAAGAAGTATTTAAAAAAATAGGTTTTTAACTCTTATGAATATTAATATTAAATGTGCAATTATTGCAATTACCAAAACTTAAGGTTTTGGCCTTTTCCAGCACAGAGTTTGAAAAATGTTGTGATATTACTTCTGTAACCCTTATGATAATTAACTCAGTCCACAATTAAGCGTTTTATTTCTTTATTTGAAATAGAAAATAAATCAACATCATTTTGAAGTTCACAAAAATTTTGATACATAAAATACATTGGAGAAAATTTTAAAATATTTGTCCTGGGTGTCTGAAAATAGAAATAAAAAGGGGAGCGAGTTCTGATACTAGGAACATTAAACATTAGTTGACGAAGTAGTTCGGGACAGTCAATTTTAAAATTTAATAATTTGTAAAAAATGCAGATAGAATAACATTTCCTGCGAGTCGTAATTCAAGGATATCAAATCTATTTAGCAAGATGGTTTGCGGAATATTGCGAGTAGGGTAGACGCCATCTAACTTTCACCACAAATATTTGACCAATTTTCGCTGAATTTTTTCTAATGCTTGGCTATATACTTCATATCCAGGACTACAAACAATGGACGCATATTCTAGCTTACTACATACAAAAGCGTTAAAAATAGTTTTTAAAGTGTTAGGCTCAGAGAACTGGCGTCCATTTCGAATGACAAAACCCAAATCTCTGTATGCTTCTTTTTGAATAGTATTGACATGTTCAATAAAGTTTAACTTAGCGTCGAAAAGAACACCAAGATCTCTAAAAGAAAGACATTTATTGATGGTAATATTGTTGACAGTGAAATTATACTCAATTGGATTTAGTTTGCGAGTGAAGCTGATAGAATTGCACTTAGATATGTTTAGTGGTAAGTTGTTAGAATTACACCAAAGGTTCAATTTATTTAGGTTCTCCTGCATAATCAAACAGTCATCAATACTAGAGATTGATTTAAACAATTTTAAATCATCGGCATAGAGTAGAGTATTACATGATAGGTTTTCAATAATGTCATTTACAAAAATGGAAAATAAAAGTGGTCCTAGAACTGAACCTTGAGGGACACCGGAAGAAGCTTTTATACAAATGGACTGAAAACCATGGTATTCAACTTTCAATTTACGATTACTTAAATATGATTCAAAGAAACGTAGAAAAGACGTAGTGAGTCCAACAATGGAAAGCTTGTTCAAAAGTATACTATGATCGAGGCGATCAAAGGCCTTGGAAAAGTCTGTATATATAGCTTCAACCTGGCCACCCCTATCAAGGTTTTGCGCAACATATTGTGTAAAGCATATCAGATTGGTCTCTGTGGATCTGCCTGGAAAAAAGCCGTGCTGTGCCGTAGATATAATCGATTTTACATGAGCGAAAAGTATTTCATAAATGACATTTTCGAAAACTTTTCCAAAATTGCTAAGGATGGATATAGGTCTGTAGTTTTCTATGATAGATTTGGATCCTTTCTTAAAGATTGGACATATTTTAGATATCTTCCAATTACTTGGAAAATTGCCTTCTCGTAAGGACATATTAAAGACCATGTTTAAAGGTTTGGTTAAAATATTTGCACAATCTCTTATTAAAAATGCCGGAATATCATCTGGGCCTCTAGTATTTTTAGGTTTCAATATTTTAAGACCTTTCATGACATCTTCTTCTGTAAGTAGCGGAATGTTACAACTGTTAATATTAACAACATTATCTAGTTTAGAAATATCAATTTTAGACGAATTAGTGTACGATGACTGAAAATATGTAGCAAATGCATTGACAATGTCTTGTGAATTATTTAAAGGATTATTATCAAAAGTCATATCATTTGGAATACTACTGCAGTTTTTCCTTGAATTTATATACTGCCAAAAATAATTGGGGTTAGAAGATATTCTATTTTCAATATTTGTCAAATAATTCCTGTAATTTATTGAAATGTCGCGTTTAATTTTGGACCTAAGAATACTAAACTCAGTATAAATTTCAGCCTCTAGTGTACAAACGATAAAGAGATGATTTTTTCCTCAAATCCGAAATTATACTTCTATTAAACCAAGGAGGGTATTTTGAATTGCACCTTGGTACAGTTTTTGGAACATTAGCGGCAATTGCGGAATTTAAGATAGAATAAAATAAATCACAAGTCTCCTCAGAAGTTGCGCATGCATTCAAACTATTCCAATTAATTCTACAGATAGTCTGGTATAGTTGAGGAAGATTTGCCTTTTTAAAATTGTAAGATACTTTACTAGACATAGCAAAACTGGTATTTATTTGGGAAAGAGATAGTTGAAATTCTAATGAAGGATGTAAAATATCTTCGTCAACTAATGGATCAAGTGAACGATTTACAGCGATGTCAGATCTACTAAAGATTAAATCGAGTAAACGGTTATTAAAATTAAGAGTATTATTATATCGTTCGGTAAAATTATCAAGTGCAACTATACTAGCATTTTGCAAAGTAATGTCATTACGAATAGAATGAAAATGTGGTATATTAAAATCCCCTAATATTAACAGTTCTTCATCATTGTTGCACCATTCGTAATTACATAAAATATCATAAAAGACATCGTATATATCATTACTAGTGGAGGGAGGAATATAAAGTAATATATATGTCTGGTTTTATCAAATTTAGTCTTCCCCCTATGTATACTTATTGCTATTTTCCAAAAATAAAGTTGTCTAAGGTCAAATACCTTTTGTTCTGAAAATAAAATATCGCTTGAATAATTTCTAGATTTGTTGTGGATTATCATTAATATCCATTTTGTATTATATTTCGATTTTTTAGATAAATATTATAAACGCCTTCCTAACCTAGTATACCATAACTTAGTTGAGATTGAACTAAAAAGAAATAAAGAGTGCGCAAGTGTTTTTTGTCTAAAATTTCTCTTAAATATTTAAATCTAGATAATAAAACTCTAATTTTGTTACATTTTTTATTTGTAGATCTTATTTGAAATGCTGATCGATGATAATGCCTAAATATTTTATATTTTCAACTTATAGAATAGTTATGTTGTCAACAATTAAGGTTCCAAAGTGCGGTAGGTTATTATTGTAAGACTTGAAAGTAATAAATTTAGTTTTTTATAATTAACTGTTAATATGTTTAATTAAAACCATTTAGTAATTGTTTTAAATTCTATTTCTGCTTGTTCTTTAAGCTCACTCCTTGAATTATCACTATAGATGATAGCAGTATCATCAGCAAAACTGATCACTTTAATTTTTATATCAAGTTCTAAAAGGTTATTTATTTATAGAGAAAAGAGTATTGAGGTACACTACGAGAGTTAATAGAATTTAGGAAACTTACAGTATTACCTAATTGAACACACTGAAACCTGTTAGTAAGAAATGATTTTAATAAATCATAGATTTTTCCTCGTAGACCATATGATTTTAATTTACGTAGAAGTGTTTTATGACAAAATATATCAAATACCTTGGCTAAATCTATGAAAATACAAAGTGTAGGCTTTTTTTATCCAAAGCGTCATAGATACAGTTTGTAAGATCACTTATTGCATCTTCTGTTGATTTGCCACATCTATAACCATACTCTCTCATAGAGAGAGCACTCTAAATTTTTCTAAAAAATAAACTATTCTATTTTTTAAGTATTTTTCAATAATCTTTGATATATTAAAAATTAGAGATATTGGTCTGTAATTAATCATTTGGTCTTTTTCTCGTCCTTTAAGGACATCTTGAAAGGACTCTGATTCTAGAACTATATTAATTAAATGGGTAAGAGGAGTAACAATATTTACTTTAATTTGTTTTAAAATTTCACTTCTAATTTGATTTTGACATGTTGAATTATTACATTTTAAATTATCTATAATTTTCCATACTTCGTATTCGCTTGTTGGGTGCAAGTACATTGGGTTTTCAATGAATTGTATTCGTTCTGTCAAATCTTTTGGTTTTTTATTTCTTAAGCACATTGCTCACCCAAGCTACTATAGTATTGAATAAATTGTTTTGTAATTTTTTAATACAGCATTAATTATTTCGACATTTTCTAATTTAATAGTTTTAATCATTGTTTTAAATGTTCTCTTATTGCATAGAAGATTAACTGCATTTCACGAGTTTTTAGTAATATTTTTATTTTTTTCTATTAATTTTTTAAAGTAGTCAGATTTTGTCTTTTTATCAATTTTGCTAGGTGTTTTTTGTAATTTTAATATTGTTGTTCTAATTCAGGGTGTCGAGGATATTTTTGTTTTTAATAGATTTTTGAGAGACCTAATGTCATCCATTGTTTCGTATTCTTTATAATATTTTTATATTTTACAGTTTTTGTATGTTTGCTTATATAATATTTAATTTTATTAATAAATTTGATAGTAATAGATTTTGATAGACCTAATGTCATCCATTGTTTCGTATTCTTTATAATATATTTATATTTTACAGTTTTTGTATGTTTGCTTACATAATATTTAATTATTAATAAATTTGACAGTAATATCATTAGCATCTCTATTATTTAATATGTCATATCAATTCTCATCTTCCAAGTCATAATTTAAACTCCCAAAATCAGTATAATTTTTAAAAAGAAAGTTATTTTTATCTAATTTAGTTATTTCAGATCCCAGTTTTGCCATAATTATAATTGGTTAGTGATCGGTTATTTTTCACTTTAACCTCTAAAGAAACAGTGATCTAGGCATGTTTTGGAGGCTGGACGAGTATATTTATTTATTTGGGAAGTATAGCCATATGTATTTAAGATATTCAAATATTCTTTTATTTGTATACATGGTGACAATGATATTATGTTTAAATTAACATCACCAATAAATATACCTACGTCCACGAATAATTACACATCTTTAAATGATGTGTACTAGAAAGATGGCGTTCTTTTATTTTAAAAATTTTTAAACTGTTTGTATTCGACCCTATAATTTTATAAATTGACTGCACCTGAAGATGGAAAAAAAAATTGTACTTTCCGAAACATATGTTGTATGCTAAACAATAAAAATAAAAACATTTGCCCGATAAAATCAAGGAAAATTTTTATAAATAATTAAATTTTCGTCTTGTCAGCTTTTTCTTAATAAACTTCTAGGAATTTTTCAATATGTATAATACCAAAACTGTTGGGTTGAAGTTTCTAAAGCCGTTTTCTAATTAACTGTTCAAGTAAAATCCAAAAAATAGGCTATCATAAGAAAATAAATTGTTTGCCCTTTAAAATATTTAGCTCTTCTCCCCACTTTCCCCACTTTAAAATTTTAAGGGTTGCTATGACCTTCAGAGCAAAACCAAATTGATGGGGAATTATTAATTATCCCTGCTCAGTCAGAGAGGGTCGTAGGTGAATTTTTCCCTTTTGTCCTCGAATTTGGCTGAATGACCGATTGTACCGAGATACAATCGATTATTACCTGGATAAATTTTATGTACACCGCAAATGAAAAAGAAGAATACTGAATAATTTTTAAAAGGTTATGATATATAAATAAAACGTGTTTATTAGCTATGAAAGGGAGAATCTTGATGTTTTATTCAAAATTTAGCTATAAATTGGTTGTAATAGGTAAGTCCTTGGAATTTAATATATATACAGCTTACGTACCGGTTAAAATAGATATCTATCTTGGGTGGCTCACAAAATAAATGATTTTAATATATACAAACTAAAAGATTAATAATATATACAATTTTCAGAATATTCCCAAACACTGAGGGTGGAGATATTTCGTGTGATAACACCTTCTAACTGATGGACTTGAGTTGGTATAATCAGAAAATTCCTACCTTGGAAATTGTCACTATCTTACATAGGCGAGGGTTGAATTCGAAGGCCTCTTTGGAAGGGTGACTTGACAAGATTGGATCCAAAGGTACGAGTAGGTCCACTTATTTAATCTCTAATTAAAATATCTTCCTTCATTTGTAGTAACTCCAGTTAGTAAGGGATGAAAATGGTGTCCCAATCGTTTACTTCTATCCAACAGTAAGGTTCTCAAATACAGCTGTCCTTGAGACTACCTCAGATTAATGTTATGTCCGGAATTGTACGTAATAAAAATGAAATGTAACTATCTGTGACTACGATAGCCAGAAAAGGAAACAGAATAGTATAGAATGGAATAGAATAGAAGGCCTAAAATACAAAATACTACTTTAAATATACAATCCTATATTAAGCAAGGACAAATAAGTGATAAATGAGAAATTACGTTACCTGAGGTGAAAGGTGGCCTTTTTAAGAAGTAAGTTTTGTTCAATTGAAAATAAAATCCTCTTGCGAGATTAAGTATACTAACAAATAGCAATACTTATTAAATTTTCAATGTCTTTTCGCTTCTAGTATCTTATATCCTTATAAAAAGATCTTCAAAAACACATGTTCCATGAAGGTATGATACCAGAAGAATGAAAAATGGTGGAAAGGATATGCACCGACAAAATTAATGACTTCTACAGGAAGTGAAAATAAAATATGACAGGTAATTTAAAATATTATTAGCCAATTTCTCACAATCACCTACTTAATTCCAAAATTACCTAGAATATTTGGGGTTTTAATTATTTGTAATGAATTAGACAATTACCTGAATAAATTTGAATGACATAATGTCATAATTAATGTAAATAAACAAAGAAAATGAACCCTGAAACCATTTATAGAATTCAAAACGTTTCTTTGTCCCTTTTAGGCTCCTAGAATTTAACTACAAACTAATTAAGAATAACAATGGAAAATATATCTACAGAGGACCAGAACGGATATTCAAAACAAAAAAGAAATACTTGATAAAAGGTTAAACTTCTACAATTTCCAATTTGACAATATAAAAGGTATCTTTTCATTCTAGTTAACTCACAGAACATGAGAAATGGATCTCCTAATAAACTTCTAGCCAAAACGGTGTATACGGAGTGAGCTTTTAATAGATTTTATTCCTATTATACTTAAATAATAAATTAAAGTAAGTTAAAAGTTAAATGTCAATACTATATATATTATTTTTGTGGTAAAAGCATTCCAGTACATTCATATGGATTTTGAACCGTAACAGGGTGTAATTGTCTCTACCAAGAGGTTGAAGATAAGAATTATAAAATATGCTTCAAATGTGTCCCTTTATAAACAAAAATCGACGTGTCCGAGCATGTATGCATTAAATTTTAAGAAAAGAGTAAAGGTTAGGTGCCTAATTTTCGCCCTCAAGAGGGTGCTAAAATTGAAATTTGACACATCAATATTGGTATTACTGAATTTCTTATAAAATTGCCGTTTTAAAAATGTGCCAAAGTTAGTACTTTCCCTATCTAAATTCTAGGGGTTGTCAATGATGCAATTAGAAAAAAAATGTTTCACCCTCTAAACAAAAATCGTCTTTTTAAATCTGAGGGAACCAAAAAAAAGGGGGTGGATACTTTTCATTGGATCACACTGTATAATATTTTTAATGCTCTAAGAAAATTAATAAAACTTATTTGAAAGTGATAACTCTTAATTTATCCCATTAGCAGCACCAGAGAGCTGGGAAAGAGATGTATTGACCAACTTGATGAGATCAGAATTGATAATGGGAAAAGTTTGACAGAAGAATAGTTTCAGAAAAGGGCAGACGGATATAAAAAAAAAGAGAAGTTTGGACTTAATAAAATCTTTCGAATAATATGTTAACGAGTAGGTAAAACTCTTTAAGTTGTAGACTCCAAATATATAAAAAGGTCATAACACGATAAATATTAATCAATGAAAAAGATGTTGAAATATAAAAAAAATAGTTTGCTTTGAAAAATTCGTATAATACCCGTATATACGTAATTTAAAGCTACTAAATATACGTTCAGCGAGAGAACACATAGTATTTTTGCTTAAACTACGTCATTTTTCATTTAAGAAACCACTCTTTCTTGGATGTTAGACGCATTATTGAGCATTCCAATACGTGATTTCCATTTTTATCAAGATTCTCGTAGAGGTAATAATAAATTGAATAACTGAGCGTAGCAAGCCAAATGAATTATGCAACAATCTCGGTTTTAATATTGGAAAATTAACCTCGTTTTTTTAAATTTCGGTTAAAACTGGAAAGCTGGAATGACACATCTTTAGCAGAGAAATGCTGGAATTTAAAATCTTGTAATCTAGTAAAGCTACAAATGTATTAAAAATATGTTATAGAATGCGGAAAGATAGTATCAAATAATATTGTATAAAATAAAAATGTTTTGAGGTACGCTAAATTGGTGATGAGCTAAAAAATAAAATACATAAATACTACAGTTTTGTCTATAAAAATAATAATTAGAGAGTGGGTTGGCTAAGAGATTAGAGTCATGACCTTATGGCGGTTTTCCACTAAACGGACAAAACAAGAAGAAAACACAAACTCGTGTCGAAAAAAATAAAACTACAACTTTTCGCAAACTATTTGAATACATCAGTTGAAGTTTTGTTTTGGGAGTCCCGATCGGAAGCGGTAACATCAAAAGATTTTCAAACTCAAGTCTGTTTACTGGAGACGGTCATCTGTGCATCAGAGCCAAAGAAAGTTAAGTCCAAACATTGTCAATTTTAGGTTTTTATGATATAACAGTTTGCATCTATCTTAAAAAATAAAGACACTAGCTTGTGTAGCAAAGTATCAAATTCAAAATTTAATAGAAGTAGTCAGTAGTCAAGAACCGCAGTATAAATTAGCCACAGCTTAGAATAAAAAAAACTTCTTCTCTTAATATGTTGGTTATTAAAAAAAATGTGTTCTGACTTTCTCGCAACAAATAATGGAAAAGGACTGAAAACAAAAACAGAATTGGAACAAAATGTAGCCCGCCTGATGAAAATAAGAGTTTTGGGTTTGTTTAAGTTGTGTTTTCTTTCAGAAAACACAAAAAAACACAAACTCAATTATCCGTTTAGTGGAAAACCGTCTTTAAAATATACGTAGTGAAGAAGGATGATTACGCCAAGGTTAGTTAACCAGGATGGTTATCCAAGATGCCTACTTTGTATTTGTCAGTTGTGAATCATATTTATATTGTTTAAAAGTGTACCACTAAAATAAGACATAAAATTATTTTTCTTTCAAATTTATGTTTTTTTAATTTTCAATTTTATTTGTTATTCTTTTTTGGATTATAAAATAAATTCTCCCAAGTTACAGCGCTAAATGTCAATTTTAAGTGCTATTTAAATTCAAAGTTTTACCATTTAAATGCATATAAAACAATATTTTTCTTAATTTCTAATGGTTACCCACCTTTTACAATATTGCAAATCGGTTTGATGGACCTTGTGGGGAATTTCACGCTCTTTATTGAGTTTTTTTATGTAACTCGCACTGGTTCACCAGTAGGAGTCGTCAAAGTACAGTTTTTGAAATTAAATAGTTTTTTTTTAATTTTTCAAGCAAACCGCCACAAGATATTGCTGTATAAAAAATGTTAACAAAGTAAGAATAAATAAGAAAAGATATACTTCCTATTATATTAGTATAGAAAGAAAAGAAAATTAGTAAGTTAACATTATATAATATCTGCTTGTTCGTACCCATCTAAATATATATGAACTTGAATCACAAAAAATTGCATTTATGCATCGGTAAAATAAAGTTCAAATTAAAGTTAAATTATTAAACTAAAAAAAAATATTAAAGAAAACGAATAAAATCACTAAAAGCAATAATAGATAATAACTGACAAGTAGGTAAGGTAATGTAAGGTAAACTAGAAAGAATGATCATTGAACTATATTTGCATATATCATAACTAAGTAACGGTGAACCATTTCAAATCAAAGGTAAATATCTTAATATTAAAAAAACATAGTACATTATGTACTAAAGGTAAAAATAATATTATTGAACGATAAATAACACATTCACTTAACTAGTGAATAAAGATATATAATAATATTATAGAAGATAAATTATGAAAATCAAGATAAATAATGTACACACTTTAGTGAGTAGGTACATCAGGTAAGGTATACGAAACATCTTCGTAATGCTGTCACTTTTCTCAGTGTAAGTCAGCAAAGGTACATACAAAGTAATAAAGTTAGGTAAAAAAATATAGTAATGCAAGTTATCTGTTAACCTGAAGTTAACCCAAATATAAAATTTTGTAATACTCAACTAAATTATTTTCAATATAAAGTGAAAACAGAGGTATCAAATGATATTAATAACAGCATAAATTCTGAAATTATAATTGAAAAAAGAATAAAGATATACAAACTTTTACTACTTGTAACAAAATATAATTTAAAGTTGGTTTGGAATCAATTAGTTATGCAATAGTGAGGTACTTATCCATATAGAGAAAAAACATGAAATGCTAGATAATATAGTTCAAAGTCAACTTAGGTATTTTAAGATTGAATTTAAGGAAAAGGTAAACAAATTAAAATATTACTCAAGTTTAATAACAATATATAAATTTACTACCAATCAAGAGAAAAAAAAATTCCTAATAAATTTTTCAGTTAAATAGTCATAATAAAGAATTAATTATAAAGGGAAAAAATTCAAAATCTAAAGAAATTGTAGAATTTAATTTACTAAATTTAATAAAAAGTAGGCAAAGATATTGAATAAATCACTGCACTGATTCAAATAGCAAAAAAAATTATAAATATATTTCTATACATTCTCCTAATATGACAAATGTGTCTCAGTTTCAAAAACTTGTACAGGATCATATTAATAACTGATAGATACAGTGTTAAGCAAGCAAACGAAAAGAAAATAAAAAACAAAATTATTAATATAATTCGGACACTCCTAAATTGGTAATTGCAAACTAGATAGTTTCAAATACTTATCCAAAATTATACTAACAAATAAAAAGAAATGTAAAGAGAAAATTATGTTAACTAGGAAATTAGTTAGAAATTTTTTAATACAAAAATACTATTAGTAACTGAATACATATTACCAAAAATTAAGGTAGCTATTACAGACAGTATTGCTTTACAAAATAAACAGTAGCATAAATATTCCAATGGTGTAAAAGTAAAAAATTGACTACAGGCGGTATTACTTGGTCGTGTGGGTAAAAGCAGAAACAGCTAGGTACAATATTCTGGCCTGACATTAAATATTTCAATGGTGTAAAAGGAAAAAATAGACTACAGGCGGTATTACTTGGTCGTGTAGGTAATAGCAGAATAAAGCTCTAGATATATTATTCTGGCCTGACATTAAATATTCCAATGGCGTTAAAGGAAAAAATTGACTACAAGCGGTATTACTTGGTCTTGTTGGCAATAGCAGAATAAAATGCTAGTTATAATATTCTGGCCTGACAGTAGATATGAAAAATTTAGTAATATTTTAACTTATTAAAAGGAAAGGTATGGACATCAATGAAGGATATATAATTCTAAATTACAGAATATATTATTCACTGTCAGAAGTATCATTGTTAACGTTAGGTATGACTTCATTATCATCATCCTCAGATAAATTATTATCAACATCAACAAAACTTTAAAAAAAAATTACTCGATTGGCACAAAAATCAACTTTAAGTAAAAATCCATAAACTATACACTTTTATCAGTGTATAATGAATATATAGATATATCACTACCAAAATATGTGTAAATAAATATGTGTAAACATGTATAAAAATGTATAAACACTGGACAAAAGGCAGATATTATATAAAACTTGACGATACGATATATAGATTTATAGAAAAGGTTAAAATAAGAGTTAAGAAAGTATTAGTAAAAATATGCAAGACATGCAGTTAGTATAGTTATCCTCTGTAAAATACCTATGGGAATTAGAACGATAAGTTAAGAGCTATTTAACTCAGCAGTTGAGGCGCCATTTTGTTACGTGATACTTGATATTTTATTTTTTTGTTATGTGTTTAAGCTCAATGGATTGGGCGTGGGTTAGATTATTAAATAACTCGAATAACTTTGAAAGAGAAGTGGGGCACTACTATATTTAAAACTTGCTATACTTGACTTTAGATTAGTGATAAAAATATAGAAAATCACTAACCACCAACAAATTACATTTTAACCATGCTTTAGATAAGGTAGTAGCAAATTCTAATTCACATAGTTTTACTAAATTCATATTTAAGATGATTTATTTAAAAGCACTTATCTTTAGTTAAAAGAAGGTAATATAAGGAATGTTTATTGTATGTTATATCTTCAGGCAACTTCTTCAAAAAGATTCGGTATCCTTATTCGTAATTCTGCAGCTTGAATGATCTCGTGATATTTGGTATTCTAATTTAAACTCGAAACTGTCTAGATCTTCTAGAGATGAATCAAATCACGGTCTTCAGATTGTACCAAAACCAAACCAACTTCTATGTATAAAAACCATAAAACTTCTTGATAGGAATTCAAAACTTCTTGATAGGAATTTAAAACTTCTTGATAGGAATTCGAAACTTCTTGATAGGAATTTAAAACTTCTTGCTAGGAATTCAAAAGGTCTAGATATAAATCCAAATAAACCGTCTAGATATAGCCATGCTAAAAAGAAATGGTTAAAATGTTAAGACAGGAAATAGGAAATTTGAACAGAATTTAGATAAAATGCTTTAATTATTAAATAAACAATTTAAAACTATTAAATGAATAATTTCACAAAGACTAAAATTAATATGAAAAGGAAAAATCTTATTTAACATATTCAAACATAGCAAAGCATAATATCTTATTCCAAAAAAATAATATATAAATTAATATAAAACGAACATGTGTTATCCATTGTTGACATTGTTGATATTGAGGTAATGTTCAATACTTGACAATTTAATTAAGAAATCCTTGTAAAAAATATATATTTTCAACAATATAATCTAGGTAACACCTTCTTTCTTCTTAATATTATGTAGTACCATTACTTAGAAAAAATTGTTTCTTTTTTTTGTATAAACTTATAGCTCTAAATTTTGTAAATTATGCATTCATTTAATTCTTGTATTCTTCTTCTCTCTTGTACAATAAAAATTGCTATTTAGTCTCCAATATACGTAAATTAGTTAAAAAATTAACATTAATCGCTAAATTGTTATATATATATATCACAGGGGCTCACAGTCACATAACCTTAAGTTGATAGTTAGATGATAGATTTTCTGAGGTCTTAGATGACCAGCAAATTGAAACGAAAGAATTATTAAGTTTTAATGAGTATACAAGTGAGGCAGGGGGTGGTACGGCGGAGGGGGGGATAGGGATAGGTCATTTTAACATAAGAAGTTTGAGAAAAAATTTTGATGAACTATTAGTATATGTGGAAAGTGGTAAAAGTATTCTGGATATAATAATTTTATCTGAAACAGGATCTATAGAAGTTAGCGACTACCATATACCAACTTACATGATATTTCAAAATAATTCAACCATAAATAAATGTGACGGAACTATTGTTTACATTAGAAACTACTTAACACCATCAGTCAATATACTAGATATAAATGGAATCAAGTTTTTAAGAATTACTTTTTCTATGGAATACAAATCTCATAATACTAATAAAAATCATACGGTAGGACTAACAGCTTATTATAGATCTCCTTCTAGCAGTACTCAGAATTACATTGATGCTCTTGAAATTTATATAAAACAACTTCAAAAACAAAGTTTAGAAATTTTTTCAGGCGATATTAACATCAACTTACTTAAACCAGAGTTAACTGAAACCAACATGTATCTTAATATACTTAATTCTTATGGATTTATATCCTACATCAATAAACCTACTAGGGTCACAGCGACCACCAAATCTTGTATAGACCACATTTTCGTTAACAAAAAAAATAGTTTAAATAATATAATCAATATTGAGCCTCTTGTATTCCAAACGAATCTTACCGATCATTTTACACCATTCATTCATATAACACCCATTAACAACATGTCACTAATACAATCTACCACTATTAATGAAGAAACTTATAAAAACATAAACTATAAAAAACTCAATAACTTATTAAGCAACGAAAAATGGAATGACGTGATCGACGAGACCGACGTTCAGATTTCATTCGATAATTGTATCAGGAAATTTATAAAATATGTTCAAAAATGTACTAAAATAAAAACGAAAAAACGTAAAGTCCATAAGTTAAAACCGTGGATCACAACAGCTCTAATTAATTCAATCCATACAAGAGATTCATTAAAGAAAAAACTAACTAAATGCTGTACACCTGAACGGGAGGCATACTATAAAGAATATAGAAACAGACTTAATTCACTACTAAGAAGAACAAAAAATGATTACTACAAAAACAAACTTGGTGAAGCAAACAATAACTGTAAAAAATTTGGGAAATTATAAATGCAGTAACTAACAGTAAAAATAAGTCGCGAATTGCAAATACTAATATTACTAATGAAAACAGTAATATTATCAAGAATAATGATGAAAAGGCAAACATTTTTAATGACTTTTTTATAAATCTAGGTGACAATATGGCTAGAACCATAAAAAAAACCGATCTGCCTCACAATTTTCTAAATGATATTATCTTGGAGTCATCATTCTTTATAGAACCTGTGACAACAACAGAACTAATTATACTAATTAATAAACTAAAAAACAATTGTTCTCCTGGACCAGACGAAATTAGTAGTCAACTCATCAAACATATCCATACAAACATATTGTATCCATTGACTCATATCATAAACCTTTGTTTTACCCGTGGAAAAATACCTGTAAAATGGAAGGAATCAGTAGTTACGCCTATTTATAAAACCGGGGACTATAGTAAACTCACGAATTACAGACCTATCTCAGTGATAAATAAAGTTGCGAAGTTATTCGAACAAGCTCTTAAAAAAAGATTAATACATTTTTTAGAACACAATCAAATTATAACTCCAAATCAGTTTGGTTTTCTTAAAAATTGTAGTACTGAGGATGCCGCGCTTGATCTCTATCAATCAGTTGCGAGGACCTTGGACGGATCAATGAAGTACCTAGCGGTATTTCTTGATCTGGCTAAGGCTTTCGACACAGTCGATCATAACAAACTTATTGTCAAGTTGAATAACTATGGTATTAGGGGTATTGCTCTGGAACTTTTCAAAGACTATCTAACAAATAGGAAACAGCGTGTAAAAATTGAAAATAAGTTAAGCTCCGAATCAACTGTAAAAATAGGCGTACCGCAAGGGACAGTGCTCGGACCAATATTATTCTTGTTATATATAAACAGCATCTCCAAAATCAAAAACTTTGAGGGAAAACTAGTTTGTTACGCAGACGACACTGTCTTAATAATAATGGGAAAATCATGGAAAGAAGTGAAAACAAATACGGAAGCATGTCTAAAAAAATTAAAAATCTGGTTAGACTACAACTTACTTAGTCTAAATATTGGAAAAACTAAATACGTTGCATTTTTTCCAACAGTCATCGATCAGCCTCTAATCCAAATTAAATTACATAAATATAAATGTACAAATATACTTTGTAATTGTCCCTTAATTCAAAAAAACAGAAGTTATAAAATATTTAGGTATTATGATTGACCAACATGTAAGATGGACAGAACATGTTCATTATCTTAATAAACGCCTTCGAGCTCTAATTCACAAATTCTATAGTGTTAGAGACATTTTATCTAGGCAAAATTTAATTATGATATACAATTCACTAGCCGAATCATTGTTAAGATATTGTATAACAGTTTGGGGAAGGACTTTTACAACTACTCTGCAGACATTGCAGACTACACAAAATACTCTTTTAAAAATTATATTTTGTAAAAATAGACTATTTCCAACAATTTCATTATATCAGGATACAAATATACTAAAAGTGAGACAAATATACACCTTTCAGTGTCTTCTAAGGATATACCTCAAACAAGCAAACTTCGCATAAAGAACTACATTTACAAGGGCAGCAACTAATTTAAATATAAACATAGAGTTTTTCTACAAAACTGTAACCCAAAGATCTTTTTTCTACTTTGGACCTAAACTGTTCAATTTGGTTCCTTCACGTTTAAAAGAAATAAATAAAATTTCTACATTTAAAAAACAAATTAAAACTTTGATCTTGACAAATCCTCAAGTATTTGAAATTTTTTAAATTATTAAAATTAACTTCAAAATTACTAAATTTTAATTTAGTTCGCCTTGCCTTATCTTTCTCTCTGACTGTGCCTCCCACTTTCTCACTGAATACTCTATCTATTATACTAATTTTTTTTTTAATTCACTTAGCTTCTTCATATGGAAATGGAGATAACAGGCATAAGTGCCTAGGTCACTCCACCATTGAGGAAGCTACCTAAATATATATTATAAATGTAATATTGTAACAATCTGTTATAAGGTAGAAAATAAATAAAAAAAAAAAAAAAATTTACCTTATAAAATCGGACGGATTATACGATAGATAAAAATCAATTAGTACATCGGATGACCAAAATATTAAAATGAATGTGGTCTAGTTGATATATTCAAATCAAATAATATACTTTTGACACAAGGCATAAACGACAAATGACATTTAAGTAGAGGTGATTGTGTTGAAATAACGAATAACGGTTCCAACCGTTACAGGTACAGGCAAGGTAATCTAACTTTACTGTTTGATTATGCGAAGCTTCGTTAAGCTAGAGTTGAATTATTTTATTTTATAACAAAGTACTGTTCAAATAAAGTTAATTTAATTGTAAAAAAGTAGTGTTTTAATTATTTTCTCCTACAAGAACTCTATTCACAAGAGAAAACTCTACAAAGGGACTAAAACACTTTTTGTGGCGCCTAAGCCGTTCTGCGGTATCAGCATTAAAACAAAATTAGGAGAGATTAAAAAAGAATTGGGTCGCAGTAGAACTATTAATTGGAACAATCTCCTGGGGCTTTGACAGGTTAAGATACTTCTAAGTGAATATTACAGGAAAAGATCGGAAGCCTGGATCTGCATGAGCAAGAACAGACTACGCATTGTAACATCGATCCTTACCGGGCATTGCTAACTCAAAGGGCATCTTAGTAAACTGAAAGTAGCAGAATAAAGTGCAGATTTTGTAAGGAGGAGGACGAAACGTTAATTCACATTCTGATTGAATGTGTAAAACTCTAGAATCCAATACCACTATACTTAGGTTTATATAAAATAGAAGGAGGAGATTTATCTAACTGGAAGCCACTCCAAATCATACATTATCCTGAGAAGATATAATTGGAAGGGTTCTTATAGGCATCGAGACATTTTCTTGTTTACTTAGCGACAGAAGCTCTGTATAATAGATCTTTTAGGTCGCATTGTAATAACAATCTAATTTTCAACCTATTATAACTAGTTTAATAAATTCGGGTACATATCTGAACACGTACGCGTATGAGGCAAGCCGAGGACGCATGAGCATGCATATGTTGACGAGCTTCCGTGGCGCGACCACGCCTTGATCCGTTTGTTGGTGGTAAATCTAAGGGAGGCAATACGCAGTACGTGCTTAGTCTGGACGGTCAATTTGTCCGAATAGAATATAGTGAGTTTTCAAGGTCTATTTTGCATGAAGTAGAGTCAGGAAAAGGTTTTGCTTCTCATGGATATAATCAGCGAGATATTTTATAAAGAGCAAGTCAAAATAATAAAACAGATACTCAACTACCAGACCTCCTTTTTTGTTTTAATTATACAGGTATTCTAAGTATACGATTCTGTACTCACGAATTCACTGGATCAGTATCGAACAGTGCCTCGTGCGTCTATTATTTGTATGTACAAAATGCGCCGCACGAGGCATTCGGTTCGGCCTCGGCTTGCCTCATACGCGTATGTGCTCAGATGTGTATTTGCTTTAATGTTCATATTGACACTTGTTGCGATCACAAAAATGTCACTTTATATGTCTAAGTTAAAAAAATATTATTAGTGTTACCCATTTAGGTGTTTCCAAAGATTTGGTAATATTTAAATTCTGTGAAATTTAAAGGACTATCCTTTTCAATTCTATACTCACTTATCTTCGTCAATCTCACAAATTGAGGTATCTCAAAAAATGTAGTTTTTGAGATACGACTGTAGAAACACCTAATTTTTTTATTGGTCTTCCTTCTCACAAAATGGTGTAACGCAACAAAAAAAAATGTAATTGCTCTCCTGTAAAATTTGGAAAAATTAAATTGGTAATTTTGTTAGATTTACATCGATATGGCTACCATAAGTATTAAGATTATTATATATTATTTAAATATCTTTGCGGTTCACCATACACATTGAATTTTGTATTCTTTTTTCTTTAAAGTTTATGGAAATCTTGGCTTTCCACAAAATTAATTATATAGTAAATATAGATAATTTAATTTCTATTAGAGAACAGTTCGATAAACGATTTAAATTACAAACCAATCCATTGGACTGAAGTTTTAGAGATAAAGGGTACTGTGTAGAGAGAATGCCAAATATATGTATACGAACTGTGTATATAAGGGGATATTAATTAGTTCAGGTATCTAGACGAGAATATCAGATTACAGTAGATATCAAAAAAATATGAAATTGGAAACAATAACAATGTTTTAGATTAATTGAAATTTAGATAAAAACTAAATAAACCTGGAACGTAAAATTAGTATACATTTTTTTGCAAACTCCGAATTCCAAAAGCAAAAATATTGTTTTTTAAATAGTTGTTTAATCAATGGTAATTCTACGAGTTTCTATAAAAGTATTTTTTGTGTATTTTCTATTATTATAGACATAATTGAAATATATAATTAGTAGCAGGTTTTTTCAATATTTTATTTTACGTTTTGATCACATCTAAGTTGGATATATTTTCCTTATTATTTTTTTTAAATATTTCGTTCGTTTCTACTAAAAATAAGTTCAGCATCTCTTCAATCGAGCTAAAGAATGTGGCTTTTGGGACAAATACCACAAATCCCTAACAGAACAAGGCTATCAAAAAGGCCAAACGAGAATCGTAAATAAAGTTCTATCAGCGTATGTCAGAGTTACCTGCCAGTGCCAGACTTCACAAGATTCTCGCCACAGATGCAAGACAGGAAGTCAACTCGATAAAAAACCCGAGAACACCTATATAGACTCTGACAGGAAAACGATAGAGATTCTTTTACAGAAACAATCCCCAGGTAGTCGAATCCTGGAAAAGAGGCAACAGGGGTACATGTACATCAAGGGAATTCATCCAACAACCCAAGAAGAATGACTAGAACTTCGTTGCACAAGTTTTCTCTCCTAGAAGTGCCGTAAAATGGGCGATAAATTAATTTTTAAATTACCCAGAGAGGATTGTATATTTCCTGGCTTTTTGCAAAAAGAACAGAAACTATTGCTAACCTTTCATGTAAGACTATTTATAGCAAACCTGACGTGAAACTATATTCCGCTAGGGTATACAATGACAAAAGTTGGGTATATACACAAGGCTGGTTAAGTAGCTACATCCCTACGAAACTCTTGTCGTCCAATCTGCCTAACAGCCTTTCTTTTAGGAGGATTTTAAATAGGCATAATAGATTAGAACGCCTTCGGCAAGCAGGCAAATCGACAAATCATGCCCTGCACAATCTAGTGAGCAAAATTGTTTATTCGTAAAAGACGAAGGGATTGCGCTGTTTACCTTTCTATACATAGCAACCCCTTCTTAGTTTCTCTTCGCTTCTATTGAAAGAAAAGGAATGGGAAAACTGAACTGTAATTGAATTAGAAGCGTGCCGGTAAACCGGAACATCATTTCATGACTGCAGGGAGACACGGTTACTTAAAGAATTACATTCAAACATAACATTTACTCAGACCACTCACCGTTATTTGAATATTCAACATAATAGTTTCATAATATCTATCTGGTAAGGAGTTGACTCGTTAGGTCTGAGAGGACAAACATCCATTGAAACAAAAAGGCAGAACATCAGCCAATGTCCGCACAGGATTTTCCTAGAAGGTTGTGAAGATCTCTTTACTTTTATATATTTTGTTTTAATGTAGATGTACAATGTAAATAGAATAATAAATAAACATTTTTAAACTAAAAAAAAGGTATATTTTAAGCCTGCCAGAGGATGTCCACAAGGCGGAGTACTTTCATCCCTACTATGGGACATTCTGGTGGATGACATGCTAGACGATCTCTCTCGGTAGGGGGTATATTTCCAATGCTATGCAGAAGATCTAGTTATCATTGTTAGAGAGAAGTTCGAAGAGATCTCCAACATCCTTCAAGAAGCCCTAAACACGATCAGGAGATGGTATGAGAGGAAGCAGATATCTGTTAACTCCCGTAAAACTGTTATCGTCCTATTAAACAGAAGAAAAAAGCTCGACAAGCTTCGACAACCTACTTTATCTGGGAAAACCATTTCTTTTGCGAGGGAGATGAAATATCTGAGGATCGTCCTGGATAAGAAACTCACTTGGAACCCCCAATTAGATAAACAAAACCAGATTATCTCTTTGAACCAGACAGTGGTAAAACCCATGGCTATATACGGCTCTATCGTCTGGTAAAACAAAGGACTTCAAGGGACGGCTAAAGCAAAGGTGGCTGGAATTTAGCGACTTGGGTGCTTCGCCATCACTGGGACAATGTTAGATTTAACCCCTTTCCACATTCTGCTAAAAATCAAGGTTAATATGGATTCCCAAAGACTCCTGAAGGTTGGTAAGTCAATGCAACTAAGAACTGCGATGGAACAAGACATGGCTGATAAGTTAGAATAATAACAACTATATCCTCGGCATGGTCTCGGATTTGCTAGTTCCCCGACAGCACATAGAAAAGCCATACAGTGTCGTCCTTATTCCAGAGAAAGACGTATGAAGCAGGGAGATAAAACCCTCTTCCAGACGAACTATGCGTTATACACGTATAGCTCCGAAACTGAAAAAGTAATACCAGTGGGAGTTTTCGGCCAGTGGCCAAGAGTTAACATAACAATAAACCTGGGCTCTCTGGCCACTTTCTTACCAGCAGAAATGATTTCTATAGTATTGGGAGCGAGAGAGTTGAATAATTTTGTACCCGCAAACAAGACTATAAAAATTTTATATAAATAAAAATTTCCTTGGTTTATTCTATAAAGATCTTTTCGGATAGTAAAGCAACTCTCAAAACCCTAAGCTCCAATCAAGTTGACTTAAAGCTGGTTTTGAACTGTATAACTGCCCTTGAATGGCTCGGTGCCCGGAACAAAGTTATTTTGATCTGGGTTCCGAGATGCAGCAAGAGGAACTGAACATAAGTTCATAGGACCAGAACCATTCCTGGGTATTGCAAAGACCACTGCCAAAGGAATGATCTTAAAATGGACGAAGAGTACAATTGGAGGGAATACCCCAGAATTAACTCATTCAAAGGTGTTTATAATTAACCCTTTCATAAACGCCTTTGCTCAGATCCAATTATTAAGTAAGTAAAATCTAGTCATTTTTACGGGTCTGCTGACAGGACATTGTCGCCTGGGTAACCACATGGGAAGAATGGGTCTGCAACAAACATCTGACTGTCGATTAGGCAGCGTGGAAGACGAATCTGCAGCGTAGAAGACGAATCTGCAGAGCATTTTTTATATACCTGCTCCGTTTTGTAAAGAACTAGGTTTTAGATCTTTGGATTTACCCGACTGGATCCTACTGACTTTAAACAAGTCTCACCTAATTCAAGTTAGTCATGATTCACATTAAATCCATCTGGGTCACAGTGGAAGACTGAGAGATCATCACACTTATTTTTAAAATAATCTAACCTTCTACTCATAATTTTTAAAGTTTATGAATATAGTTCTTGTATAGATCGGGTCGGTGGTGTAGCGGTCTAACGCGCTTATATTCATTTATAAGTAAGTTTATGTGTTAGAGACTGCTGGGCCCAGACCAGACCATGTGGATTTTTAATTAAATTGCATGGTTCGGTATAGGATTTGATGTGTGCCGTATTAATAGAAATTCAATTTCTGTTGATATGACATGCAGATTATAAAAAAATCGCCATACATTACCGTCTCGATGATGGTGGGTGAGGCTTTCCGGGTTTTCTTCACCTGTAAGTCAAATGGCACCATCAATCATCTTTAAGTCGCCTCGGAGCGCCACGGCAAATAATAATAATAATAATAATAATAATAATAATAATTATAATAATAGCCATCCCTTTCCCCGCACAAGCTCAGCTTTTGGGGTTAAAATTCACTCGTAAGGGGGTGAATTAGGGAGAGTATTATTATTATTATTATTAGATATTTTTTTTGTATAGAAATTTAGAGTTACTTTTAATATAAAATACCGTTTTTTTTCTTTTGTAAGATTTTTAATTTCATGAGTAAACCAGTTAGGAAATTCAACGCAAATTTCACAATGGGATGGACGAGTAGTGATTTCTTCCCGAAGTTTTTCTGTCTTCCAATAAATATGTTCGAGCTAAATTGATCCAATTTAGTATTTAATGAAATTTGTTTAGTTACTTTTTGACTTATCCTGTATATTAAAGAACTTTGGATGTAATAAATTTTTTGTTACACCTTTGGAGACGTTCTAGAACGTTCTTAAATATATAAAAAAGCACAATTTTGACTGCTGTTACTGAAAAATTTTGTATTTGATTAGGTAGCCAGTAATTCCGTATTTATTTGGTGTGTTGGATTTCAAATATTTAACAATTTGTTTATTCATGAGACCACCGCACCAGGATTATGACCTCTGCGCCACTTCATGTTATCATGAATACAAATTGTAATGAATCACAGTGTGATGAGACATCCACTATTTGGATGAAAATTGATGTAGGAAATACAGGGTATTACAAAACGGTATAGGTAATATATCATTATCCTAGAAATACATGGCTCCTTATAGAAATTTACATAATTGTGTAACCAGTTTCGTCACACCCTTTTGAAGACCTTTTTACGAATAATGGTATATTTTTCCCCTTTTACTTGCCTGTGAGTTTTTTTATAGCTATTTTGGGTATCAGCGAGGTCGACAAAAAGCAGTAAATCCAACTTTTGCACAGTATTATTGTCTTTTTAAATGAAAGAAAGTTAGTTAGTCAACAGTCAGCTCGTTTTAAATGTTAACCTGGGTTAAGCTAGAACCAGTTGGAGGCATATGGTTCAATAATGGTTGACACATAAGAGATTCTGATTTTGGCTGTTGCAGTGTTGCAGTGTTGCCAGGCACTGTCAACCGAAAATCGGTAGAATTATCGAGAGAAATCAGTAGATCTCAGCAAAAAACGGTAGATTTCCAAAAACCAAATGAAATTTGTAGAAAACAAAGTTTTTAATACTAAAAAGTAGCAAAAATTCTAAAACACACATTAACTAACATTAAAAAAAAAAAACGTTGATCGTAGAAAATAAAAAAAAATTAATATTTTTAAAAGTAAAAACCTAAATAATAATAAAGGGACTTTTTTAATAAAATTTTAATATTAGAAAACTTTATAACTGCAAACTGTAAAACTATCGAATTAGGAATTATCTTTTACTTTCTAAAATTCCATATTTATAACTTTGTTGCTTGTGATTCCCGACACCCGATTGCTAGTGTATTTCCCCATAGTAAGTGTTGTTCGTCCGCGCCTAAGAAAAAAGTTGAATTGAGTCTTAACAAAGTTTGTCAAAAAATACAAAATACATATAGTTAATTATGAATTGGTACTTTTTTGGTACAAAATGCAATGTTAAGTGAATGTTTGCATAATATAATCAAAAATTATTTGAAAAATCGGTAGAATGCCTAAAAAATCGGTATATCGGTAGATTTTTATAAATTAATATCAAAATCGGTAGATCTACCGATTAATCGGTAGCAATGGCATCAATGGGCTGTTGTATGTTATTTTTCTCTGTTTTTTCTTTGTAAATTTTGATATGTTTGACGTTTTGTTAATTGTTATTGATTTTTGATAACTTCATACATATATTATGTAATTCATATTTATATATAAATTGGTTATAACATAAATAATATTATTTATCGTTATATGTTCCAAACATCATAAACAGTTGGAAGATTTAAATTACCTATAGGTTACTCTTGAGTATAAAATAATGATGCAATTGAAATAAGGTAAAAGGATTATTTATCAGTTGTGCGTTTTTTACAAAAATAATTACGTAGATTGCTTTAGATTCCTAATTTGCCAGTAAATATTTAAAAGCAATTAAACGTTCTTTGGTACAAGACGTTATAATTGATGAACTTTGGAAAAGCCCAAAAAATCTACAGCAAAGGCATCCGACAATCGCGTAACTGTTGGAGCTACTGAATAAATATATGATGCCATGTTTATGGACAAGAAAAATAGAAAAAATAAAACTGTTAACAACGTTTCAGATTGCAATGTATAAATAACACTTCAATGTTTAATAAAAATTCACTATCAAACACTCATCTTTCTTCATCTGATTTAACAATCATCAAACAAAATCAATTAATTTTTTAAATCGACTTCTCTTCTCCTTTCTAAACTTATTTCAACCGGTAATCCATCAAGAAATAATACGCTCGAAATCAGAATATTTCAAATTTTGTCATATAACAGTTATGTTTTCAAAACACCCTATTTTTGCCATCTATTAATTCATGACGTCACTTTAAATATGGTTTAAAAAATATTTTTAAACCAATGTGGTGGCTAAAAAACAGCTTTTGTTTAAGAAAGTTTCGCTGTTGTCAGCTAATCTTTTTGACAGGCATGTGTCTATTACTAGAACAACTAAAGAAAATATGAGCGAATGGCGACCCAAGCAATGCACACACTATTTACTATATAATAATTAAAAATAAAATTAATGATATTATCCATAAAATATATTTTACGTATATTTTAGAATATATAAAATAATTTCTGTTAAATGTAAATGAGATATACATTTTTTGGCAATTATGCAGCTCTATAGCACCTATACACCAGCCCCCACTGTCGGACGAATTGCAGAGATATTATTATTACGTTCATCAGCACTTAACCCTAATTAACTGGATAACTCGTGGAAGTAGTAGATATTTAGGTTTATAGGTCTACTTTTTATGTTTAATATTTTAGAAATGGAATCGACATAAGTGATATGCGTCATTTTATTTCTAAGCTAATACGTAACGTGCATATTTGGCAGTACAAAATACTAGGTTTAAAATTTGACTTAACTTTTGTTTAGTGAACTAAAAGGTAAACCTTTCTAGATTGCTAATATAAGCTTTTAAAGCTAATATTTTATTGAAAACTAGCTGCATTTATATTAATTTATGTATTGGTATATTAGGGATGTCATTTTTAATATTTATGGTCAAAATTTAATGGTTTTATATTTTCTTTATAAATAAATAGTCCCTATGTAATAAGTAAATAAAGTAATCTCTTTCACTTTTGGTAGTGTTAATGGTATATTGTATTTTAATATTTAAAGTTGTTGTTAATAAGTGAGTGCGCATGTGTGGATTTATAATTTTTCTTTTATTATATATTGTAGAGTTGTAAAAAGATAGAAATTATTATTTGTCTGGTTAAAATAAATATACTACTTAAATCTTGCACATTTTATTCTTCACTTGGTACCATGCTAACGACTTACTCTATCGTATATTGTTAAATGTATTATTTTTTTGGGTTTGTGCATATGACATAAGATTTAATTTCCTATTTTCTCTGGATGTACAGGGTCCCAAAATTAGACGGTCATATTTTAACAGCGTAATCTAAAGGGTGGGTCATTTATATGTTGAATTATAAATTAGCAATGAGGACAACAAAAATTAATTTTTTTCCAACAAATTTAACTTTATTTAATACAATATTTATTTCTATTAAGTATGGAAAATTATTTCATTTAAGGAGGTCCTTTCACCATACCTCTCGCCTCAAATGTTAAAAAAAAGTTATTAGAATATGACTAAAATTAATTTTTTTCTAATAGTTGAAGTCCTTATTTATCTAATACTGAACTTTTAACTATACCTTACCTTGCAGATTTTTGAGAATTTGTACAGTGCCTCACGAGAAAGTAAGTCCTCAACAACAATTCTCGAATTATACTATTATTTATTGATTAAATGGAGTAGAAAAAAACTAAAAATAGGGTTTTTGAAATATTTAGATTTTGTTTTATACAATAAAATATATATATTAAACCGTGGAACTTATTGAGAAATTAATATTAAAAAATCACAAAAAATTTTCAAGTAACCTAGTTGAAAATTTCTTGTGATTTTTTTAATAATAATTTCTCAATAAATTCCACGGTAACCTATATGTTTTATTGTAAAAAACAAAACCTAAATATTTCAAAAACCTTATTTTTAGTTTTTTTTCTACTCCATCTAATCAATAAATAATAGTAAAATTAATTATAATTCGAAAATTGTTGTTGAAGTCTTACTTTCTCATAAGAAACTGAACAAACACACACATTTTTAAAAAAAAATTTCTCAAAAATTTGCACGGTAAGGTATAGTTAAAAGTTCACTATTAGATAAATAAGGACATCTACTATTAGAAAAAAATTAATTTTAGTCATAATCTAATATTTTTTATTTAACATTGGTGGCGAAAGGACCTCCTTAAGTGGCAACCTCGACTGGCTTGGCAGTAGCCCAACCTGGAACACCAATTTTCAAGAACTTTGCAGTTTGCTGCTCTATTTGAGCAATTTGAGCTTGAATATTCTGTTTTAAGTGTTCAATTATTTGAGAATTATCCGCATAAACTTTATCCTTCAATGCGCCCTAAAAAAAAAAGTCAAGTGGTATTAAATCGCAGCTCCGAGGTGGCCAAAATAAACATCTCCTAATTACACGATTATTAAATTTGCGCAAAAGATTGATGGTGACCGCGGCGGTATGGCAAATTGCGCCGTCTTGTTGAAACCAGACCTAATCGAGATTGATATCATCCAATTTATGGCCGTTATCATATCTCGATAGAGGTCGCCATTGATCGTAACGGCGCGGCCAGCCTCATTTTCGAAGAAAAAGGGTCCAATCACGCCGCCACTCCAAAATCCATGGGCTTTGCTACGACGAGGTGTGGATTTTCCGTGTCCCAAATCCTTGAGTTTTGTTTGTTAGCATAACCTCCGATGTGAAAATGCGCCTCATCCAAAAAGATGATTTTTCTTGCAAAATCAGGGTTATCGTTTAACTGGTTTAGAGCCCACTTAGCAAAGCGGAAACGATGTGGATGGTCAACTTGCTTCAACTCCTGAACGAGCTGGACTTTGTACACAAACATACCGAGGTCTTTGTGCATAATCCTTCTCAGAGTAGTATGGGAAAGGCCAAGATATCGACTTCTTCGCTGAGTTGATGTTGACGCGTTAAGGCGCACATTTTCGGCTACAGCAGCGATTATTTTAGGTGTACGCCTAGGATGAGCATACTGAACATGTTTTACGTTTACCAGCATTCCAGTTTTTTGCACTTTATCAATAAAATTCTTAATTTTTTGGTTTGAAGGCGCCTCATTTCTTCCAAACTTTGTACGCAATTGTCGCGCCGTCTCGGCAACCACAGAGTCACACTCAAAATAGGTTTGAGTATTTCAAAACGTTGATCTAGACCAAAGCGATGCATATTCGGTTAGCGGAAGGATATAACTAAATTACTGTCAACAAATAATGACAGTCAAATTGTCAACTTCATTAATAACACGCAGTTTAAAATTAAACATATTCATGGCCCACCCGAAACATCCTAAAATAGGAGTAAAAGTTCATATAAACATAGATCTAAAACGTTTCGTTTTCGAGATACAGAGTGTTACAAGTGAAGTCCTGATGGCACATTTTTGTAAATATTTTCTAAAATTTCTTTAGTCACCGGTTTTTCAAAGTTAAAAAAAAATAAAATTTTTGATTCCACTAATTATTGTTTACACTTTCGAATAAGATAACATCAACTTATCATAAAATTTTCAATTGCTTTTCTCTTGAAAATGGTACGTCCTAGCCAGATGCAATAAAAGAAAACATTGGTTTTCCAAATTTTATAGTTAAAAATTTTAAAAACTGTCAACTTAAAAAAACTTTTGTCAATTTTACCCTAAGCCCCCCCTAATTTACCCACCTATAAAAATGATCAAAAACTGGGGTTTAATCCATTTAATAAAGCGTAAAAAGGTAAGCATTTTTACCAAATTTCACTTAGTTATCTTTAAAATATTTACAAAAGTGTGACCTTAGGACTTCACTTTTAACACCCTGTATCTTGGAAAACAAACGTTTTCGGACCTATGTGTACATAAAATTTTACTCCCATTTTAAGATTACGCTGTTAAAATATGACCGTTTTATTTCGTGACACCCTATATAGGCTGTAGCATATTTTTTTGGTGAAGTTTAAACAAGGTAATTTTTGTACATTAGGTAAATTAGGTAAATTTTTAAAAAAGGAACATAGGTTTGAAGTTTCTCTTTTATTTCTTTCCTCATTTACTGGGTTTGTGGGGAAATAAAATCATATTTTGACCATTAGGTATAGGAATTCAGTTGGCGCCTAATAATTTGTATACTATTTCCGGAATTTGTGTAAGCTATCTACCCGCTACCTACCGTTTGAGCAACGTCTAATGCCCAAAGGTTGATACCGGAACAACTAAAACTTATGTAACCCCAGTAGACAAAATTTGGTTGGTAAAGTAATATTTTTTTAGTTTAATTTTAGCAGTTTTCCTCACTGGAAGTTGCACAGTGCATTCGGTAAAGTACAAATTGGATTTTATTTATTATTTAGGAAATAGTAGTTGTAAAACTTCAATCAAATGATGATACATAATATTTTCTTCATTCTGTGTAGTTAGCCCATTACGCCTTGGTACCAACGCTTATAGACCGTCAGATAGTGACCGATTTAGGTGCCCTATTTTCGCATACAAGCCTCGAAGAGGATTGAAAAGTACATCGATGTTGAGTAGAATAAAAGAACATTTACAAGTGGCTCTTGGGGATAACACATGGCAAATTCGATTTTCCTTACCAGAAAAATTGTCCGACCCCAAAATGCTGTTATATATTTAGGTCATTTAAGAAAATATATTTTTCGGACTAGTGATGTACGCTTTCATACATTCGATGGGCTTGTGTGGAAAAATCTGGTAAAATCTCGATTTTTCCTTAGAAGAGTACGCCCTTATTTCAACCCTTTAGCCACTTGTAACATTAAAGCCCTTGGTTTTCCGAAGCCTAGTTCTATTAATTAATCATATAGTGAAAACGGCTTGCGTGGAAATATGGGCAACAAATAACCTTTCATTTTTGTTGGGGAAAATCGAATTTTCCATGTGTTATCTCCAGGAGCCACTTGCAAATATCCTTTCATTCTACTTAAAATCGATGTACTTTTCGAGGCTTGCATGCGAAAATGGGGCACCTAAACCTGTTATAATATGACGGTCTATTATGACCCTGTTAGTTTGAGTTTTACTCAATCGCCTATCCTATCGAAGTTAATTTAATTATTATGATTTCGGTCCTAGGTATATTGTATACTATAACTGAACATTTTATTACCGCTGTAACTACAGTTAATTTTTTTATTTAGTTATTTTAAGTAAGATTTTTCTCTTGTTAGCTGTATTTGTACTATAGCCTGTTTGTTCGACATAGGTTGGGGACAAGAAACATAGTGTTAGTGGCATACTTCAAATTGAATTTTTAGCATGAATACAGTAAATTTTGAAACTAGAGGGAACACGCCTTTCTACACTCAGAAAAAAACTGACTGCTAGATGTTTTTTATCAGAAACTAGATACTTGCGCGTTCACGGAAAAAAATGTGACTAGAAAATTTTACTACAATGTTGTAGTAGTAGACTTGTAGAAAAATACTTAACAATTTGTAGAAAATTTTACTACAATTTATAGGTAAAAACTATTCATTATTGTAGCAATTGAATTGTCGAATAAAATGCTACAACAATAGGAAAGAATTCCACAATGTTTAGTATATTTTACTATTGTTTGTAGAAGTAGAAATTTATTACAATTATCGTAATTATTACTACTAACTTCTGAAAAAATTTGTACAAATATTAATAATTATCTCTACAAAAAATAGTAATTTTCTCTACAAAAAATAGTAATAATTTACATCCCTTCTTTTGAAAAATATTCAATTTTGTTCAAAAATATTCTATAATATTGTAGAAATTCTAAGTCATGTGAACAAAACAGAATTCTGCTATTGGCCAACGTTTTCTGACGTCGATCATAAATGGCCAGACAGCAGTAGCCGTTCGCCATGTTCACATAACAAAGCATGGTACATATACGAGTACCTATAACACATTATTATATTATAAGCACCGATGCCTTTGAGAAAATTTTAATAATAAATTCTATTGGTGGTAAGTACATTTATTATTGTTTCTGAATAATTTACCTTTAGATAACTAATTTAAATAACCTTAGTAGATTATTTAAAAGAAAATAGTTGTGGCCAACGATCGAATGTTGTGCCTAACGATCGAATGTTGTGCCAAATTCAATGAGGTTTTTTTGTCTTAATTAATTAATTAATTAATTAACATACCTACTTTCTCATTTTTGTTAGTTATCTGACTTAGTCATTTAATATCCAAATCAGTATAAAGGTGATAAATATCCCCGTTTTAAGGGTATGAACAGTTCAATTGTTATTAATTTTTATTTCATATTTTTCAGGTGCAGAAAAGCCAACTGAGACTGAGGATGCTATTATTACTGTTATTTATTACATAATGTAATTAAGACTTTGTATCTTTTATATTAAAACAATAAATTGAATATTTTATTAAGGAACATTTTTTTCTAGGTTATAATTATAATAATTATGGAATACTACTACAAGTTTTATTAAAAATTACTACAATTTGTATGAATTTTTACTATTTATTGTGTAAAATTTTCGTATTTATTTTTATAAAACGCAATACATTTTGAATATAAATTCATACAATGAATAGCAAAAATTATAACAATTTGTAGAACAATTCTTATGATGCATTTGGATATTTTTACTAAATATTGTAGATAATAACTCTACAATACATTCTCTACAAATATTTGGAAATTTTTACTACAAATTGTCCCTGTCCCTATTTGTACTATTTATTGTAGAGAAAAAATCTACAATTGTAGAAATTTGTTCTACAATTTTTTTTCCGTGTTGCCTTTGGAACTTCATATTGTCATAATTGCCTTGTCGTTAGATTAAGGTCGTTATGATGGTTTATTTGTTATTTTTAACAATTCTGTTATTTTATAAACAAACAAAAATAACAACCTATTCACAAACGTGTCTGTTAAAAATAACATTATTTGTCCAGTAAAACCCTGTATGAGGCAACAATTGAATTTGAATGGGGACTGCATTCTATGGTAAATTCAGATGTAATATATAACTTAGAAAGAAATGTGCTACAGCTAAAAGCAGCCTGTACATTTTAAGTATTAATATAACATGTCAAAGTATCTAATTGGTAATTTCTACTCTAAAATAATTAATGAGAACAATCAAAAATAATTAATGAGAACAATATAAAATATGAATTACTTTTCTTATGAGCTGATAGCTGACATTGAAAAATTAAATAGTTTTAGGAACAATTGTTAATCGTAAAAGAAAAGTATTTTTTCAACAAACACATGATTAAAATGAAAACGTTGTTCTGAAAAACATCTTTTCCATTCTAGCTAGGTATTTTCAAAAGAAAAAGTTCTTCTATTAAAAAAATATAAAATATGGCAGGTTTGTAAATAACTCGTTTGATACACCTTCTGTTTTTGTTTTCAGACACAGAAATAAAGTTAAACCAACCACGAGATATGTACACCAAGGCAAAAGTAATTTCTGAAAAATGGACGAAACGTTGCAGCTCAATTTCAATTTCATGTATTGGTTATGTCACAGCCGAGGTAACGCCAATGGTAGTTTACATAGAACAATTTATATTCGACTCGAAAAGCGTCGAATACATAGTCATTTGTACAAAGCCGATAACTCGGACCTCGGTTGACATAAACACTTTTATTATGGAGTTCAACTATTTACGATTGACAGAAATATTTACATTTATATGAGCTTTTAGTTTTTGATTTGCATCACAGATACATTTAAATATAAAACTTAGTTAAAAGTGTTTTAAAATGTAAAAACCTAAATAAATAATAAAACTTCTTTGTTGAATAGAGGTATTAGTATGAGCTCTTACGAATATATAAAATTCGTTTATTAATCTGTATGCAGGTATATTTTTAGTTTTAAGTATGCTGGGCCGAAATAGGTATATTTTTAAAAAATATAAAAATTAAGTTTACAATACCTATCAAAACTTGCGATTTGCTATGTCTACTTTTCGTATTTTTTTTTTTTTTAAATTTCGACGTACATTATCTACTGAAAGTATTCTTGTTATTATTACAAAAATAAAGGTATTTTTTCTTCTTATTGTACACCCATCCATTCATTAAATTTTCACTTTTTTACTGAACATTTTTATAATTTTAACTTTTTTTTTATAGTATTTTTACAATTTTCAACACAGCAATTTCGGTTGCTTATTGTATTGGTTTTACCCTTAGATTATACAAACCTTAGATGGAACATAAGACACTGCGCATAATCCCATTTCAAAATTATACACACCCACCAATCACAGTTGAGAACATCACATGTCAGAGCGTTGTCCATCCAAATTTAATGTGTCGACGAGAATTAATTTGGTATTTTAGTGACTTAAATTTTGGAAATTAACGTTGAAAATGCCAAGATGTGTTGTAAAAAGCTTTATTTACAATAAACCTGCTAAATGTGACTGAGATAAAAGAAACTTACATTTATTTCGGTGAGATATTTAATTTTTAAGGCTTCTGTCGTCGTCCATATTTGTTAATTTAAAATAAACAGAATCGGACTTGGTCATTGGTACATGTTATAAGTAGCAAATAAAGGTTATTATTATAAACTGTTTACTGCTTCTTGTTTCATGGGGAATCCTTTTTTAGGAAGTAAAAAGAGAAACATACAATCAAATACAAAAATATCAATTTCATTGCCAATAGTTTTCTTAAAACTATTTAGTAATTCTCTATAACAGTGTTACTCAAAGTGTGCTCAAAGCCTTTGTGAGGGCTCCGCGAAGAAAATAATCACAATAAAAAAAAACAGTACTAGCGCCACAAAATGGAGGGACCTGGCTAGAGGACCTTTTTTGAGAAGTATTTTTTTTTTAAGTCACTAAGAGGAAGGAGGATATAATATTTTTTTAGGAGTTTTTTTTTATTTTATTTTTTATGGGTGAAATAGATTGTGAAAATTCTTGCAAGGAATCTTTGGAATAAATCAAAAATAAATTAACAACAAATGATGTTCTTGTGCATTTTCAGCCTGAGTTGCCGATCAAATTATTTGTAGATGCATCAAATGTGGGAATAAGTGCCATGATATATCATGTTTTAAAAAAAAATCATTGAGAAATTATAGCTTCTGCTTCGCGTACCTTATCAAAGTCCGAACAAAAATATTCCCAAATTGAAAGAGAGGTCCTTGCAATAATTTTTGGCTTAAATAAATTTAATGAATATTTATATGGACTTCTTTAACCTAGTTACAGATCACTTACCTCTGGTAACTATTTTTAACCCAGCTAAATGTATACCCCAATTTTCAGCCAACAGACTACGTAGATGGGCAGTAATATTGTCAAATTACAATTATAAAATTGAATATGTGAAATCGGAGCATAATATAAAGCCGATTTTTTATCATGTTTACCTATTGAAAGTCAAAATGAGAGTCAAAATAAAAAAAAAAATTAAAATAATTTTTTTATATTTTGTGTTTTATGTGTTTAGGGCTCCGTCAAATATTTCGCTTTTCAAAAAGGTTTCGTCGTCAAATAAGTTTGAGAAACACTGCTCTATAATAATATGGGATCTATCCATTTAATTTACATTCTGTTATTTTCTCTAATTTTGACACATAAAGTAATATATTTTGTAATCGCAGCGAGTGTCAAAACGATCTACTTTATGCAACCAGTTGCATAAAGTAGAACATTATGCAACTGATTACGAAAAGTTGATTATGTCACCAGTTACGAAATGAAAATAAATAAAACTGCCTCTTTTTTGGTTTTTAAGTTGAAAAATCGTGAAATCGAGAAAATGAGAAATCTAGAAGTCGAGAAATCGAAAAATTGAGAAATCGAGTAATCGAAAAATCGAAAAATAAAAAATCGAAAAATCCAAAAAACCAAATATCGAAAAAAAGGCAATGAATAGTGACATTTCATATTTGAAAATATGACATTACGTTCAACAACAAAAAAGAAAACGAAAAAAGAAAAGCTGTAAATTGCGTTTTATATTTAGAATAACACCGTTATTGAAAACTGCCCAGAAATGTTGGGGGTAAAATTTTGACGTACTCCTTTAAGGATAATGGGTAAAAATGTTTTTTTTTTCAAATTTCTCGCGGGTAATGTCAAAAGTTAGACCGGCAACACTGCACATGTCCCTTATTTTTATTATTACTATTGAAAAAAAAACGTCGTAGGGCAATCAAATACAACAATTTTCTAAAATATTTGATTGGAAGTACCTACAGAAGAATGATGGTGAATGTTTTTTTTATTTTTTTCTCTTTGAAGAGTAGGCTTATGTCAAATAAACTTAAAATATTATAACGAACGAAAAAGTAAGCCATTTCTAATAAAATTTAATTATTTATTTTATTTTGGTGTGATCGTAGAAAAAATCTTGTGTGTAATTCGAGCAAAAAGTACTTTGGCTGTTTCGATAACTTTTTGTCTCAACAGCTATTTTGTTGCAATAATTTTATAAACTTTTACTTATGGTCCATTTCACCGTTTTGTTAAACGAAGCTTAAAATGATATTTTTATATTATCAAAAACGAAGTTTAAATTAATAAATGGAGTTTAAAATGACATTTTTACATTAACAATGTCATTTAAATCTTCGTTTAGTAATTTAAACTTCGTTTGACACAACGGTGGAATCGGCCCTTAGCTAGTTATACAGTATGGTTCAAATGAAAGGAATAAATTCATTATAATGGAAGAAGTTGGTTTTTCGAAAAAATGCTCAGACCGGTCAATTTTGTTTACTCAAAGCGCAATTTTTTAAATAGAATTCAATTTTCCCCCACTTCCCATTTTTGGGCAGTGACGTCATTGACAATTTTTTTAAATGGTAACCCCAATTTTTTTTTCTTGATTTTAAGAGATCTTGCAATATTCTACTCGGAAACATAATATTTGAAATATCTTACATAATATTTTTTTTTTTAATAAAAGTCATTTAAAGATCAGACACATAAATTTTATTTTATTTTGAGAACACAATAAATGAATATAAGATAATTATTTGTAATTAAGTGCTTAATCTAACAAAATATTAATAATAATAATAATAATAAAACAGAATTTGTGAAATTGGCATTAAATTCTTTTTATTATTATTATAATTTTTTTAGATGAAGCACTTAATTACAAAAAACTTTTATTTATTTATTGTGTTTCAAAATAAAATAAAATTTATGTATCTGATCTTTAAATGACTTTTATTAAAAAAAAATTTTATGTCGGATATTTCAAATATTATGTTTCCGAGTAGGAAATTGCAAAATCTTTCAAAATCAAGAAAAAAAAATTGGTGTTACTATTTTAAAAAATTGTCAATGACGTCACTGCCCAAAAACGGGAAGTGGGGGAAAATTGAATTATATTTAAAAAATTGCGCTTTGAGTAAACAAAATTGACCTGTCCGAGCATTTTTTCGAAAAACCAACTACTTCCATTATAATGAATTTATTCCTTTCATTTGAACCATACTGTATATTGATAAAGTGTTATTGCCCTTATCATACATGAATTGTGCTAACAAATAAAGTCAAAAAAACGTCTCATAATGTTTCATCTTTTAGTTACCTACCAAAATTAGGTACTACAATACAAATATTTAAGTCCGGCACAGAACATCTCCCTACTCCTTCCACCCAGTTTTTCGGTTTTGGCAAAATTTGCGCAGCGACAAATGCTTCCTATGTTACCTCTACCCTTTCTAACCTCTTTGGTTTTACCTACTTTTTTGAAAAAAAAACAAAAGTAAAATGTATACGTGTCAAAATATGTCAAAATTACAAAATATCGCCCTAAAATGCACGAATTATCCGCTTTTACTTTCCCTACCATGACTTCGCACTGAGAAAATAGAGAAATCGAAGTAATTAGAATGTAATTTTGATAATTATTAGCAAAGTTTTAGAACGAATTATTGGGAAAACTGGCGGATTTTTATCCACTTTTCAAAACAACGGAGAATAATTACAAATGTTTACCAACCGGGGGTGGATTAGAATATACTTAAAAACAATGATAATACCCGACTAGAAAAACACATCCTCGTTAAAATTCACAAATAAAATTGTCGGCAGAACCTTTTTTGCTGAGCAAGACAAATACACTGGGTATTGCATGCAAATTTTTCTAATCGGTGAACGTCAATTACATTTTGTGGAAAACGCGGATAAGATAATCTGAAAAAAACAACAGCCATTACACCCCGGTAGGAACGTTAGAAACGTGACAGTTAAACATTTTTCATCTTTAATGAGTCGAAATCAAACGATGCCGTGGGTGGGTTGTGTGCATGATCACGTTACTACAGGGACGGCGTTAATTAATTTTATTGTTAGGGCATCACTTCTATAAATGTAAAATTCATTTTATTTCTTATTATGTATACATGATTGACTCTATTACCACAGCTTATACAATACAGGTCCACAACTCCGTGTCGGCGTCTTTGATCTGGCGGTCGAGAACCAAGCAAGACGGAATGGTGCTATCTCTGTTAGATTCGAGGGAAAAGTCGGGCCCGGATTAAACAATTTTTTTAATATTGAAAAATTGAAAACCTTGGCGTAATAAGGTTGGTTACATGCCATATTAAGTAAGTTTTGGGAAATTAAATTTTTAATTTGTTTTAAATCTGTCAAATATAATTAGAAACATTATTTAAATATAAATATTACGAAAAATAGCACATCTTTCGGATTAGAGGTAAAATAATTTGTATGTGGCTAGTAAAATCCTGGTTAACAAATGTTTTGAGCTAAAACAGTCACTTCACGACAAATTGTGGTTTGGATCCTTTTTACACCAAGGGCTTCAATTGTTAAAGAATTGTGTCACGCTCGTGGATGCAAATCAAGTGATACCCCGGCAAGTAATACTTTGACAGTTTTTATAAATATAATATATTCAATTTTTATCTGACCATACCGAAGTAGGGAATTTTGAAACTTTATAGTAATGTGAAATTTGAATTACAATATTACACGATATTACATAATTAGTACTTATTTTAGGTAGGTACTAAATTTGTACTTGGAGAAAGTAATATCGATTTTTACAAGAAAACTTGAAAAGTAAATTAATTTACTTCCTATTTCTGATGTAAAACTTAAGTTTTGGTTTAAACCAAGAAAACAAATAAATTATAGTTTGTTCAACAAGGGTGGATATGATAGCAATATCACACAAAGACGAAGTTTGAGCACGACGTCGTAGGCAGAGTACTCAATCGTCTGATTGTGATATGAACAATCCACTCGATATGGTCAGTATATTTTTTCTACGACCCACTAACGAAAATCTACAAATTTAAAAAATTATTTTAGGTTATTTAGACAAAATAACTAATTTTAAAATAATTTACGAAGTTGACTAATTTATAAAATAAAATAAACATGAAAAATTAATTAGTCCTCGGCCTAGATTCGATCCCGGGCTTTTCGCGTGGAAGGCAGATGCTCTGTCTTCATCTTCACCAAAACTTTCAGGACTTTAGTTTTAATACTCGTAATTAAATTAGTATCATGTAGTTTGATTAAAATTTATTTTTTTTTAAATGTGGACACAATAAAAACAAAAATGCTATTATTTATCGAGTCTACACAAAAATTTTAATGTATATTTAATATCAATAACTAAAATATATATTGACAATTAGTTTAACAGAATTGTCACTTATTTAAAAAATTTTAAATAATAGGAGTTGGGTGACCAAAATATGAACTGTGATTTGTAGATTTAATTTTGTTAAAGTGTTCTCACTACCTAAAATGGATATGAAATATATTCGTAGTTGAACGCAATAACATAATTTTTCGTTTTGTAGTATGTGCGTAGATTGGCTAATATCCATGCACAGATTACAAAACGAAAAAGTATGTTATTGCCTTCAATTGAACGAATATATTTCATATCCATTCTAGGTAGTGAGAACACTGCAAAAAAAATAAATTCGCCAATCACCGTTCATATTTTAATCAACCGACTGCTATTATTTTTAAAATTTTAAATAAATGGCAATTCTGTCAAACTAATTTTTTGGTTATTGAGATTAAACATACAATAAAATAAGTTATTCTTTTGGAAAACGTTAGCATGGATGACTAAAGGGTATTGGGTTAATTAATTCTAAAAGTGTGGTACAAATGTTATTTTTGGTAGCCAATTCTTCAAAATTATTTTGAAATATCTTTTCAATATTGAATATTAGTTCTACAAATTCATCATTTGACAGTTACAGATTTCCAAATGTATCTGGATTGGCGTTATCATATGCCTTTAAAAAGCAATAAAAAGAAAAATCATCTAATTCGACGTGATCTTTGTTATATTTAAGATAGGTATCGCAGAGGAGTGGATCCGCAAGGCTTTTATTAAAAGGTAACCACACACATACCTGATAAAATTTTTCTGTATCAATTCGTCTTTACAATAATTTAGGGTGTTAATAATTTTATCATAAAATAAAATACAAGGTGTTCCATTTAAAAAATGTACATTTTAATTTGCCAGGCAAAAACGTGACACCCTGTATATCCAAAGATATTTTTAAAATATGTAGATATTTTTCAAATCCATATAACTTTTATTTAAAACTTTCTTGAGTGTCTACAACAAAATAATGAACAATAACGCACTAATGGGATACCCTGTATAAATTATATTTTTAACAATGAAAATTTCTTATAATGTGGTACTTATCGGTTTGGGTCCTTGGGAAAACTAAAGAATGTTTTCTTGCAGGTATAACCCTTATTAAAACAGCTTTTGACTGCACAAACAGAATGATGTCTTTTTTTTTCACTCATTCTACTCACAGCTAAAGAGTCACCAAAATAATAACAGTACCTTTGACTTAAACAAAATCAACGAAATTATAGGCTCCACGAAATTATACAATCAACGAAATTATACGCACGACTCAACACCTTACCTAAGTACGCTTCTGAATGCCAAAACCGTCTTTTCCCTTCGAAGGCGGAGCTTAAGCGATGCCCGACGAAATCGACGCAAACCGTTGCCGCCAAGAGAGTGTTTTAGCTGTATTGTATAAGCTGTGCTATTACTGTAATAGTTGTGCAGTTAGTAGCAATTCGTTATATAACTAGGTAGGTACCTGTAAATAAAAATGTAAATTGTAAGATTAGCAACGTTACTGTGCAATGTACAACATTAATAAAATATCTAAGTACTTATATTATTTGATAGCTAATTTAATTTGTTTAAAAGCTGATTAGATATGGAGAATAAAATGATGCGACAATGAAGAATTAGCAAGCATTTTATTTTGTTTCAACTTTTCACAATAGCAGTTTGTGCAACAAGAATAGATATGACTGCCATACCGCACGAAGACGAAATTTGAGCACGACGACGTAGACGGAGTGATCAATCATCCAAGGGTGATGTGGAAAATACACTCGAGTTGTACAGTATATTTTTCTACGAAAATTTAAAAATAATAAAATAAACAATTTTAGGTTATTATGACAAAATAACTAATTTTAATATAATTTATGAATTTTAATAATTTTTAAAACAAAATAAAGTAAAAAAAGTTCATTTTTTCATTTAATTTAATTATTTAAAATTAATTCTGATGCCTTGGTAGGATTCCATACTCGCCCATTCACTGTTGGGTACTAATTAACAGTGCTGTTCCTAAAGTGGCGCTGGGAAACAGTAACAAAGCCTACACAGAACACGAGGCTAATATCCGTGGCAGTTGATGCCGATGGCACAAAAAAAAAATATAGATAGTTTGAAAGACAAGCTACAAAACAGAAAGGAAAGATTATGTAATGATTTCCATCAAATTTCAAATTAATTACTTTGTATTTGAATGATAAAGAGAAATATTATTATGCAAATAGTTTTTAAACATTTTGGGTTAGGCTACGGCCTCCAAGATGAACTCGGATCATACTTTGTTTACATCCTGAAGTATTTTAAAATTTTGGCAGGCCTGATGCGCAATATATGACTTGGAACTTTACTGAGGGTGGTCATGGAAAAGGAGCTCCTGATGCTGTGGGGGGGGGGTGTGTTAAAAGAACAGCTGATCGATTGGTGGCTCAGGGAGCAGATATAACAGATTTGGATAGTTTAGCTTCAGTACTGAAACAAAACTGCCCGGACATAACCTTCAAAGTAGTAGCAGAATAAGAGATTGAAGTTTTAAATGATGTAATTCTTTTTAACGTCAAGCCTTTTAAAGGCACTATGAAAGCAAAACAACTGGTCTGGACTCTTAAATATAATAATATGATTCATTTAAAACGATTGAGCTGTCTAACTTGCAAACCTCCAAATCCTTGCTTTCATTATCACTTGGGTGAAATGCTACTTGTTCCTGCTGTTAATAAGAGTCGTCTCAGATATTTAGATATTTATTCTGATAGTTGCAATGATGATACGCAGAGTCCAATTTCATATAAAAAAAAAAAATAGCATTAGTTAAATTTGTATTGGTTGAGTATCCAAAGAATTCGAAAGTATATTATGATGGCCAAGTTAAAAGTATACAAGAAGATAAAACTATTGAAGTTAATTTTATGAAATAAATTTTCTCATCAAGGAAAGTAAACTATCTTTTTATATGGCAAGAGATAAAGGATAAAGAAGTTGTTGATTTTAACAACGTCAAGAAACCACTACCTGTGCCAATATCATTAAGAAGGAATAAGTTTCGATTTACAGATGAACATTTCAATGGATTTACTAATGTTAAATAAACAAATCACTACTTGGCATATTCTTATTCTATTCAATGCTTTGTTTTTAAATATAAGTTAATAATGTCAAAGTTGTGTTCAGCATTATTTGTTTTTTGTTCATTATAATTATTATGAAAAGTATCTTTGATATTTTATAATGTATGTTATTATAAAATAATAAATTAGTTTTATTACTCTTGTAAACAAATGACTCTTCTTTCATGCAACAATATTAAAAAAAAATACACGGATAACTTTATAAAAAATGGAAAACACATGTCCATGGAGATGTTCAATAATTGATCAACTCCATGGTCATGCATTATTTATTTTTTTAAATAAAAACCGTAAAACCTAATAACGATCTCAACCTTAAGTGGTTATCAAACATATCCCTTAAGCATAATGGCATCAATAATTTATATAATTTTCGTATTTAATATATTAGATTTTTCAAAAATATTGTTCTACCATTTCACTGGAATAACCCATATAACAATATTAATAATCGTTTATTTAGTTTTTCTTCAATAATAATACTAAATTTAAATTTAACTACTAATATTGAAATACTTATAATTAATTATATAAAGTTCACTATATGATTCGAATATCTATCTAAAAAGAATAAATGGGAAAAGCCCAATAATGACTTGTTAGGGTTGAGCATGGGCATATAGTCCTAAATATTCGATCCAAAGTAATATTTAAATTATAAGGAGAACGTACAAAAGAGAAAAAAAAATTATTATACCTTATAATTAAAAAAAAAGTTGAAAACAAGTTCAATATTAAACAAGAATCTTCACTCACTCTTATTTAATTAAATTAGTGATTTTATCATTTGTATCTTCTATTAAATTATGTAACAAGATCCTATTAGTACATAGTAAATAATTTTTTATAATTTTTTTTAGTAAATCTGGAGAATTTATTGTTGTTAAATATATTTTATAAATTTCTTGAAGGAAATTAAATATCTTTAAGTATAAGTATAGAAAAGATCTCTGACCAACAAACTTATAACCTAAACAAGTATTTTTTTAATTTTACTTTAGTCTGATATTTAGTCTGGCAAATGGGCCATGTACACATGTGAGATATGCTGTTTTATAAATGATATTGTAATAGTTAGTCGCTATACAAGTTATTCTAAATAGTCAGTTCGTTAAAAAAGCCAAAAGTTTTTAAATTAAGCTCAATTGAAATTTAAAATTTGAAATTATACGTCATCGGGAATAGACCAATCATCTTGTGTCGAAGTTTTTTTTGTTATACAAAACCAAGCCAACGAACAAACCAACACACAGAATGTCGAAGTGAACGCACATCTAAGTGACATTAAAATTGACACCACCTAACACCTAACCTTAGTTTTTTGTTATGGTTTAATTTTATTATTAATATGAATCAGCTGGATTTATAAAAGTTGAATCAAGTGTTTTACCAGGTTTTACCCATTGTAAACGAAAATATGATTACCGAGATGATTACTGCATTTTTTAACAATACTCAGTCTACAAAAGTCAGAAAGGTAAGACTTTGTTTTAATAGTAGGTAGTTACATATTTATTTCAGGTTTTATTTTTAGATCTGCCAAGCAAGAATATGGGGATAATTTCTTTTTCCATAAGAGAGAAGGAGACAAATTACACCTAAACATAAAGTACGGCAAAAACCTTCTGATGTGGTTGTTGTAATTAACAAAAATGAAATTTTTAGTGCACAATGCTTAGGATATGCTGCATGTCAAGGTTTGTAATATTTATTATGCTTATAGAGAATAAAACCCTCTTTCAAATGAGCTATCAATCACCACCCCATGCCATTTAAATTTTTCGAAAGGGTTGCTCCCCTCCAGTAAGGGATGAAATTAAGGGTAAACTATTCATATGAAAATAAACATTTTAGAAATCAAAAATCGACGTGTCTCGGCGATTTTCCTAACAAGACTCCAGTAACGAGTTAGATAGGGAGGCAAGACTTATGGTGCTCACTGTATATTGTTTTTATTATGTTCCTTTGAATTACTTCCAACTTCTTTAGATGCGTCTTGTTCATAGCCCCTAGGATATTATGCCATATTTTATTCTGGATTCTACAAAACTAAAACATATTAGGTGTGTAGCATCTATATATTTTTTTAAATATTTAAATTTATAAAGTAGCAATGTTTACAACATTATCTACATGCACATTCTTAAATGAAAGTCCACAGTTACTCCTAAATATTTAATACAATCCTTTTTTTTATTGTGTCATTATTTTGATATATTTTAAGCGATTTATATAGTAACCGTGCATTTTTGTAGCTACAGAAGGGCACAAAATAAGTTTTCTCATAGTTTCTCATCCTTTTCAGCTTTTTCTTTTAAGTCTTCCCAACTGTTAGCCCCATAAAATATCGCCGTGTCGTCTGCAAAACTACAGTATCAAAAGTGAAAATATTATTTAGATAAATTGAAAATTGTAGAGGACCCAACACTGTTGCTTGGGATATTAAATAAATGGAGTATTTAAATAAAATGTAATTATTGGGCCCAACCACTTCATATTTCTTCTGATAAAATTAAAACATGAAACAAACAGTTATTATCTGCAATTCAGTTTTCTAGAAATGACCATCATTCTGTTTTAGTAGCGCATTTTTGTAAACTTTAAATCTCCAGCAAGGGATACTTTAGAATTTCTTCTGAACTTTTTACTAAAAACTACTTGTAGCAAACTTGTTTCTCAATAATGTATGTCCTTTTAGTAAATTCCTTTGACTTTTATTGCTCTTGGTTGTGTTTAATGCTTGTAAGAAACCATCTTATTTGCTTATAAATATAGGGTGGACCAAGCTGGAATTAATTTAATAATAGTGAATGGTATTTGCAGAATAATATTCTAAAATCTTACCATTAGCATTTAATTTCAGTTTAGGCTCGGTTCCTTATTTCTAATGGATTTGTGTGTGTATAAAAATTTGGTTGCCAATTCAACAGCAACACTACAGCTCGCTACAGGCTTACCAATTTTTTACAATATTTCAGGATATAAACATAGTGTGAACCGACATTGGCTAGGAGGCCGTAACCTTACCCAAAATGTATAAAATAAATTATTCGCATATTAATATTTCTCTTTATAATTTATATTAAAAGGAATTCATTTGAAATTTGATGGAAATTATTACTTGATTTTACCTTGCTGTATTGTAGCTTGTCTTTTAAGAAATCAAACTAACGATATTATAAAAACTCTAATATTAGAACAAATTTCAAAAATAAAAATAAAAACACTGGTAAATAACAATAAAATATTAGATTTTTTAAAAAACTTACGTACAACCCCAAGTAGAATATTTTTAGTCAAACTTTTTCATTATGTGACGTCACACCCTCGTCCTTAGCAACCGATCAGTTTACGAACCGTGGGTCAGTAGTTTAAAAATTAAAATAAATACTTTTAGAAATATGTTTAGGGTTTTTATAAATAATTATTTTGAAATTTCTCAGTAAGTTGTACTTTTTGTTTGAAAATGAAAATAATTACTTAGACCACAAAACTTAAAATTAAAGAAAAAAAATTATGCTACAAGTATTCTTCCGTTAAACATAGTAGTGTGAAGAGGAATATTTAACGGAATGTACTCTTAAACCCTAAAATTATACATGTCTAATGATTATTTTATAAAATATTTATTAAAATTATTTTATGAAAATTAAAAATGTTGGAGTCTTAGAAAAATTGTGTACATAACTCGTTGAAAAGTATATTCCTAGTGCTTATTATGTTTTTGCACTTTTCGCTCATGCTAAACTTTACTAGTACATAATATATCACTTTCCACACTTACTCCGAAATATAATATTAATATAGAGTACTGAAAAGTAAAGTAATGATTTAAAGTGGCATATCCCGTACTTATAGTAATGATGTAAAGTATTGTTATGTGATCCATTTCATTATTCAGTCATGCTCTAATCATCCAAGTCCATCTCTGTCTTATTTGGCCTTTGAGGCTCAACTTGTCCGATTATCATACATAATTAAACCCCTTAAGACCAACCATATGTGACGACTATGGCGAGGCACTTTCGCGAACATTTCTGCGTCGTTGTGATAATATTTCTGGTCTATTCCGTATAAGAGATGTTTTTTTTGGTGGAGGAGTATTCTGGATCACCAATTTGTATATAAATATTGGTGAAGGATCAACGAAAATCAGTTATTATATAGACAGTAAAGAAAGATAGATAGATTTTAAATATAGATAAATTAGAATAATAGTGTTATAAAATAGATAAGTGTTTAAATAAATAATAAATAAACTGTTGTTTAAAATAAACAAACATCACAGTATCTTTTTCTGAAGTGTAAGTAATAAAGCTGCGACTACTACCTATACAAATGTCATAATTAGAAAAAGATATTGCAGAAAAATTAATCTATTAGTAAATGCCAACATTTTCGAATTTATCTTTATATAATTCTTCAGAGTACTTAAAATATTTTAATTAAATATTCCTACTTACTTATTATTAAACGGTTATGAATATAATACTTCCTATTTCTCTAATAATATTAAATAAACGATGAAGTTAAGACCTAATAACTAAGGACGCCCATGAACGAATCTGCGTGCCTACCAAGTTGAACCTTTTGATGGTTCTAATTATGCTCATTTCAGTTATAATTAATTATAAATCGATGTGAAATTCACGAATGTACTTGGCACGTAAAAAAATATTCATGAAGGCAATTACTGTGATTAATTCATTACCGATTCGAGCTCACGTTTCTCAATTGGAATTGACTTTTAGTCATAGCGGTGAAGGGGAAATTCACAAAAGCACGTTGCTTCGAGCTATCGCCAAATGATCAGATGTCCTAAACATACTCGAACTTCTGTTTGTTGAATATTAACATAATAATAAAATGTAGGGGCTTGGAATAATTGAGAACTGACAAAACAGTTGATTTAGTAATCAAAAGGTAAGCGATTAGTTTTTAAAACATTTTTGATTTAGGTTATGCTATTGAAAAAAAGGAAATCACAATCAAAAATAAAAGTGTTGCGAATTACAGTTAGCAGTCAGTCACATTCCATTAATATTTCGTAAAAATCTCCATCCAGCAACACTTTAAAAACTGTTTTGAACTCTATCAGTTTCCTTTTTTTTTTTTAAGGTGAATGGTGAGAAAAAGTCCTTTATATCTCACAAGGAAAGTCAATGTTTTATTATTTAACAAAACATTGAGTGCGACCGGTTTCGAAGTGTCATCACTTCATCTTCAGGCTCGCCTAGTGGAAAGGAGAATATGTGGTGTAAGGTGTGTTAACACTTAGAGCAAACGATATATAAATTAGTAAAAAAGAGAAAACTCACCATACTCTCCATCCACTAGGGAATACTACAAAACAAGTTTCATCAAATGTGGGGTGAAATAAATTGTAAAATGAACAAAGTTTACAAGTAATAAAAAGTTAAAAATATTTGAAAAACAAATATTAGTCAATTGGAATAGTAAAATTTAAAATGTTCAAGACTATACAAAACAAATCACATACATTAAACAGATTAAAAGATAAGGCTTATTTTAAACGACCTTGTTTTTTCAAAAAACTAACATTTTTGAAAGGAGACCTGTCAAGTTAAGGCCTCTAAAGGTGGTGGCAAGTATTAACAAAAAAATTCTTGGGTAAACCCATGACAGGGTATAGGTAATAAGATGTAAACTATGAGTGAAGAAATATTTATTATTTATTATATTATAAGATTTGGGCCATGAACCAATCACCAAGTGTATGTGATGTTGTAGGAAGAAAAAAGAAGAAGAAATGACTGGGTTAACTGTTGTGAAGCAACTGAAGAATGAAAGAAGAAAATGGCGGATGTGAAATCACACAATCTAACCTAATCTTTAAACGTGCTCGTTGGTTTCTTATGGGAAAAAAATTACTTACTGAAATGTACCCCTTGCAAGAAAATATGTGAATAGAAATAAAGGGGGAGGTTAAAAAGGAAGTTAGAAAGATAAATTTAGATTAGTGTTGAAAAAACAGGAGGAGTTTCTGACATTATCTGGGCATTTAAGCAACCAACAGGATTTTATTTTAAATTTCTCAATATCTCGAGGCTTTCGAAGCTATTAAGAGTAAATCTATGGTAGGAACTATGTAGGATTTCGAAACCTTCAGTTGAATCGAAGTCGTGATTTGAGTCCAGTAGGTGGTTGGCAAAATGTGAAAAACCTGTTGTATTTTGGTTAAGACAACGCAAATGTTCTTTTAAACGGATCTTGAAATTTCGAAATGTGCGTCCTACATAGAAAGAATGGCAAGATTTACAAGTTAATTTATAAATTCCAGATAAGTCAAAGGGATCTAATTTATCTTTATTATGTACAAATAACTTATGTAATGAGGATGGGGTTTTGAAAGATACTTTAAAGTGGTCTTTAAGTAAGCTTGCCACTTTATAGGATGCTTTTCCAATAAAGGTAAGAGAAATGTATTTCTTACTGGTGGTTAGTTCATGTACCATATTAGGATTGTTAATATAAACTAAGTTTTGTTGAATTTTATTTTGTTTATGTGTTAGCATTTTATCAATAATATCTAGTTCAAAGTTGTGATCTATAGCAATAGTTTTAATTATATTTAGTTCCTTATTAAAGTTTTCCGTAGACAGAGGAACGTTTAATAGCCTCTCTAAGTAGCAATTAAAGGCAGCCAATTTATGTGTTGCTGGATGGTTAGAGGTATTGCCTATAACTGTGCCTGTATGTGTTGGCTTTCTATAGATGTCAAAGTTGAACTTGTTATTATTGTGTGAGATTTTAAGATCTAAGAAGTTAATAGATTTGTTTATTTCAATTTCTAATGTGAATTTAATATTAGAATGTAAGTCATTAATATAAGTCAAGAAGTCATTTAATGAGTCTAAGTTACCTGACCACAAAATCAAAATATCATCAACAAATCTATAATAGAATTTTACATTTGAGTGGAAAGGGTTGTTTTTAAGGATTTTTTCATTTTCAAAATTGTGCATAAATATGTCAGCTAATATTGTCAGTTTCCAACAATACGGCGCAAGTCAATTGTCATCCCTATCAAAACGAACATTCAACCTTTTAGTTTCATTTAGATGTATTTGTTTGACATGCACTCTAAGCAAACTTTACAAAAGGATGGTAAACAAACGCCTACCCTGGTATCTTGAAATACACAACTTCCTAAATGTTACACAGTCAGGAATTAGACCAAATCGTTTCTTAATGGATAAACTTGTTGTTCTGTAATTAGAAATGTTCGAAGCTTCAACCAATTGAAATGAAGTCATTGCCAAAACACTTGAAATTGGAAGTGCTTTGGACACAACCTGAAGGCTAAAAAAAATTAATTTAACGGAGCACGCTTTCTCATTCTTACAAAATTTTCTAGACTACAGGAATATTAGTTTTTACAAATGGTAAAATGTCTGAAATGGGGCATATACAAAACGACATGATAATATGCTTTTCTTTGCTGCGCACAGTTGAATATTCAATGCACTCTGTAACCTAATCCTTTTCTGGTAGATAATTAACAGAAAAAGTACATGAATTTTACTCTAGAACGCTTAAGACAATATTTGTCAGTGGACCATAAGAACAGGATTTAGGCTGTTGCCTTCCAAATCCAAAATCATCTAATTTTCAAGATGACGAAACATCCTGACTATAACATCTGAATGGCGTTCGTCAACAAGTTTTTGACTATTATAAATTGACCAATCGGAATAAAAAAGAACTTCATAAAATTCTCAGCTAACTACCATTTAGATCTTCCTAAATTCTACAGGTCAATAATCAGATCCAGAATGGATTAAATAGCATACTTTATATATCTGCTACCAAATCCAGCCTTAAATAGTAGATTTAATACTAAATGAGCTTAGATTTTTTATGCATGATGAAGCTCCCAGCACTTTAATAGAAGGCGTCGTAATTTACTGAGCAACAATTATCTAATTTGATGGATTGGTAGAGGTGGAGAAGCTTTGATTCATTAGCCTCCACGTTTATGCGATTTTAATCCTTTGGACTACACAATGTGATCGTATGTTAAGAAAAAATTCTATGCTATAGGTAAATTCATATATGTCAAGACTTACAAGATAGAATTAAACATTACTTTAATGATCACATAGCTGATATTCAAATGTTTGGAAGATTAATGCATTTATTAGAAAAAATCTGATGTGTCCAACACATGACTTTCCTATCTAGTTATTACAGGCTTTTTCAGGTTATTTTGTACAACCTATTGCAGCATCTCTATAAATGTTTAGAGGATAAACTAAATATATACATTGTCCACATACATCTACCGCGAAACATTTTTCTATAGATATTCATTGAAAATGAAAATACTGAAAAATTTAAATTTAGCACTTTTCCTACAATTTTTCCATTACGGTCCATTTTAAAAAAATCATGTATGAACAAATATTATAGAGATCGATATCGCAAACAACTTTTATTTCAACAATTTTCATAAAAATCAGAATTTTGCACATTTTGTCAAATTTTTCGAATACGGACCATTTCAGGAAATTTTTACATAAAACAAAAATTATAGATAATAATATTAGAAGTAACTTTTATTTGAGCAATTTTTTCTCCAAACATAAATAACAGATATATTCCATAAAATATAAAAACGGCCTCCCATAAAGTACCCCCCCAGATGTTCCGACTTTGTCCAAAATCTAATCATTTCACGTCAGGCCGAAATAAAACTTAAGTTTAAAATTTAATGTTTTTTTCTTCATCCGTTTTTGAGTTTTCTTCAAATTTCGAAATTTACACATTTTCTCAAATATCTCGAATACGGTTTATTTTAGAGAAATTATGTATAGAATAAAAATTATAGAGAATTATATTACAAACAACTTTTATTTGAACAATTTTTATAAAAAATTATTTTTTTTACATTTTGTCAAATTTCTCGAATACGGATCATTTTAGGAAAATTTTATATAGAACAAAAATTATAGATAATAATATTGTAAGTAACTTTTATTTGAAGAATTTTCTTCTCCAAACGTAAATAACGAATATATTCCATAAAATATAAAAATGACCACCTATAAAGTACCCCCCCAGATGTTCCGACTCTGCCCAAAATCTAATCAGCTCATTGGACGCTGAAACAAAGCTTAAGTTTAAAATTTGGTGTTTTTATGTGTATCGGTTCATGAGTTATGCGTTATACAGACACACACACACACACACACACACACACACACACACACACACACACACACACACACACACACACACACACACACACACACACACACACACACACACACACAGACACACACACAGACACACACACAGACACACAAACACACAGACATCATCGCGAAAATAGTCAAAACGGATTCAGGGGACCTCGAAACGTAAAAATCCGTCAAAAACTCGAGGTCGAAAAAAATCATGATTCCTATACTTTCCTTATATCTGTATACAGATAGGAAAGTAAAAAGGATAGAATTATGTATTCGTGAAACAGTTTGAACACTTATTCTGATTAAATATTTCATGTATTTAAAATTATTTTAATGTTCTTCTTGTGATTCTTTTTTAGTAAATAAGAATAAACATTAGAATAATGTTATTGTGTTTTAATAAATAGGTAACTGTTTTTCAAAAATACTTACTTTACACATTTAAATCAAAATATTTCAAAAACGGTACACAGTATCGATTTTTACCAGGAGATCCTTTTCTGTGTAAAATTGAATGATGGTTGAGTTCACATAAAATTTGAACTATTAAATTTAACCTCAAAAAAGATATGTTTAAATCTACCTGGTACGAACCAATGAAGTACAAAGGGGTAGAATGATAACTGTCAATGAAAAAGTATAGACACTATGCACAATTTCGTTTTGCACATTTTGTAAACAAGATTCAGGGACGGTTTAAAAACATTTTGTGCATCAATTATAAATTGTGCATTGGTACAATTTAATACTAAATCGAAATAAAAGCAGAAAAAAACACTAATACAAGCGATCCAATAAAGAACCGACGCAAAAAAAGCTCACAACAGCCACAACCGCTGCAACACAAACAAAAACAAAGCTAAACATGACTATAAGATCTGAACAAAGCCAAGGCTAAAATTAGTTTATTGTACTTTAGGGCAAGCCCTCTTTGTTATTTACGTAAGTAAGAGTGGAAGGTTGAATCGTCATGGATATGCAAACGGTACCTTCCCAGATAACAATTATACATTCTTAGCATATTCTTAGTATATACTTTTTAAGAATACGCATATGCTGAGAATATACTGTATTTGCATTTGGTACATTCTCAGAATATGCTAAGCATATGCTACGTGACGTTGTTTATACGTGCTATGCAGATACTGAGAATGTACTTCAAGTATGTGTACAGTACGCAACACGTATCTACTTTAATTTGATAGTACGTTCTAAGTATATGCTAAGTATTTAAATATAGCATATGCTAGGCATATACTAGACACCTTAATACAGGATGTTTAATTAATATTGAACATTAAAGAATAAGTGTATATAATGAGTCTTTATTTCAAAGAATTCATACTTATTTTAATTACAAATATTATCTTTGGCCTTAACCAATCAATATTTTATTGTATCAATGGCTTGAGTTTCATTTGCTTGATTTCATTGGATCTTCATTGAACCTAAAAAATAAAAAAAAATTAACAAACTTCGTACGTATACAAATTAAGTGGCAATGGTTTCTTGGCAGAACGTCTGCTATAAAGGTTCGCCTCAACTACTCGTCATTGAATAGTCCTGGCACTGACTTCAGGAGTTTCAGCAGTTATCGTTGGTTCTAACAACTATGGATCTATGAGAAATTCTTTTGATTTTCCTATCCATCCAAAATATAGTTTTCCTGGGACATGAAAATTTCGGAATTTTTTCTACATGTCCTACTTCATTATAACGTAAAATTATTTTGGACACACTGAATTTCGGCAAGTTAGGCTGTTTTGAAATCGCAACTTACATTTCCCTTCTAAAAAGGCGTTTAGGACTATTTCTTGTAGCTTCGTTTTCCTTTCTGCTTATTATATAAACTCTTTTCCTTTACACTAGTTCAAAGAGCTATAATTTTGTCGCGTTAATAAAGTATGATGTTAAAATAAGTTATTTAAGATTTCCACACAATCCCATGACACATATGACAAAATATTTTGTTCCTTTGCTCCTTAAGCCTGCCCTTCTAAAAATAATTAGCCCATTACCTATTCAGCTTTCGCATTAAAATTATTTGGTGCCTCTACTCCATACACCTGCACAAGTAAAAATATTTAGCTCGTTGTCCTCTCTTACCTGTCCATGTAAAAATAACTGGTCCTTTAAACTCTTAGAAGACAATATTTATTATATTAATAAAAGAAATAATATTTCCAGTTACGTCAAAACCCATTTATCATTCAAAATATCGCTCACAACTTAAGGTCGAATTTAAATATCACAAATTATACGAATATTTTCTTTATTCGACTTTTACCGCTAAACCTACAAATTAAATTGAGTTCGAACATTTCTCGAGAAAATCAGGGTTTTCGGTTAACGTTTTATGAGTTATTATAAGTATTTTGGAATATAAAGGAGACGAAATTAAATGACTTTTGGGACATTATTCTCATGAGAAAGTCAAAATACATTGCCAATTATGAAATATGACAAGTACAGAACAACTTTCAGTCATATTTCAAACAAATGTTGATAAATTTAAGCGAAACTGAAAAATATTTCAAAATTTATGCTGAATTATATTTATTTTAGATTTGTTGTACAAAATAGTTTTGATGTGATAAATATTATTTAATTTAGTAACGAGTACTGAAGTTATTTTACAGTATGGAACCTTTTTATTAAACATATTTTTTGGAACAAATTTTAGGTAATAATTATAAGCATCCTATGACATAATGCTTATTTTTTATTTTGACTGCTTACTTCTGTTGATTTTAAGTTAAATTACCAGGACACGTACATTTCACGTTTTTTTGGCAATCTGTTGTTTTAATTAGGACAAAAAGTTATAGATGACTTTTTTCTTCAGATACAAAGCTCGAGGCATTTTATTTAACTCAGCCATATAGTATAGAATTGCTGTTTTAAAAGTTTATCAAGAATTCTCTACAAATTTTTAAATTTTTTATGTAAACAGTAATATGTATAAATCCCACTAATTAAAATTACATAATAAAATTGTTAATGATAAGAGGACCTAAGGCTTAAGAATGGTTAAGTAGCCAATTTATATTAAATTTATGTGGAACTAGATTTCGAGTTTAATTTATCTCAAGGATCTCAAGGATGTTTCCGAACTTGGCGTCCAAATTTGTAGGGGTGGTAGTTCGCATAATTTGAGACCGATTCGCAGATTTCATTTTTCCAAAATATTTAAAATAAAAATTATTAAAAATTAATTAAAAATTATAAACAGGTACGGTCCTGCACAGCGATGGAACGCCTCAATTCGCGCGCGCTACGCTTAGAATCGACAAAATTGCAAATCGCATCTGTTTTTGATGACTATTGCGATACACGCTCAGGGTAGGACCTGCTCTTTAATTTTTTTTATAATGGCTCTATTTTGTTTATAATTTTTGTAGAAAAATGATATCTGTCAATCGCTCTCAAATTATGCGAACTACCACCCCTACAAATTTGGACGCCAAGTTCTGAAACACCCTGTATATCGAACATAATATAATGATGGGTATTATTTACGAAAACGAAGTTTTAGACAGAAGCTATAGGCGAAGAACAGAATTATTTATTTATATTAATAGCGAGATCAACAATTATATTTAATCAATTTGTCAAATAATTTTAAGAATAAATAAATCAGTTAAAAATATTCAACTCCTAATTTCAATTTTAAAACATATTCTGGGACAATAATAATAGTCGCTAAGTAATAAATTTAATTGTTCTATCCAAAGTAGACTTTTGCACATTTAAATCTAACTGGAAAGTTAACGTTTTTGGCCAATTGTGCGCCAAAGTGACTTTAGCACACGCTCGTCTGTTTTAATTTGAATTTAATAAAAGGAGGCTTGTAGGCTAATCTAAAATATTTTAATTGACTTCCTAATAATTTTAAATCGTCCAACAGCATTTTCCGTAAATATTTAAATAATAAATATTTACCGACATATAATAGCCCAAGAGCCCACTGCAAATTTTTACCGTCATCTGATAACGAAATAAAATATACCTCAAAAGCATGTAACAACATTGTACTTTACCAGATGCCACCTGTGCCAATCCCAATCCTGAGCAAATTGGCTTAAAAAAATTATTTTATTTTAAAAAAATCATATAAAGCATGACAGCGCTAATTTTGTTTGCTCTTAAAGTTTTCCAAAAAATAACATTCAAATATATCTTAATATACAGGGTGAGTCGGGAGGAGCGCACCAAACTCTAGGAGTATATTATACACGTGAAAATAATGTAAAAAAACTCATATGTTCTTATCCGATTTTCATTTGTTTTAAAGTTATAGCATATTAACAAATAAACAAATTTACACATAAAAATTCTCTTAATCATAGCGTTCTTTCAATAAATGTTTAAAAATACCGCCATTGAATTCTAATTATTTTCTGCTTCGTCTACGAAGAGCGTTTGTTGCTCTCCTAATTGATTCATTTCTTTCTTCTTTAATATGGGCTGCAGTATTCTCAATTCATCTAATTAGTGCATCCCGTGTGTCCACTTTTATTTTGTATACTTCATTTTTCATCCAGCCCCATAAACAAAAATCTAATGATGTGAGGTCTGGAGATCTTGCAGGCCAATTAATAGGACCTCCACGACCAATCTAACGCCCTAAAAAACGTTCGTTCAAATGTTGCTTGACCTGACGAGCGGCATATGCAGGAGCTCCATCGTGCTGATAGTACATCTGCATTCTAATATTTACAGGAACATACTCTAGCAGGCCTTGTTATTCATTTTGTAAAAAAATGAGGTAGTTGTCTCATCTGAGACGATTTTCCAAAATGAAAGGGCCAATTAAATAACTGTCAACCATACCACACCACACGTTTACAGAAACCCGATGTTAAAAATTGCTTTCGACTGTTGCGTGGGGATTTTCGTCTGACCATACATGATAGTTACGAGTATTATTAATGTCATCACGGGTAAATGTAGCTTCATCCGTAAAGAGTATATTCGATACAACACGATGATTATTATTTATCCACCGACAAAACTCCAAACGGTTAGCGTAATCCTGTGGTTTTAGGTGCTGTACGTGATAAGGATATAAGCCTTGCTCGTGGAGTGTGTTTATCTTTTTTTTTGTGGAATTCCCAATTGAGTGGCAATTCTCCGTGAGCTAGTAGTTGCATCTTCTTCTACTAGATGCAGAATATTTTCTACTTCTACAAAACCTTGTTGAGTAGCGCGTTCAGATGTTATGAAAGCACTGGGAAGCTTACCAGTCTCGCAAAATTTGTTGAAAACTCTAATAAATACGTTTTTATCAGGATGTCTTCGGTGTGAAAAACGTTGACGATATTCTTCAGCAGCAGTTGTAGCATTTCCATTACAGAAACCATAAACAAACACCATATTTGCATATTCTAAATTTAAATAAGTATCTGGCATTTTCCAACACTAACAATCACATAAATTCGAAATTAAACGTTCAGTTACTGTTCACTGTACACTGACAGTTCATCAAAACGTCAGAATTATCAAATGTCTTTGAGTCTTGAACATATGGCATACTTTGATAATAATAAAATTCAGAAGTGAAAAGCTAGATGAACATTTTTAATTACGCTATAACTGGAAAACAAATGAAAATCGGATAAGAATATATGAGTTTTTTTACATTATTTTCACGTGTACAATATACTCCTAGAGTTTGGTGCGCTCCTCCCGACTCACCCTGCATATCGTTAAAGGAAACATTTTTTTTCTCTTAACATCGCACAAAAACATCTTTCCACAATTAGTAGATAAAAATCATTAAAAATATCAATCAATTTTTGCTGATTTAAAAATTTATTTGTATGCCTATTGTTGTGATTCATTTTTACAGGTTGCCATAGAAAAAACTTGATTATCTCTGCAAATGGTCTATATAATGCCATCCTTCTTCCTTACATACATAAACATGGTTTAAAAGGTAGGTAAAAATATTAATAATTCAGGTTTAAAAGCTAGGTTCACAATGAATTAGGGTTGTAATTTTCAGGGAAAACACAATTGTCGCTGTCATGTGTTATGTGATTTTTTGAATATAAAATATTTTTTTTTTAACCACTTTGCTCAGGTAACCCATCTCTAATAAAATAAAATTATTTATTTTATTTTGCTATGATTGTAAAAAGATCTTGTGTGTTTTTTGAGCAGAAAGTCCTTTGGCAGTTTCGACAGATTGTCGCGCTCGGCTAACGCGTCGCACGGCTACTTTCTGCTCTTAATACACAAACAGATATTATCTATCAGTAAGATAAAACGGAGAAAATGTTATATATACATACAGGGTGAGGCACCTTAAACTAAATAGATTAAATTTAATGCATACATTTTTTTGTTACTATAAAAAAGGAGGGTTTTGATTTCAAGTGGGACACTGTCCTATCGTATCCTAAACTGTTATTTTCTCGGTAAGATAGTAGTACCATTTTGATTAATATAATAAATCTTTTTAACCTATCACTAGTCTGGCTATTAGTTGAACAATTAATAAAATAATTGCACTTTAAATTAAATATTGTGAATAGGTTTCAAATGAAAAAAAAAAAATGAGACGAAGCAAAGTCTTATGGAACTTCCTGATGTTAACCGTAAAATAGAACTTATAAAATAAAAGGATGCAAGTTTGCATTAGTTTGCGTTTATTGACGAAACTTGAATTCTCCAAAATTGTACGTTAAACCATTATTTTTACAGTAATATAATTCTTCGTGCTGAAAATAAAATTATATTCATAAAAAAAAATCAATGTGATTATCACGGTGAGATGAATAACGAAAATGTGTTTTGGCCACTTAGGAAATGCACTATTTAGTCTTATGGGGAAGTGCTATATATCACACGCTTGTGAATAAATCTACTTTCGATACGTGTGTAAATATGAATAACATTAATTTTTAAATATAGATCTTAGATATTTCTTTTTAACAAATTATTAAAAGAATTTTAATAATTATTTAGATTATTTGTGCTTTTTTATATTATACATATGCAACTAAATACATACATACATATTCAACTAAATACGTCAAATGACATAACCATAATGTCGCAGATCGTATAGTGTCTAACTTTTTCATCTTGGCATTTTCCGACTATTTCATGACGATGGCTCAATTCCCGAATAATTATCTTTGTTTTTTTTTTTGTTTTCAAAAATTATAAAAATTAAAAAACTACGACTATTATCCCTACAAATATTCTTTTCGCTTTTTGTTTTGTACTATTTTAATTACTGTTCAGAAAAAATATTAATAGTAGTTTGTTTAACAAGAGTGGATATGATTGCCATATCATATGAAGATAAGTGCGATATGGACAATACACTTGAGTTGTACAGTATATTTTTTCTAAGACCCACTAATGAAAGTATACAAATTTAAAAAATGATTTTAGGTTATTAGACAAAATAACTAATTTTAAACTAATTTAGGAATTTTAATAATTTATAAAATAAATATAAAAAAAAAATTAATTTAATTATTGCCCACCCAGAAATCGATTCCGGACTTTTCGCTTGGAACGCAAAAGCTCTGTCCACAGCTTCACAGCCGTTTTTACAATTATAGTTTTAATATTCGTAATTAAATTGGTTTCATATAGATTGAATAAAATTTATTTTTTTTTTTTTTTTTTTCATAATAAAAATGCTATTTATTTGTCGATTATACACCAAAATAGCTCATTTTAATGTATAATTAATTTCAATAACTAAAAAATATACTAACAATTAGTTTGATAAAATTGTCACTTTTTTAAAATTTTAAAAATAATAGTAGTTGGGTGTCCAAAGTATGAACTGTATGTAATTGGTGGATTTCAGTTTTTTGCGGTGTCCTCACTACCTAGAATGGATATAAAATATATTCGTTCTGTTAAACGCAATAGCATAGTTTTTCATCTAGGTAAGCTAATTTCCATGTAGATATAGAAAAAAAATTATTCAAGAATGTTTAACTTATTAAAAAAAAAAAACAATAAACTAAAAAAAAACATTAACGTGTTCTACTATTTGTAGCTAATGTTATGTTATCTTTATCATCCTATAAAATTGTTAGTAAATAGAATCACAATATTTGAATTTTAATAAAATACTATCTGAAAAACGCTTTAAAAATTATTCAATGAGGTATATAAAAAAAATTAAAAGCAGCCACTTCTTGATGGAACCTTTAAATTATTTTGTAGTCGTAGGCAAAATATTGTAAATCACTTGTGTGAAAGTGATTTTACATACTCGCGTGATTGTCGCACTCGGCTTATGCCTCGTGCGACAATACTTCCCACCCGTGTGAAAAATTTCACTTTTCACAATTGTAATGTAGTATACTATAAAATGGTTCGAAGAACAAATAATTCGAATGCATCGTATCATAGCACATTACCACATAACATTGGTAAATGAATCTGAAGACTGATCCTAAAATGCGAGTTAATATAAGGTAAGCAAATAACATTAATTTGTTTTATTATCAAGAATAGAAAAATAAAGATATAATTAAATATATCTAATTATGATACTCTATCATATTTAACAAAAATGTATAATTAACATTACAATGTATATCACTAAAACAAAAATTACTTATCACAAGAAAACAGAAAACTAGCGGCAAATAAACCAAAACCAATTAGTAGCCTAAAGTGTACCTATAGTATGAAACTAATGTACAGTAACCACAAGTAAATGGTTCACTAACTGTAGATCTAAAAATTAATTAAACTGTTCACTAACCATTCATAGGTGACTAAGTTTAGAAATCTTGTTTTACTTACTATAGGTAAACATCTTACCTGTTCCATGTAATAGTATACAACTAAATGATTTATTTTTTGAAATAGTTACAAAAATAACTATGACAATCGTATTTTTTTCAAGTAAATAATTTATTTGGCACTGTTTTTTCCATGTACTGAATCTTCTGTGATACCTACAACCTAGTTTTATTTTACATAACTATTCGAAACATGTTTACAGCTTTGTTGCTCAGATGTTTACTATGCACAAAGGAATTCATTTTACCCATTAGGTTGGAATCATATGGAAAACTTTTTTATTATTAATTTTAGGAAAAAAAGTTATTCTTCATAAAAAGTTCTACATTATCTAAAACCTAGAATACAATCATCAAATATCAATTTTTTTTAGTGGTATACGAGGTTTGTCAAAAAATATGAGTTTTACTCAAGAGTAAAGTATCTTTATTCTTTATACGACTGATAAAATTTGATATTTGATGGTTGTATTTTAGGTTTTAGACCATGCTCGATTTTTTATAGAGAACAACTTTTTTTTTCCTAAAATAAGTAATAAAAAAGCTTTCCTATGCCACCAACTGTCTACGTAAATTGGCGGCATATGAAAATTTTTTAAAATTGATTTAGATTTTTGTTTTGATAGCAGTAAAGCTTACTTTACTATCTAAGGTGTCTAGTAAGGTTGATTGTTTTACTCTCTAGAACTAAATTGTATAAGTAACTCACCAAAAAAACATTTTTGGATGTTTATGAAGTTTTTTTTGTATATCCCCAAACTTTTCACTTAACATGCTTTTTCCGATTGACCATATCGCAAACCTCATCACGATACAAAATTAACTTAAACTCTATATTCACGGTTATAAATGCTCGTTGGGGAAGGAAGTTTTTTATGTGGGCTTTGTAAAAATACACTTTGCGTTTTAATAAAGTAAAGCGTCAAACTTCTAACGTGTAATTTATTTTTGGCCGGAAAACGATATGAAAAAGCACGAACAAACTTTTTTTCAACTTTTAGTCCTATAATATTTTCGGTTCCATTGATATATTATTATTTGATAAGCTCGTTCTAAAATATAATTGCTAGGTATATGGAGCACATATCGCGTTTATTTAAAATATGAGTAGATTTGAGGAGTAGATATTTATGATTAATTAATACTATCTAGATTAGCCATTATTATCTGACCTCTTGTGTTACCTTAACAAACCGTGATCTACCTATATATGTATAATAATGATAATAATAATAATAATATCCTTATTTGTACTAACCAATGCTGCCATGATAGATGGATGAACACGTCAACATTAATAATTAAAATTTTAAATAAATTTTACATTACACTGATTACACATACGTTAAAACTAATAGTTAAACATAAATCAAACTATTGTTTAAAGAAGACTATCTTCAGACAGAAAATAGTTTTTACATTATATTTAAATTTAGTGTAAGATAAAGATTGAATATTTTTAGGTAATTTATTAGTTATATACTTACATATTGCGGTGAATTTTTAAACAATGCTAGTCTATTTTAAACTGAAATAAACGTATTTGCATTTCTGGTGAGATATTTGTGAAAATCGGATTTTTTTTAACATTTGCTTACAGCTCACACCTGCCTGCATTCCAAACAATATAATAATAATGTTTTATATATAATAATAATGTTTATTTACTGAAATATACATTTAAAAAATACATTAATAAAAACGACAAGAAATAAATAAACATACAAATTCACAGAAGCAGTACTTACATTGTGTACCGCTTGTACGTGATAATTTATAATAATAATTTTTTTTTGTGTTGACAAATTTAAGTTTTTTTTTTTTTTTTTAAACAATAATGTAAAATTAAATAAATTGTTACATATTATTAGGTAGGTATATTATATGCTAAAAACGTCAAAATCGGGTGATGTCAAATCCGGGATTTTTTTGTCAATGTCCATTATAATGCGAGAAAGTCACAAGAGGGTATTAGTCATATTCGGTTGGATGTCTTATTTTGGGTAAGTATAGTTATTTATATATTTATATCTATTGTAAAATTTAAATAATTAATTTAATAAAGTATAGAACAATTTTCTGGGTGTGTTTAATAACCATTTTTTTAACATAGATTTAAATAAATTGTGTTCTTTAATTATTTTTATATTTTCAGGAATTAAAGTATATAATTTTGGACCTATAAAGCTACAATGTCTTTGTCCAATGGTTTTACTGCAGCGTGGGATAGAGAAAGTGAGTTGTCTTGTGTTGTAGGTATGTTCTATTTGTATTAATTTTATGTTACCCCTGTGAATATTTGTTAAGAGAGTTAAACAATATATTTGCCTTATATCTAGAACTCCTGCATCCAGAAACAGACGATCACTTGAGTATGAACGCTCTTTATTATACATAAGTTTTAGTATCCATTTTTGTACCACATTTAACTTTTCTAGATAAGAATCACTGACCCCACCCCAAGCTATGATGCCATATGATAGTTGCGATTGCACTAATCCGTAATAGATGATTTTTAATTGAGTAACGTTTAAATATTGTCTTAGGTACTTAAATCTAGATATAAATTCTCTCAATTTATTGACTAGGTTGCAGATATGTAGGTCCCATCTTAGATGTCGATCGATGACAATACCTAAATATTTAATAGACGAAGCTTCTGGAATCTTAATTTTATCGGATACTGTTAGAGGTCCCATACTTGGAAGTCCATTTGAATAAGAGGCGAATGGTAAGTACTTGGTTTTTTCGTAGTTTAAAGTTAGTTTGTTATAATTAAACCAGTTAATAATATTTTGAAAATCTTTTTCAGCATTTTTTTTCAAGTCATTCCAGTTATGGTCTTGGTACAATATCACAGTATCATCTGCAAAACTCAATATTTTACCCACTGACGGTTGTATCATAAGATTATTTATGTAAATAGTAAAAAGTATTGGTCCTAGCACCGTTCCCTGAGGAACTCCGTATGTAATTATTTTTGGAGAACTTATTGTACCCTCAATATTTACCACCTGCTCCCTACCAGAAAGGTAACTCTCAAATAATGTTAATGCATTGCCACGGATTCCAATTTGATTCAATTTTTCTAGTAATTTCCTGTGACATACCGTGTCAAAGGCTTTGGAGAGATCGACAAAGATACAAAGTGATGGTTTAGATTTATCTAAAGAGGAATATATTTCTGAAGTTAATGCATGTATGGCATCTTGTGTCGATCTCCCCTCCCTAAATCCATACTGGTTATTAGAAAGAACATTAAATTTATTTAGAAATTTTATTATACGCGTTTTGATAGCTTTCTCAAGGATTTTGGCTACATTAGATATTAAAGAGATCGGTCGATAATTTTCAATCTTTTCAACGTCTCCTCGTTTGAATAACGGTTTAATTAACCCGGTTTTGAATATTTTTGGAAAACATCCTGTACAAAACGTACTATTTATGAGGTGTACTAAAGGTGATACGATTTGATTACATACGTTTTTTAAAAGGTCTGAGTTAATATTATCCTGACCTGGTGATTTTTTTGATTTTAAAGATTTTATTAAACTAAGAACTTCTTCCTCGTTAGTCGGATACAAAAATAAGCTGTTATTTATTGCAATAGTTTTTTCTTGGAAATTGCTAGGCTCTACAATTTGACTCGCTAAGTTCTCCCCAACTTCACAATAAAACTTATTAAACTCTTCAGCAATAACGTTTTTATCATTTATTATTTGATTTTGTATATTAATACTTTTTATTATTTTTTTAGGTTTTGTTTTGTTACAAATATGATTGACACAGTTCCATAAAGATTTTGACTTGTTAGAATTTTTTTCTATTTCCTTTTGTACGTATAATTTTTTGGCCTTTTCAATTAGTCTGCTTAGTTTATTTTTATACTGATTATAATTTTGTTGTAATTGAATATTTGTTGGATGTTTTGATAAATATTTGTACATTTTATTTTTCTCTTTAATAGATTTTAAAAGGCTCGGTGTAATCCAATTTTTACTATTATTTTTTAATTTTATTTTTAATTTTGCTGCATATGACGCACTTTTATTTAACAAAAAAATTTGTTGGACGTTATACAGTCTCCCAATAAACTAACATTATTTGATAGGTGAGGGTAAACTAAGAAAAAGTAAATATTCAATAATGAATTTTGGTCCATAGTATTCTTTAATTGCAATATGACATAAAAAGCAGAGTTAAGCTTTTTAGATACTATATCAACATGTGAATCACATGATAAAAATTGGTCAATATAAACTCACAAAAATTTCGTTTTAACTTCATGTGTAATTAATGGAAGATTGAACTACTATAAGTAAGCTATTTTTAATGCATCTAATATTTACATAAATGGATTAACCAATATCAAAAATAAGGGAATTATGTTGACATCATGTTACAAATAGATTTAGTATACAATTAAGTGTGTGTTGAAATTCTTCAGCGGTCCGAGCTGAGACCACCACTGATGAATCATCGACAAACATTAAAAGTGATCCGACATCTAAATAATAATAAATATTAGTGGTCCCAGTACCGATCCCTGAGAAACCCCAATATCAATGTTATATATTTCAGATTTTTCCTTATTTAATTGTACATAAAATTTTCTATCTGATAAATATGATTCTACAAATTCAAAATGTTAACTCTATAACTCGCCTAGAACGATCTTTAGACATAAACTTATCCACGTGTTCGTGTCTCTAGCGTTTTTATTTTTCTTCTATAAAAAAACTAACAAAAATAAAAAATAAAAAAAAAAAAACAAAAAATTAAATTAAAGGAAAGGGAAAGAAAGAACAAACCGTGGTCTACCTGTATATGTATAAACAACGATTGTTAGGCGTAAACTTTTTTCTTCTTTAAACAAATAAAAAAAAATAATAATAAAAATAATAACAAAAATTAATAAAAAAATAAATAAAAAAAATAAAAAAAGTAAAAAGAAATAAGAAAAATAAAAAAAAATAAAAAGAAAAAAAAAACAGAAAATGTAGACAGTGTGTCTCATGGTTCCATCTCTGATTGACAAAATGTTGAGAAGGAAAGAAAATAAAATTCAACAAAACGATATCTTTATTAATAACCCATAAATTATAATACCCGAACAAATTACTAGTAAGAAGTATGTATCGCTCACCTTCATAGATAGCATTTCTTACAAAGTGGCCAGCCTTTTCAAAAACTACTTTAAAGTTTCCTTTAATAGTTAATAATTCTACACATAAGCTTTTTACTAGGAATAAGGATAAAATTGTGATATTAGACTTATCTGGGATCTAAAAATTAAATTGTAACACTTGCAATTCTTGCCACCACCACCAGCGATGTAAACAAGTATCGTGATATTTATTGGATATTTTAAAAATTGTGCAGGTAAGTCATTTTTTTTATCAGCATTAGTTTTTGGTAAAGAATGAGCTATCAACTAACAGAAGACATTTAAAAATCGTATGATTTTTTATTGAAGTAAGCAAGAAACAGTAGAAATGTGCGCGTTTGTAATATTGCCAAAATAGTCGCGTGGCAATATCGCCAATTTTTCTTGAATTTATACTTAAGAATCGTTCATTATTTTACAGAATCGTCATGAATATAGCAAGAAACCGAGGTATCAGAGGGAAATGGTCGAAAGAAAATATGTAGCATGCCCTAGCAGCTGTTTGAAATGGCGTGTCTGTGAATTCAGCAAGTGAGGAATTTTTGGTTTTTAGGACCCTGAGAGACTCTTTATGTAACCATCGAACAAAAAATGTGCCATGGGTCGCAAATCAGTGATTAATTAAGAACAACAGGAAGATTTGTGTGGAAGAATAATTCGTTTGGCGGAAGTAGGTTATCCCTTAACTTCGAAAGTTTTACGGCAATGCGCGTTCAACCAAATTCAAAATCCATTCAATAAAGTTACAAAATTGGCGGGCCGATACTGGATAAAAGGTTTTCTCAACAGGCATCCGAATATTAGGAATCGGAAAGCCCAAAGCATGAACTCAGAAACTTAATGGGTTTATTGTAAGTGACCATTTTAAAAAATTGGGAGAAATTCTTGCTAACCTAGACAAGCCTGAGCATATCTACAACATGGATGAGAAAGGCTGTCGGTTAGCATTACACCGCCAACAAACAGTCCTTACAAAAAAGGAGTAAAGCGAGTGCATCTTGTGGCAAATGAGCATGGAAAAAACGTCCTAATAGTCTCTTGTGGCGATGGGTTTTGCGATTCCTCACTTAATTTTATTTAAAGGAAAAAAGATGAAGCCTAAATGGGCAGATACACTTACGGTGTCTAGTATGGTGTTAATGATCATTGCTTTTAAACAATGGCTGCAACGTTTTGCCAAATACAGAGTTGCTGGTCAATCTCTTTTAATTTTTGATGGTGCTAAGTATCATCTGGATTATTCTATTGTCAAGGTCGCAAAAGAGTTAGGTATAACATTAATTGCTTGCCAAGCAATACAACGCACGAACTACAGCCTATGGCTAGGTCTGTGTTTTGCTCATATGAACACTATTGGGATGACCAAGTTCTTAAATACTGATCAACACATAGGGATCGTGCTATAACAAAACGTTTTGGAAACATTTTTTCTGTAGCTTGGGACAAATATATGACGCCATCAATCATTAAATCTGGTTTCGCAGCAACTGGAATTTATCCGTTCAATCCGGACATTTTACCACCCGAAGCATATTTATTTATTTATTTATTTATTATAAAACCAATTACAGGATGGGCACAAAAATAATTACAATTACAACATAATTTACATCATAAAAATAATAACAAAATATTACATACTAATAATAGCATAAATATATATAAACAAAAAATAGTTTATTAAAATAGGCTCCAAGCATTGTAACTGAATAGGAAAATCCTAGTCAACGCAACATAGAGTCATGATACCCCCTCCAGGTCCTTCCAACAGTCGACCCATTATTTCACTCTATTTATCTCTCTATAGCTGCTGGAAAACGTCAACGAATTCAGTTACGTGACATAAGTGATTCTGAAGGGAGTAAATCCCTGCCATCCGAATGCTTAGACGATAATACAGATAGTGACGAAAAAGAAGACGAACAGGACGAAGAGAGTAAAGAAAATCAACACACGTCATTTTCTGATATGCTTACCACACCTGAAATGACACACAAATGATATGACACCAGGCCAAGAAAACCAGCAATCAATTCCAGAGCACAAGTTGTTACCAAACACCTTTTCGCCAAGTTTGATCTAACAGGTAACACTTCTACTCCCAAGTCTAAGAAACCTACACTAGGGAAAAAGTCCTTCGGCCCGAAGAAAGCGACCAGTATAAAAGTTGGTATTGCAAAGCATGAAAAATAGACAGAATTGCAGACATGCGTCTTTGCGTGGTTTGCAACAGCTACTTACACAACGACTGCTTGGGACTAACCATTTGTCCATATTGTTCCTAAATTTTTTTTGCTTAATACTACTTATGTTTATGTTTTGTTTTTTTTTAAATAAACTTTAATTTAGAAAAACTGACTTTCGTTGTAAAATATTCGATAAAAACAACATTTTGTACGAATAATATTATGTGGCGTTTTTGCTAACCTCTCTGAGACAATGTCGCCAATGAGCAATGTTTTAAAAAATTTTTCGCAAAATGCACAAACTTGCCCGTAACATCTATTACTATTTCAAATTATTAGTACGATGTATCAGTAACATTCCTACCCAGAAATTTTTTTTTTAATACACAGGCTTTTATATAATAATAATAATAATAATAATAATAATAATAATAATAATAATAATAATAATAATAATAATAATAATAATAATAATAATAATAATAATAATAATAATAATAATAATAATAATAATAATAATAATAATAATAATAATAATAATAATAATAATAATAATAATAATAATAATAATAATAATAATAATAATAATAATAATAATAATAATAATAATAATAATAATAATAATAATAATAATAATAATAATAATAATAATAATAATAATAATAATAATAATAATAATAATTTATTCATCCAAAATATACATTACAGTTAAAACAAAATTAATATACAATAAAAACTAATAAGTTTGGTATGAATAAGCTACTCGATAAGTGATAAATCACTTGTTTCAAGAAGAAAATAAAAGTTATTAAAATAATTAGTTTGTGACTAAAATAGTCACAACTTATTTTACTAGAACTATCAAGCAAAATTTACTATATTTTACACTCTAAAAGTAGGAGATTATAAGTACAATAATTATAAACATATACATAGACATATACACACTAAAATAGAATATAATAAAGTAAAACCAATTAAATAACAATAATAATAACAGACGTGCAGTGTAGGAAAAATTTAATTAAATTATTGACTTCATTGGAAAAATTAATAAAGCCGGACATCATCTACCTATATTTTTTATCACATGAAAATTATACTCATATATCTTTATACAGCCTATAAGTATAAATTAACAATTTTACGGTAAGAGAGAATGGTAATGAATTTATTTATTGCAAGTTCTGGATCCTCAGTATAAACATCATCCCAAAGTGCTAGTTTTGCCTTATATTGCAATTGATTGTAGTTTATATGTTTTATAATTTTTTGGTGGCGGCTATGTTCACAGTTTACATTAATTATTTGTAAAATTGTAGTGTAATGATCGGTTATATCATTTTCTAATACCATTGGTATTATATTGTCTGTTTCATGCAAAGTTTTAATAAAGATGTGGTCCAAACACGACTTGCTATTATTTTGGACTCTCGTGGGAGAGTTGATTGTCGAAGTAAAGCCGTGTTCATGTAGTACATTAAGATAATCAAGTACCATCTGGGTATCAACCAGTAAATTAATATTAATGTCTCCACAGAATATGTGGTATATTTCATTTTTACTCTTTAGTGCATCAAAATATTCTTGAAGAGACAATATGAATTCGCCGGTATCAGATCCAGATGGTCTGTAGCATGCTGTAATAGCAATATATTTATGTCCCACTTTAATTCTAATTAGTATAAAACTATAGTTATTTATGGTAATAATTTTATATGTATAGTCGTATTTCTCTTTTATATATACTAGAACCCCATCATTTTGATTGTATTTACCTCCGCTATAGACATGAGTGTAACCCGGAATATTAAATATATTGGAATCTAAGAGTTGCCAAGTTTCACTAAGTATAATGCATTCTACATTACAATCTAAATATTGTAAAAATAACTTAAATTCGTCCAAGTTTTTTCCCACACTGCGAATGTTATTATTAATAATAGTAAAATTTACATTATTATCATTGACCTTTAAAATTGTTTTACCTTCAGAGTTATTTTTAAGACTGAATGTTTCAATTACTGGTACATCAAAATCTCTAATATATCGATTCATTTAATTTTCATTCAGAATATATATCAATTCAATAACTATGTAATTACATTACTACATTAGTATCTAAATAATAAAGTAATTTTTAGACGAGTTCAAAGCTTACATCTACTTACAAACTAAAATAAATTCAACTCTATCAGGATTAAGAATAAGTTTCGAGTTGAGCATTTAACTACAATAAAAGAATTAGCAAAATATTATTTTAGACACATATTAAATTTAATCAAATAAAATCCATATTCTTTCACAGAGACACACGATGGAGTACAGGTTGGCACCAAAAATGTTCGATAAACTTTAATTTATTATTAAGTAGGTACAATTATTTTTTTTTAATAGAATTTTAATTTTTGTTGGGTTACACTTTTGAGACCTGATTTCAACGTAATTTTACTGTTCTTGGTTTCTGGTTTCCTTGAGTTTTGCTTAGACTATTTATTCTTGCGGATCGTTTAACATTTGTTTCACAATTGTCAGTTACATTTTTTTTTTCTATTTAGCTCATCATCGAGTTTTCCGGATTCGAATACCTCTTCTAGTTCTGAGTTTATCTGAACTTCAATATCACTTTCTTCTATTTTGTTCGTGTCTTCTATTGGTTTTCCACTATTCACTATTTCACTATCTGATGTTCCTTCTCGTATGTTTTGTAGTTGTTCTTGTTTCAGCTGTTGAGGTGTATACTTCTTTCCATTTACATAGAGATTATGATTTTTGATGTAGGCGTCTAAATTCTTCGCTCTAGCTTCTTTTAAGTGTGTTCTCAGGAATTTTATTTCACATCTTTCTTCAGGAGATAACTCCTCACTTATATAGACAGACGTTCCTTTAAGTTTTTTACAATTTCTAAGGACTTCTTGTTTTTTGAAAAATGAGATAAACTTAACGATGATAGGCCTATTGATGTTTTTTCCTATAGCAAAGACGTTATTTATATCAGATATACTTAACTGTAGTTGCAATAAGTTATTTAGTGAGTTTATAGTAAATTCTAGCAAATTTCCTTCCTCCAACTGTAAGCCAAAAATTATAATGTTATTTCTTCTCACTTCTTTTCCGAGTTTGGTTTGTTTAACTTTTAGGTCGTCGTAATTCTTTTTTAATTCGGTATATTTCTCAGTTTGTTCTTCAAGCTTTTGATTAATTTTTTGGATTTCTATATCTATATGTGCCTTGATAACTTCCGTCTGTTGCTTATTTCCTTCTTCTATGCTCCTTTTAGTGGATTCTTCGATAATTTTTTTAATTTCATTTAATAAGTCTGTATTGACATCCATATTAAAACATTTCTTGGGCCACCATATATATTAATTGGTATATTGCCATTAATGATAATGAAAACTAGTTTTTATTGCGACAGGTATTTAATTTTTCGTTTCTGAGATGTATATTTGCAATAAAATTATGAATTAGACGGCTTTTTTAGTATATAGAATCATATAAGGGACTTACCCTCGATATATTTTATGTATTATTCCACTGGCTATTTGTTTACCAAAAATCACAAATTTTGCAGCACTTTAAACCACCTATTTAGTCGATTTATTCAGCAGCGACACATTGACGTCTATTCCAAACATATAAAAACATTAAAAGCTTAGCATGGCGATATTGTATTCACTTACCTTATAAAACAACTTTTGTTCAACAACAATTATATTTCTTCATTTTTCATTTCTTACTTCGCTGATTATTATTGCCCCTTCGTTATTAGTCTTTCCTAAATTTCCCCAAGAATCTTTTTTACACGTGATTTAATTTTTTTATTTTTTCAACTGTACTCTCAAATTCCAAATTTTTAAAATTTCTTAAATCTGCCATATCTCAAAAATTTCCTTCCAGATTAGTAAATTGTTCATGGGTTTACAGAAATAAATATTATTTTTAATATAATAAATTTTTTTTCAAATTTTTCGTCTCATGTCCCAACATTTTCTTATTTTTTTTTTATTTTTGTTTTTTAGTCATATTTCTATTATCTAAAAAACTTTTTGTAGTTCCACCTAGTGGAGATTTTTTGTTACCTATTATAAACATATTTTTTTGAAATTCATTAACTATTAGTTTTGCCACTCCCTACTGGAGGGCAGCACCTCTATAAATTAAAAATTATTTTATTTTTCAAATTTAAATTCTTCAAACCGTTTCAATATTCATTGCCGGTATTCATTTTGCTTTTGTGAACATTAAAAACTTTGGCAGTTTTTTGTTTTTTGACTTATGTAATGTAGGCTCATTAATATTTTAGTATCGTTATTTTTACATGTGCGTTTTTAATTTTAATATATTTTTTCAACCCTCGACAAATACCAATGCTTTTATAAAAAATAATAAATGTTCAGTTCGCTTCTATTCCTTCAAGATTGTAATCCTTTTAAATACAAATTTCTTTGTGAGATATAAAGGACCTGTTTTCTTTCTTTTCCCATATTTAAAACATTAACTCACACATGGCTACCCCAAGTTTTAAAATATATCTAAATAAATTTAAACTATAACTTGAATTACTTAATACTTTTATAACAACTATATTTTTTACAATAATTTATTATAATTGGTGTTTTGGGTTATTTTCATACTGTATTTTGTCTTCTATAAGTTGCAATATCTCTCTTTAATTTTTGAAAACCTACAAGATTTGTCATAACCAGTACACTTTAAAACAATTGGTAAATTAATGTTTTTGGAATTATGTTAATAATTTTAAAATAAAATTAACATTTATAACTAAAATTTTATTATTTATTGTAGTTTATACCAAGTATACTTTTCGAAGTTTTTATGCAAAAAAATCTAAAATATATGAAGATCCATTTTAAACAGAGACCAAATCTCGCTAAGATTAAGAGAACCCTTGGGAATTTTAACCTTCCACTGTGTCGCTATTTTACTCCACCCGTAGCAAAATTGCCGAGCTGAGTGAAAACATTATTTATCCACACTTTGATGTAAATCACTTGGAGACTTTACTCTTGTTGTTTTAAACCGATCTTTTCCATATATTATATCACAAAAAAGTTGCTAAATGCGCCACATATATTAGTATTTCAGAGTCTGATTTGCTGTTCTGATTAAAAATCTCCATGTGCTAAATTCGTATATATGGCTAGATTTGGACAACCATGTTGAATTGAAATATTCCGAATTCTTTAAAATATCTTTGGAATTAACTGCCTAATAATGTCTGCTCTACAAGAATAGTTTGAAAGAGTAAAATTCTACTTTTTTTTTGAGTGCCAATTTGGATTTAACCGTGTGCAGTTATCATGATCATAACTAGCATCTCTGTCTTTGTCGTTCATGGACTACTTTACGAAACATTTTTTGAGAATCAATTTTAAATTGTAATGATAAAAAATATTAAGATTAATTTGGACTCGTCATTTTTTTTTTGTTAATTTATTTAACGTCTGTCTATTTCTAACAACGATATTTAAACACCGACGCTGGTGAAGCACGCTACTACCAAATACCAGAAATTTTGCTGAATTTTCTAATGTTCTAAGCAAAGGGATCTTTAACGATCCCAAAATCTATGAACTCGGGATCGACGGTTTTACATCTCCTCGAAAGATGACACACCCCACACTATACCGTGTACCCTTTGATATAACGCCTATCAGCTGTGGTATACAACTAAGCAGAGAGTTTGGGCTTTATAGGTACGTAGACTTTGTTTTAAGATACTTACACAGCTAAGCACTAACTCAGCGTGACCTTGCTTGACTGCAGATATCTATACACAATAGTGAACCTGCTAAACCGGGCAGCTGACCGTCCCAAGTTATTTGAAGGAGAAATTTAAAAAAATGTTTATTTTAATGATTTCTAGACATAGTCAAAACGAAGTCATAATAATAAAATCACACTGGATAAACACATTCCACCTAGAACTAAATTATTACATGTTTTTGACAGATTATAAAATATAAACCTTTAATTTTAAATACATTTTCCTTAAAAGTACGTTGATAATCTGGACTATCAGAAAACGGTAGTCCAGATTATCCTAATACACTAGAAAAATAACATAAATATGCAAATAATGTTTTAAATAATGTCTTTCAAATTTCTTGCGTCAAAGGTGTAGTCAATCAATTTATCGAAAGATCGAAAAAAAAAAAAATTTAAATCATCGAATCCTAATTTCGGCAAACTTTGACTTAAGTCGTTTTTTGTACAGGGATAATTTATTGATCATAGTAGAATTTTAAATGGTTTGTGATTTGTCCCTCAAAAGATGAAGAATATCTGAAACATATTATGTAGAGCTCTTTAAATAAAAACTGTGATTGATATTACTAAAAAACTTTTATTTATTAGTAATAGGTCGTTTTATTATCCTTTATTAGTAGTATAATCATCACTTTTGTAGTAAAAGAATTACTTAAATTTTTTTGCAAAATAAATTGTATCTTCTATTCCTAAACATCTCTTTAACAACGAATTATCCAAAAGAATGAATAATGTTGCATTAAATAAACTATCTAATAGATTACTCCAAAATCCAAGTGTTTATTCGAATGAAACTCGAGCCTTAACAGAAATTAAATACCCAGTATATCATAAGACTTTAAGCGACACTATAAAGATGACAAATTTACTGATTACATTCTTTTTTTTTTAAAGAACAATTTCCCTTTGCCAAATTCGAACAAAGAAGATATTCATAATAATGCCATGATAAAACATATTTTTTTCGGCAATCGATTGGCGTTTGAAAGCCGATTCAATATTCCCTGCTTTTCTCCGAAGGGCCCGTTAAAAATAATATTATTAAGGCTTTTAATTTGCTAATCCCTTTATTTCTCTTTTCTTTGCAAAACCAATTTTCAATACCGTGCCCTAGAGTTTCGATGGATCAGAGTTAAATGTTTCTGTATATTTTTTGTAAATTCTAAATCACCCTTTAGACTATTAAATTTTCTAAAATCGGTAATTTAGTAACTTAAATCTAATATTAACTAAAATATACGAGAATAAATTGCATTTTTATGAATTTAACTAGAATATAATTATCATGATAAATATTTAGCCTATTAAAAAAAAAATCGATGTTAAAAGTTTTACTCATTACATACAGTATTGAGAGAATACTGCAACATCATCTAGTACAAAAAATATTGATGGAAGATCAAGAAATCTTGATGAATGGTTCAAAAATTATTTTCTAAGATTAGTACATGATTTCTTTTTTAAAAATTAGTTACCTAGATTAAATAATACTTTGCAAGAATTAAAATTTTTGCCAGAAATATCTCGATCATCTTTATATAGTTTTTTAAAACATATTCTATATTCTATCTGAATTAGGGCGTGGTTCAAAGCCCACTCATACTAAAGCTCTAGGCTTATTATACCCCTCACAGGTTCTACCCCAGCAGATTGATTTTCTTGATGAATTCAAGAATTTGTCTGATGGGCGCTTTCACGATTTCTTCAGGTTCCGGATATTGTACCCCAAAGTACCATTCCCATTTAAGGTTCTAATAGTAGCATAGTATGTGAATAGGAGTTTCGTCCTTCTCTTTATATATTTTATATAGGGAGTCATCAGATATCCCTTAGAGACTTAGATATCTTCTAAGGTTGCAGTGTCCTGTAAAAAGTCCTATCACGGCCTTGAGTTCGTTTCTGCTAAGGTTTAGCGGTTGATTTTGTCTGCTCTTGAATGGCCCCTCCAGTAAGTTGCAACCAGAGCCTATGGTGTTCTCTATTTATTTGTTCCTTTAACACCCATTTAAAATGTTGGTATGAAATACCACATGTGGGTTTTTGTCCAATTAGAGTTGTTTCCGCTGCCTTACTTGCTAGGAGGTTTGCTTTCTCGTTTCCAAACACTCCCGGTACCCATTCAAGGGTGACCTTGTTATGTTCTGCCATTGCCTGGAGGGACTGTTGTCAATCAAGTATTAATTTAGATTGTACTTCTACCATTTTCAGTGCTTTAAGGGCTGCCTGACTGTATGTCATGATAAAGACTCTCTTATCTCTAAAATAATGGGCGTTTTATCCGATGGCATTTTCAATACTGTAGGTATTTTGTTTTAATTTTTTTATCATTGTGTGATGTCCTTTTCTTGAAAGTTTCGATCCAAATCAATTAGTAAACTGCCTGTATGCCGCCGCCATGACCTCCTTCTCTACCACAAGGTGTAATGGAGGAAGACCTAGTAGTAGCTCCATTGCTGCTGTGGGTGTAATTCTAAATGCCCCTGTTATTATTATATAGGCTAGTCTTTGTACATTGTCTAATTTTCTATTGGCTGTTATGCTTTTAGTCTTATACTACCATATGATTGATGAGTAAGTTATAACAGGTACTACAACCATAGTTTAAATCCAGTGCATCATACTTGGTTTAAGCCTCCATATGTTCCCTACCACCCACCTATAATATTCTTACAGCTTTTTTTGTTGTTTTTTCTATATGGCTGCTGAAACGAAGCTTGTCATCAAAAGTGATTCCAGGATATTTAACCTCTTTTGTCATTTTTAGATGTGCTTACATATAAAGGTCCTTCATTCTTTGAAGGTTTCTTTTTCTTTTAAATGCAACAACAGAGGTTTTTGTCGGGTTAAAAAAAACAACCGAAAAATTTTAGTTTATTAGTTATATGTATATAAAATACTGTTTTCTAAGGTATTTTTCTAGTAAATTCCAACAAAATGTTCAAAATTTGATAAAATAACGTTTGGTTTCAGATAACATTATTTTCCGCTATTTTTAAACTATTTTTATACGTTTTATACGTTTGCTCATTGGGTATAGAATAAAAATAAGGGACATTCTTTAACTTAAATGAAACTTGGGTTAATAAAGATCATAGTAAATGAAAAACATGAGAAGACCAAAATATAACTAGTAGCCGTCGAGCATTTATTGAAGGTTTATCCACCGATCTGAAAAGCCTTACACGAAACGGAAGACGCATTATTATTTAACATGCTGGTGCTGAAGAAGGTCTTTGTATTAATGGTTTTTAAAAGAAAAGAGACAGACAATTTCATTGAAAAGAACCATAAAGATGACATGATGCCATGATGATATGATGCCATGATGACATGATAGAACTCCTAATAATTCAACACTGGAAGTTTCGATGAAATGAATCTTTTAAATTCAAATCTTCTGATGTAAATTAATATAGAGTACCTGGTATTTTTTGTTTTTGTAAATTTCATTATGTACTTTGTCTTTTTTCCTTATTATGTTGTTTTCCTTTTTATTTTCTTAGCAAACTTTATTATTAATAATTAAAAAATTATAGAAAATTTACAAAATAAAGATACTACTATTTATATCGTTTTTCTTACCAATATTAATTTTTTAACTTTACTTTTTGGTGTTCTTAAAAAAACAACTTTATTACTGAATTTTTAAAATTAAAAATTGAAAAATTTTTTAGTAAGAAAATTAAAATATAACTATATATTTTACTTGATGTTCTACGAGAGATTACCATGAAAAAATGAATTCCAAAGTATTTGAGAATTGGTATTTTACTTTTTTGAGTTTCCTAATTATGCTGTCATTGTAATGGATAATACATATCCTAGTCGAAAATTGGAAAAAGTTCCTTTAAGAAAAGCTGAAATGCAGGAGTGGTTACAAACTAAACATATTGAATTTTAATGTTGTGATTTTCAGTTTGTTAGTTGTCAAATTAATTTATATTCAATGGTTTTATGCATATTTATATTAATACTGTAAAGCCTTAATAAAGGTAAATTGTTCACGTTGTTTAATTATTACAATTTGTGTTGTAAAAAGGTTTAAAACACTAATTCACATTGACTTAAGTTTATATCTATAACAAATATATCCTTGAAAATGTAAACAGACCATAATTTTATATTTTATACTAACCTGCATCTGGATATTAAAGTATTAATTTTCTTAAATATTCAATCCCCATTTTAAAAAGATTATATTTTTTCTCAAGAAATCGATTTTAAAAGCAAGAAAACATTTTTAATAACGTCAACAAATCAGCGGCCATATTAGATTTCATATGACAGTTGTCTAGAGAAACATTTTCAATTAAATTAGTAAATATTTTTGCGACCACTCTTGTTAAATTTCGTTACAACAGTGCGTTCCGCAGCATATAAGAAGCTTACCTTCCCATCCACTTCCTTGCATGTATTCCATTACAGTGCACTCAGTACCGAGCAACGTACAGCTTGGAATGAATCAAGTGCACATTAATCTTGCAAAACCGTTAAGGATTCATCCTGCTCTCGCGGTTCGGTATCTAACGGGGCGGCGCGCTTTTTAGATTATCCCGACGGCGGTCCCGAGGTAATTTTTCAAAGCATAATTGCTCTACTTTCTTCATAGATAAACTACCGGGGAGTTCAAAGTGCCCTTGTAGATCACCTGTCACAAACTCGATGGCAGACGAAACGTTTATAAATCGGCCATGGGCGTACTTAAAAACATTTGGCAAGCAGAAATCCAGTTATCGTCGTAAAAAATGTAATCTACGTCAAAGATAAAGTCCAGGGCGGCTATCCTCGACAATCGCTAAAAAAACGAACCGTTTTCGAAAGTGAGTGGTTGAAAAGCGAGTAGTTTTTCAAATCTATATTCTTGACTGACGTTCGATGAGTATTCGTTTTTTAAGACGTGTACGTTTTTAACAAGCAAATAATATGTCTGGCATCATTGTAAACTGTCTATATCGTCGAATTCAAGTAATGTGCAGGCCATAAAAGAATAAGGATTATGTAATTTAATTACAACAAGCCAATTGTAAATTTGTCGAACGATGATTTTTTCTAATCACATAATATATATCGATGTTCAGGATAAACTGAATCGTTAATTGTTGGCGTAAAAATAGCTATACGGGTGCAGTTAATGCAGCCTATAATTCTAGGAAAATCGTACATCATAAAAACCTAGTTTTTATGGTAAAAAATTCATTTAACTAATAACTTTGCTTATCTTATTCAGTTCTTTAATATTTTGTGGCAATTTTACAAAATTGTAAAAATTTGTGGATACAACGTGTGATACAGAAGAGCTTTGAACCGCAAGCAAATTAACATTTGTAAATAAAATATACATGAATTAATAATTAAATTCTTACACGGTAAGATATAAAAAATATTCATTCAATATCAGTTAAAATCAAAAACTGGATTCTACCTCTGCAAGTCTGAATATTTAAGGATTATTATCTTCTAAGTTTTCTAATTGTACAATTATTGATAATATAATTGAAAGAAATTCTCAGCTAATGGACTTCTTTAGTACTGCAAACCATATTTATAAGAAATTAGATACTTTTGTAGGTATTAATAAAAAGTAGTTTACCTAGAATTTGTTAAAATCAATCAATATTATTAATCGTCCTAAAAGTGACATATAAGTGACATTGACTAAATCCTTGAAAACATGCACGTTTTTTCAAAAACGTGTGAAAAATTCCGCTCGCTGTAAAACACCCGTTTTAAAAGCGTACACGCTTTTAAAACGAATGTCGAGAATAGCGAATGGCTCGTATATTGCTAAAGCGTATACGTTTTTTAGAAAACGATAGCCGAGGATAGGGCCCCAGTAATCGGTATAATAATATAGGTGATAAGTCAGATCTGCATGCATAGTTGGCCAGCGTTTTACCGCCTAATTTACAAGAGATCGTTTATTGCTTATGTAGTGCCTCAGTTGCACTATATAGATTTAGGACGTCACACATTTGTAACCTTTTAGGAAACTTTTATTATGTGGCAGCCTTGGCAACATTCGTTAACACGAATTTATAATTAATATTATTTCACTAAAAATTTATTTATCATTGGATCAACATATTTAAAAATACCACTAATATTATTAAAATTATAATAAAGTGACATTCTTTACATATTTTTCTACTGATTTGAGAAGCGTTTTCCAGAAGAATATTAACCATAATTTAATTAAGGACCTTTCTACAAGAAATGGACAGTTTCATATTTGCTAAATTTTGGGATTTAAGAAATAAAAACGTTTTGTCCACGACTGTTCTATAAAACATTCATTATACTTGTACTTCCTTAAGAATAATAATACCTATTATTCACTAGTGAATAATGATCCATTAGTCACGGTATGACGTCACGACAGCACGTATGTCTAAACTGATATGAAAATATTCGTTATAGATACCTATTGTTTGTTCAGTATTTTGATTTTTAGGTTTTTATTGTTTTTATGTGACAACAAATATTTTAGGACAAAATGTTATACTATTATTATAGTGCCAAATTTATTTATTCTAATAAAAAGAAATTTAAATGTCTCAAAATAAACCTAAGCTCAAAAACATATCTACGTTACTATGCGTGATCAAATAAACATCAAACTTACCAATTGAATTTTATTTTGTTAAATACTTATTATTTGGCACTCCAAAATTACAAACAAAACTGCCAAGCATAACTCAAATTTTCTGTTTTCCTGGAAATAAACCAAGAACCGAGGCTCCAACATTTTACATACACATAATCCATAGATATATAACCAAGACAGATAGGATTATTTACAAAATTTTTGAAGAATGAACGGTGGTGTCCGCGGTAGAAACTCAATAATCGGATTGAACATTGATGCCAAGTTTACGTGCTTTTAACTATAGATATATATATAACCAATACAGATTACACAATTTCTGAAGTCAACGCGGATGATCCTCGACAGAAATGCAATATTTGGATAAAATTAAAATATTGATGCCAAGTTTGCGATGTTTTTAATTGTAGTAATGTTATTGCGTTTGCTTGAATTACTGTTAGGTCTTTAAATTGTCCAAAAAAAAATAATGTCTGACAACAGCGGAAGTTGAGTAGACAGCAATTGTGGAGGGTCGTATATTGTTTCATTCATAAAAATTCCTTCGATACAGTACTAGTCCAGGAGCCAGTGAATTTTTTCGTACTTGTTTTCCCGGTCCGTGTATATTTAAATAATCTATTCCCGGTGAACTGTATATTTAAAATGGAACGCCAATCTATTAACAAAAGTAAGCCAGATTGAATTCGCGCATTACGTCACATCGATACAAGTGAGATTGTTTACAAAGTGCCTCTGTAGGCCTATTTTGCCCATTTCATGTATTTGTTTTTAAATCATGTTAAATTACTATTTTTGAAACTCAACAAGGAGAAAATCCAATTAACTCTTCCGTTGTGTATATATATAAGATAAATTAACTGAAGTTTTATTAGTAAAGTATTAATACTAAAATTTTAATGTAATTTACAGAAAATAGCTAGGTATGTATTTGTTTTTAAATAATTTGATAATTTATGAAAAAAGGGAGTAAAAGTGGAATGACTAGTGGCCAGTAGGTCAGTCAATACAAAGTATCATATATTTCTATTATAATATAACTAAAATACCTACATCTTTTAATCATAAGGACATAAGTTAAAAATCATTTTAATATATGCATTAGAATGAAGTAATAATAACTTAAAGAGACGAGGTCTTAAAGTAATAGCTGGTACAGAATGTTTGCTAAACGTTTCCTCATTGCTGCTAGAATGAAATCACTATGAAATGTGCTCTAAAAACGGCATTTATAGCAGTCAGTGTTCAGTCTTAGGATCTCTTCCTAAAGCCCTCATCCAAGCTGCATACATATTAAAAAATAATTAAAAAAAAACATATTATATACCTATATAGTTTTCGGTTCTGGGTGCCCTAAAAGAGGACACTTAGCCGACAATTTGGCTCAGATAGCTAAAACCCAAAAGTCACACCCCGAACCAGGACGTATTGCTATCCTTTTAAGTAAAAAACTTTACACCAAAAAAACCATACACTTTTTCCCATTGTTGCAAGCACCCGATGACGATTAGGTAGATATCAACTAGAAGCATGTACTTAATGGTTATAAAGCTTATTTTAACACAAAAAGAATAAAGCACTAGTCGAAAAGCAGCAATCAAATATAAATAGACCACAATATTAAAATTCAAATTAAAAACTATATAAAAGACAAATACTCTAAAAGCGCAAAAGATCAGAACCAAATAAAATGAATAACCATAATAACCTAAAAATCACACTAAAATTGCAAAAACTATTACTGTAAAATCATGAGATTACATCAATAATGCATATGCGTCGGAGTATCGCAAATGTCAAAAGTACAGTGTTTCCATGAAAATTTAGCTATGTTTTTAGCAGTATTATAGGACCATTTCTACCACGCGCATCCAACGATATTGGCGTTCCACAGTTCACTGTATTTTCTTCACACCCCTAGTATAAATGATTTGACATAACGAAACTAACAATAATTATAATTATTTCCCTATTTTCTTCTGTAATATCTTCAATTATTATGTTTAATTTCTATAAATAAACCAACTGGTTAGGTGAAAGATTGTGATATGAGATTTTATTTATGTGTCCTATGCGTACACTTTAATATACAAAACACCTGGAACATTCTTTAAATAATTGTCGTCGTAGAAATAATTGTGTACATAACTCGTTTTAAAGTGTATTTTATGCACTTGCCAAATATATTATCCATACAGATTAATCAGACTATTTTTTTACTTAACTTCAGTACATCTCTTTCTACTAAAACTATTTTTATCAATGGAAAAAAAGGGCCGTGTTCTCGTATTTTTTGACGCATTTTTCGGCCTCAGCCCATCGGATCCCCCCTCTAAATATATATGAATTTTGCTTAGAATTGCTAATCCTACAATTCTCTATTCGTGCTTGCTGACTGGGAAAATAAATACCGAAAATCGTCACTGTCCCCTGGACTATACAATAGATGATGATGAGAACTTCACAACAAATACACTTTTATGAATGGCTAGTTGGGGATGTGACATAATCCGTACCCATAATTCTGTATATAAGATTATAGGCAACACATATTACGTAGGTGTACAGGTGGTAGTATGGGTGTACTAAGAACGTTTTGCTGTGAACGCACGTCGACGCTTAGATCATATTTAAGGCTGAGAAACGTCAAATCCGTCAAATCACATCAATTTGAATTTGAAATTAGTAATTTTTGTATGTTTGAAATTTGAAAAAATTCAAAATGTTTCAAAATATCGAAGAAGAGGCAAAATTGGTGGCTTTAAATTTATTGCCTGAAAAATCTAAAAAACCTTATACCTCTGCGTATGAATCTTTTATGCAATGGAGAATTGCCAAAAAAAAAACAGAATCGTTCTCTGAACCAGTCTTATTGGTTTATTTTAATGAACTATCAAAAAAATATAAACCATCCACGTTATGGACAACCTATTCAATGCTGAGAAGTACAATAAATTTACATAACGGTATTAATATTGAATGATATAGTAATTTAAGAGCACTGTTGAAAAGACAGTCTGAAGGATTTAAACCAAAAAAAGCTGATACTTTTTCTCCGGAAAATATAAAAAAATTTCTTATGGAGGCATCAGACGACAAATATCTCGCGACAAAGGTAATACATATAGGTACATATTGTTTAAATACTTTTGTGCAAATAATAAATATTTTAGGTAGCATTATGGGTGCTTGTCGAGCTAACGAAATGTACCTCATGAAACTTGGGGATATTCAAGATTTGGGGTTTAGCTTTTTTAATAACTATACCAAATACAAAGACAAAAATTACACGAAAATTTACGGTAACCGACCATTTCTATGAATTTTGCAAACGATACATAAACCTTCGTCCTCCTGGTTGGGCTACCTCAAATGCAAATGTCTTTTTTATTAAACTTCCAGAATGGGAAGTGCACCTCTCAAAGAATTGGGATTAATAAATTTACCCAAATGGGAAAAGACATAGCTAAATTTTTGAAATTACCCAACCCAGGAAAATATTCTGGGCAAAGTTTCCGCAGATCTGCTGCCACTATATTAGTCGACGCGGGCGGGGATATAACTGCATTGAAAAGGTATGGGGGGTGGAAGTCTACAGCGGTAGCCAAAGGTTATGTTGACGAATCGATGAAAAATAAAATGGACACGGCTTCAAAAATATCGAAATCCATTGAATCATCTCGTTATCAACAGCAGATCGCATCTACGAGTACATCTACTAATCATCAGCATATTGCATATACATCTAATCATCAGCAGATCGCATCTGCATCTACATCTACCACCAACCAAAATATCAATGTAGATAGCTCAAATTCGATCCCTAATATAACTCTACACAACTGCGTAAATGCAAATATTACTATTATTATAAGTAAATAAACTATATATAAGTTAGGTACCTAGTTAGTTAGTTATTTATTTATTAGTTAGTTAGTAGTTAGTTAAGGTATTAGATTAATTATGTTAATATTTTCATAAAAAAAATTGAATTGTTATGATTCTTAGTTAATTTCATTTAAAAGTCGTGGACGAAGTATAGTATTCTGCTCGCATATAATGGTTATTATTCACTCAGATGATTTGCAACACTTGCCTACGGCTCGTGTTGTAAACTTCATCTTCGTGAATAATAGGAATAATTATATGCTCGTTGAATAATATACTATTTTAAAACTGTTTGCTTGTTTTAACAAGAATAAAACATTTTTTATCAAGAACTAAATTTACATTTAACTTCTTGTTTGGTTATATATGCAATGAAACTTCTATAAACGGACACCTCTCCACAACGGAAATCTCTACTGAACGGACACTTTTTAGGTCACCGAACATTTCATATATATGTGTAAATGGTACTTTGAGTTTGCTTCGGACAAACCCATTTTAGAATGTTTTCATCCTTTGTCCTCATTTCTAATTTAGTTGCGATATTCTGATCTAAGTGTAACAATGTCTTCAACTAAGAGGAAGTTTTTGAGTTTGGAAGAAAAATATCGATGTAAAGGCAACTGAAAAAAATAATTATAGTAATCGAGTTTTGGCCAAAAAGTTTTAAAAATGAAAAATTCAAGTTAGTGACATTTTAAAAGGCTGACTTACAAAAACTGAAGGTGTTGCCATCGATTTTATAGTGTATAATTGGTTTTGTAAGGTAACAAGTAAGAACATTCCATTATCAGGATCTATAATTATTAAAGAAAAAGCTTTAGATGCGGTGAAATAACTTAATTTTAATTTTAAAGCTTCTAATGGTTGGCTTGACAAGTTTTGCTCAAAACATAATATTTAAATATCTGGAGAAGCTGCAAATGTTAACCTTGACGACGTTTCAGAGTGGCAAAGAAAACTGCCAAATTTATTAACTGGCTATTTACCTGAAGATATTTATAATGCTGACGAGACTGGTCTTTAATATCGAGCCTTACCAAGTAAAAATTTTACATTTCGTAAGGAAAAGTGCCCTGGTGGTAAATCTGCTAAGACTGACAGTATTATTGTGTGCAAATCTTAATGGAGTAAAAAAACCTTTGGTGATTGGTAAAAGTAAAAAACCTCGATGTTTTAAAGATTTTTATGTTGATAAACTCCAAACAAGAAGGTCTAGATAACCTGAGATATCGTGACAGATTGGCTGCACAAATTTGACAAAAAATACAACGTCAAAAAGAAAAATTATCTTGTTCCTAGACAATGCAACACCCCATCCAAATATTCAGCTATTAAATATATCGATAATATTTTTGCCACAATACTACAGCACATTGTCAACCGTTAGACCAATAAATAATCAAATACTTTAAATCCTCGTATAGAAAGTTTTTGATGAGAAGAATGTTATCATCTATAGAATGTTCTTTATCAGCGGCTGATCTGCTAACGCCTTCATTTTATACAGGGTGTCCCGAAATTAGACTGTCATATTTTAACAGCGTAATCTACATCCTAAAATAGGAGTAAAAGTTCATATAAACATAGGTCCGAAAACGTTTCGTTTTCGAGATACAGGGTGTTACAAGTGAAGTCTTGATAGCATATTTTTGTAAATATTTTCTAAAATTTCTGTAGTCACCGGTTTTCCAAAGTTAAAAAAAAATAAAATTTTTGGTTCCACAGGCCTACTAATTATTGTTTGCACTTTCGAATAACTGATCATGAAATTATTAAATGCTTTTCTCTTGAAAATGGTGCGTCCTAGCGGGATGCAACAAATGTAGCTTTATTATAAAGAAAATATTGGTTTTCCAAACTTTATAGTCAAAAATGTTAAAAACTGTCAACAAAAAAAACTTAGGGCAATTTTACCCTAAGCCCCCCTTAATTTACCCACCTATGAAGATGATCGATAACTGAAGTTTAGTCCATTAAATATAGCGTAACAAGGTAAGCATTTGTACCAAATTTTCCTTAGTTATCTTTAAACGTTTAGAACATATTTACGAAAGTGTGTCATCAGGACTTCACTTTTAACACCCTGTATCTCGGAAAAGAAATTTTTTCGGACCTATGTTTATATAAACTTTTATTCCTATTTTAGAATATATATTACGCTGTTAAAATATGACCGTCTAATTTCGGGATACCCTGTATATATAGGTTAAAAAATATCTGATGTAATTCTAAATGTTGAGTCAGAAATTATCAAAATTATGTTTAAAACAAAAAATGAACCAAAATTGAGGGTCATAGTAGGGGAACATGTTAAGCTTCTCTAGTAGTATGAGAGCCCACTGCAAATTTCGACCGTCATCTGATAACGAAATGAAATATGCTCCAATGGCATGTTACAACATTGTACTTTACCAAATTGCACCTGTGCCAATCCCTATCCTGAGCAAAGTGGTTAAAAAAAAAATTTTATATTCAAAAAATCACATAAAACATGACAGCGACAATTATGTTTTCCCTGAAAATTACAACCCTAATTCATTGTGAACCTAGCTTTTGAACCTGAGTTATTAATATTTTTACCTACCTTTTAAACCATGTTTATGTATGAAAGGAAGAAGGATGGCATTGTATAAACCATTTGCAGAGATAGTCAATAATATTTATAAACTCTTGTTAGACAATTATTTTAAACCATAATCATAGTAGTTTTTTGTCGTTTCTATGGCAGCCTGTAAAAATGAATCACAACAATAGGCATCCAAATAAATTTTTAAATCAGCAAACATTGATTCATATTTTTAATGATATTTACCTACTAATCGTGGATAGATGTTTTTGTGCGATGTTAAGAGGAAGACAATGTTTCCTTTTAACGATATATGTCAAGATATATTTGAATGTTATTTTTTAGAAAACTTTACAAAATTAGCGCTGTCATGCCTTATGTGATTTTTTTAATATAAAATAATTTTTTTAAGCCACTTTGCTCAGGTTTGGGATTGGCACAGGTGCCATTTGGTAAAGTACAATGTTTTTCCATGTTTTTGGGGTATATTTCATTTCGTTATCAGATGACGGTAAAAATTTGCAGTGGGCTCTTGGGCTATAGGAATTTAGGATCCATCGAAAAAGCCCACGTTTGACCTTTTGCTGATGAGGTTTTACCCCACATCGTCCAAAGGTGTATATTTAGCCCATAGTTGGCTATTTTTAGCCCTTTGATGATTTTATCCCCTTTGTCACCTTTTGTCGGAGACTTAGTTTTTAATTGTTGTGACAATGTCCCGCAACCAGTCTGCACTGGTTTGGTCTTCGTAAGTCACCACCATGTAACCTGGCTTTGCTGGCTTGTGGCTGCACTTTGCGAACCTTACCTGTGTTCCCTCTGTGGGGATTCTGTCGTGGGGCCTTAGAGATCGAGTCTTGGACTTTTACTAGTCTCTCTGGACGCATTTTGATCTCCGGTACCCTATTTCTGCCACTGCAACTTTCACTGGGGTAAGAGCCTCTTTGAACGAAACTACGTCCATCCTGGCTTTCTTTTTCAGTTGGATGACCTGTGGCGATGTTGCGTCTGTTGACCTTGGGCGTTTTAAACCTTTTGTGCCTTGCTTGGCAGCTGCTTTTGCCTTGTTGTCTTAACACTCTAGCCTCTGGAGCTTTTGTTGTTTTGTTTGGGCCCCTTGAAAATATTCCTTGATCATTTGGCTTTTTGCGGCTGTGTAATCAAGGCCAGTTTTCAAGAGCTCCTTTAGCCTCGTCCACGAGTGTCCACCTAGATGGGTAGAATGTACCTCGTACGCCTCTTTGCTAGCTTTACAGCCTTCGCCAGAGACGTTGCCTTTGTCGTATCCCCTTTTGAGGTTGACGCTGTTGCCTTTTGTTGTATTTCGCTGCTTCTGTTGTTTTTGATCCCACGAGTAGCTAGGGAAAAACAGTCCGCTATGGCAGAGCCGCACATGCTGCAGTAAGGTCGTGATACTGTGGGAACTGACCCGGTTCTCCAGAGGCTCCGTTTGCAATACCCAGGTATCATTCAGTCCTCGGCACGCCTTAACTCGGAAAGTTGGTTCACGGTGGCAGTTTTCGCAAAGAATTTTGGGGGTTTTTTAGTCCTCTCATCCTACTAATAGCTACCACTAGCCAGATACGTCTTCCTATGCATCACTCGGAAAGGGGTCCGGTAGGCTCTCAACCTTCGGGCTCCTTTATCAGTTAATTTTTGTCATTTGTTTCTGGAGAAAATTGCGCTTAGTTCCTTGTTTTACCGTGAAATAATGTGGACAGATGAAGCTAATTTTTCCAGAAACGTTATCAGAAATTTACACAATAATCATATTTGGGCCGACGAAAACCCCCATGTAAATTTCACCATTAAGAACAATTTTCGGTAAATGTGTGGATTAGAATTATGGGAAATTACTTAATTGGGCGTTTTTATCATGTCAAACAAGGTAAATGGTCATAATTAGTTTCGGTCTCTAGAAGAAGTACCAGTTTTAATTAGAAATAGAATGTGCATGCATCACAACACGCCCCTTATTTTATTTATTTTATAGAATATTGACCTTCCATAGGTTTATTCTTGCCAAGAAATAATAAGAAGAAAAAATATACCAGACAGAAAAAAATTGTTGACAATTAGAACTACATATATTTACCTGAACATTATACACAAATATTTAATAGTTATTTATGCAACAAGTGCAATAAACACTTTTTGCACGAGTTGCAAAAACCAAAAAATGTTTTATAGAACTGCAGTTGTATTATCCAAATCATAGTAGCCGTGATCGTGTACCTTTGTTTGAGGCATTTATTCACGTTTGTGTTCATAATTTGTAATGACATTTTTAATAAAATACATTTTTTTAATAATTTATTTATTAAATAATTGAAAATAATATAAAATATGCAATTGTTTTTAAAACGTAACACAGAAAATGAAAATAGACTAAATATTTGACGTTGATTTGAATATTTATGTTTGTCATGATCATAAAACGCTGTAGTAAAATGACAGATGAGTGCAATAAAATTTTTATTGCACTAGTGCAATAAAAAACCAGTTTTTTCACTAAATATAGTTCAATAAAGTCTTGTTTTTTTGCATGAACGTACAAAAAATCATTTTAAATTATTCTAAAAATTTATACTTCGTCATACACTATTAATAAGCAATGTTTGGACTTCCTTATTTAAACAACACTTGCTCTCATAGTCGATATACAGTTTTGTTTGGTTGGCATTGAAGATTAAATTTTAAAAGAAATACGAGGATGTATCAGAAAATAACGAGACTGGTGCTATAGTATAACAACGAAACATTTATTTAAAAAAATTTAACAACTATCCTTCGAAGTACTCTCCATTCTGTTGAATACACTTATTCCATCGCTTTATCCACTTATCATAAACTTCTGAAAAACCATTTTTTGCTAGTCTGTTTAGTATACCCATCACAGCGTTGTTGAGCTCTAAATCTGACTCAAATCTTCTACCTATCAATTCTTTTTTGACTTCAAGAAACAAATGGAAGTCACATGGAGCAAGATCAGGAGAGTAGGGGGGATGAACTATAATTTCAACCCCTAATTCTTTAATTGTTCGTTGATAAATCATTGATCTATGAGCCGGAGCATTGTCGTGATGCAGCGTCCAGCCAAAGTCCTGATAAAGCGGCCTTTTTTTCTTTAATTTTGCCTTTAAGGGTCCTCGAAGTACATTAGAATAGTACTCCCCTGTTACTGTATGTCCTCTAGGTACAATGTGATCGTAAATAACGCCAAATTTATCAAAAAAAATTAGGTGCATCACTTTACCAGCGCTTTTAGCAGTTTTGGCCTTCTGCGGTCTTGGGCTGCCTTTATGCTTCCATTGCATACTTTGAGACTTCAATTCAGGATCGTAATGATAAAACCAACTTTCGTCACATGTAACCACATTATTTAAAAACTGTGGGTTACGTTGCAATTGCCTTTTCCACTGCTGACAAATTGTCACTCGATTCGCTTTTTGTTCATCGGTCATCACTTTTGGAATCCATCTTGCCGCGATCTTCCGGTACTCTAAATCTTCATGAATAATTTTTTAAGTAGTACCGTAAGACAAATTAACATTGTCAGAAATTCGTTTTATGCCAATCCGGCGATCATTTTGTATCAAGTCGTTAATTTCTGCAATTTTTGTGTAATTTCTCGCAGTTTGTGGTCGACCGGGACGAGGTTCATCTTCAACTGATTCACAGCCGTCTTTAAACTTTTTATGCCACTCAAACACTCTACATCGTGATAAACTATTATCTAGATATGCACCTTTAATCATTTAAAAAGTTTCAGTTGGTGTTTTACCCAATCGAACACAAAATTTTATCGCGTATCTTTGCTCCACTTTCATTTTTCGATGGGTACGCAAAACACTGACAATTCAATAATTAATTTGTAACAAATGTCAAAAGTTAAATCAAAGCCTACTTGCAAGGTAGTACATTAAATATAAGGCTTTCATGTCTCATTTTTTGGGTCATAAAATGTTACCTCTAAAAGAAGTTATAGTACTAGTCTCGTTATATACTGATATATCCTCGTATATAGGGTTTGTTTAAAAACTATTCAATTTTTTATTTTAGATAGAAATAATATTATTTAAATTCTGTGAGAATGAAATTAAAAATAAGTCAAAAATTCGTATTACAAGCTTTTTAAAATAAAATCGGTCCCTTTAATATCAATATCTGAGGTAAATCAAATTCATCTAAAATTGTTTCTCTTTTTTTATAGGTTGGTATTTGAATATTACTACAAATCTTCTAGATTCTGACCATCTTTACTTCGCGAGGCTGATGTAGCAGTAGTATTTAATGCTTCTTCCATGGCAGGTAATGTTAAATCACTTTTCACTATCATAAACACTTTACAAACCTTTATTTAAAAAGTTACAGAATTTTTTCCAGTTAGATTTTCCAGTCTGTATATGTAGGTAGCAGGAAATCAGAATCTCAGTAGTTAAAAGATAATTTTATTTTAAAATATGAAAAGCGTTATATAAAAATGTTGTGTCAAAGGTATGTCTTGTACAGTTCATCAAATTTCTAGAGGTGTTCGACGCCCAGACAGAGAACGCGCTACGTGTGACTAAGATAGCTATTGTACAGTCTGCTAAACAAGTTATTTTAAATAGTTTTTAATATTTTTAGGTAATTAAATTTTAAAAGTGTGGAATAGTTTAGGGATTAAATTGGTCTGATTGGACTTTCTTAGAACGTTTTTAAAAGCAGCTAAAGATAGTATGTAGAATTGAAAATAATTATTATGCCATAAAAGGTGTTTTGGAATTCCTTCAACCTTTTAAAATTGAGTCAGAAAATATAAATTTTATAGGATAGCGGAAAATACCTATAATTTTTTTGTAGGCCTTTGTAAATCGTGGAAATAGTTTATATTTTATTTCTACCTTATTAAGGAAAATGGTACCTATTATTAATAACGGTTGTTTCTGAAACATTACTAAAATTTTCGAAATTTTGTTTTTCTACAAAATAATAAACTATACTATTTAGAAAAAACTTTATTTCTCTTATAATTTTATGAAAAATAACAGGGGAATATTTACATTTCTTGATCTATTAAACAAAACGATAAATTATCTCGACGAATGACACCATGTTCTAGTACGGAAGCTAGCTTTACATTTTTGTTGGTGGTTTCATGGGTTTCATATCAATTTTGTGTAATTGTAGTTTACACGTACATATACCTCTTAACACTTGTTTGCTTTATTAAAAAAGTGTGTTGTTGTGATTTACGTCGAAATAAGTCAAAAACAACTTGAAACCCCATATAAAATCAAAAAGGAGAAACGGAAAAAAATTGAGCCTGTAAATGAACACAACTCAGAAACAAAAATAGCTATCTAATAATAAAAAAATAAAATTTGATTCTTGTGCAGCTTCATCTATATCATTAATATGTTTTTGGTTTTTTAATGGTTTTTCTTGGTGATGAAAATTCCGATATCTCACGGTTATCGATTCTTTTTCTCTCTCCAGAAATGCGGACGACAGTGTTTTTAGATACTCCTGTGGCTGCAGCAACACGATCATTTACATTTTTAAATGGTATTGAAGGTCAATTAAAGTTTCCTTCTCTTCTCATAAACTCTATAACATTGGCTATTATTTCGCGAGATTGACTGTTAATCACGCGGCCTCTTAATTTGCTATTAAACTCCATACTTAGGTTCTATTAAACTGTAATGAGCAAAAAACACAAACGAAAATAAAAGAAATGTTTTAGCGAAATTTACATCTGACATTTACGTCTGAATGAAATAGTGAAATACTTGATGCGCAGAGTGTACTTTCATTGCGTAAATCCGTCGAAGTGCCTGTCAGTAGTGCTTTCTCTGTCTAGCCGTCGAATGCCTCTAGAAATTTGATGAACTGTATTTTCGAATCGAAAAAATGAAAAAAAAAACCACCCATATAAAAATAATGGTTTAGTTATAACTTATTGGGTTTAAAACAAAAGAAACCTTTTTCTTCGGTTTTGAAAAAACATTTTGAACATCTTGTTCTGTTAATAAAAAGGCTGGCTTCAACCTATCTATGTTAATTAATGATTCTTTGCCATTAATTAAAATCTTAAAAACTTTATCATTTCTACTAATGACTTTGTACGGTCCTTCAAAAGGAGGAGTTAATGAAGGTTTGATACCTTGAACTTTAACAAAAACGAAATCATTTTCCATCAAGTCTGGTGAAATGAAAAATTTCTTTGTACCGTGTCTATATATTTTAGTGGGTTTTATATTATCGAAATGTTCTTGTAATTTAATTAAAAATGAATCAGTATCAAAACTTTCACTACTGTCTACAAAAAAATCTCCTGGTAATCTTAAGGATTGTCCATAGACTAGTTCAGCGGAAGAACAATTTAAATCTTCCTTTACTGCACTTCTCAACCCTAATAAAATCAATGGTAGTTCATCTTTCCAATTATTGTTATGCAGTTTGGCCATAAGAGATGCTTTTAATGTTCTATGAAATCGTTCTATCATTCCGTTTGATTCTGGATGATAACTAGTAGTGTGTAAATTTTTAAAACCTAATTTTCGGCTAAAGTCTTTAAATAAATGTGACTCGAATTGGCTACCTTGGTCGTGTGTGACGCTATTAGGTACACCAAAACGAGCTATATAATTATTAATTAATGTTTTTATAATTACTTCTGTAGTAATTGTTGCTAAAGGATAAACTTCTACCCATCTCGTATATCTGTCTATAAGTGTTAATAGGTAGGAGCAACCTCCTGAAGGTTTAAGGGGTCCAACAATATCTATATGGATGTGTTGTAACCTACCTTTTGGGTTTAAAAATTCACCTGTTGGTGATTTTGTATATTTAGAAATTTTTGCCTTTTGACAATTTATGCAAGATTTTGACCACAAGTGTATATCTTTGCTCATTCTTGGCCAAAAATATCTATTTTTTATCAATTTTAAAGTGCTCTTACCTCCTGTGTGTGCCACGTTATGTACCTTAATAAAAATATTATAACGTTGTGACTTGGGGATGTAAGGTTTTAAAGTATTATTAGTATTTTCACATCATATATCTGCTGGTGGGAAATTAACTTGTACTTTTTGTAAATGAAATTTGTTTTTATTATTATTTTGATTTTGTGACTCTAATAAACCTTTTAATTCTAAATCTAATTTTTGTTCGTCTCCTATTATTTTTAAATCTAATTCAGATTCTATTTTTTCTACTGAAATAAAATCTAATTTGATTCTACTTAAAAAATCTGCGACTATTACGTTTTTGCTACCTACGTAAAAAACTTTATTAGTAAATTGTAAAATAATTTTTTATTGTTTCGGCCTTTACTTGATGAAAATCCATTTAATTTTGAAAGAGTAAAACCAAATTGTGAAAATCTACCAAATTTGGTTTTACTCTTTCAAAATTGTAAAATATATTCTATATATCTGAATTGTCTAGGAGATCTATCTGTTTTGGATAAAATTGCTTTTTCAATTGGTTTATGATCACAAAAAACTTTAAAATCTTTTGATTCTAACATATATCTAAAATGTTTGATTGAAAGGTAGATTGCATATAATTCTTTATCGAAAACACTATAGTTTAATTGCGATTTGGTTAATTTCTTTGAGAAAAAAGCGATGGGTTGTCTAACACCATCTACTTCTTGTTCAAGAACACCACCTACACAGGAATTACTAGCATCTGTTATAAGTGATTGAATGGATTCCTCTAAAGGATGTGCCAGAAAAGATGCTTTAATAAGTGCTTCTTTTACTTCATTAAAACTCTTTTTATAATCGATTGGTCAATCTTTTATAATTTTAACTTTATTTTTGTCTAAAAATGTTATAAAATCGTGCAAAGGTGCTAAAATATGGGCGAATTTTGGAACGAATTTGTGATAAAAATTTATCATAGCAACAAAACGTTGTAATTGTTTGAGAGTATTCGGCTTAGAAAAATTTTTAATACATTCTATTTTTTCGTCTGAAGGAAATAATCCTTCCGCTGAAATAGGAAAACCTAAGAAATTAATTTTTTCAACTTCAAAAATGCATTTACTTGGTTTAAAGTTAACGCCAAAAGAGTGTAATCTTTCAAATAAAATATCCAAATGTTTAAAATGATCAATTGAATTTTTGATAGAAATGTCGTCTAAATAGACGAAAATAAAATCTAAGCCTCTAGTAACTTCGGTAATGAATCTTTGAAAGGTATTGCCAGCTTTTCGCAATCCAAAAGGCATTCTGAGAAATTCAAAAGATCCAAAAGGAGTGGTGATTGCTATTTTAAAAATATCTTCTTCAGCCATCGGAATCTGGTGATAGTCCCTAACCAAATCGATTTTTGAGAAAATTTTACAACCATGACATTTAACATTAACGTCAGAAATTAAACTTAAAGGAAATCTGTCAGGTACTGTTACTTTATTTAAAAATCTGTAATCTCCACAAGGTCTTCAATCTTTTGAATCTTTTTTTTGGACCATGTGTAAAGCAGAAGTGACATAAGAAGATGAAGGTCGGCAAATGCCTAATTCAATCATTTGATCGAATTCTTTTTTAGCAATTTAGGATCTAAACGTCTAGGTTTACAAAAAGGTAAGTTTCCTTCTGTTATAATATGATGTTTACCGTTATGTTTTGCAGACAAATTAAAATTTGGAGATGAAAAAATTCCAGGATATTTTTTAAAAATTCCGTATATTTAGTCTCAACATTAAATAGTTTAGGTGAATTGTCTTTAGTTTTAAAATTAAAAATATTTCCAATGGAATCTAATGACGTTTCATTATCGCGTATTTTAGAATTTTTGAAATCCAAAATTAGGCCAAAATGAGTTAAGAAATCTGCACCTAAAATTGGTTTAGTTTTACGTTTGCAATGGTAAAAAGAAAAGGAAATACTCTTCGCAATCCAATATCGATATTAAGAAATTCCATAAGTAGATATTGTATTGCCAGAAGCTGAAGTGAGAATAAACTCTTTATCTATTAATCCTTTGAAAATTTTGTTTGGAACCACGCTAATATCAGCTCCTGAGTCAACCAAGAATTCTAAATTATTTAATTTATCAAAAAGAAATAATCTTTTAGAAGATTTTCCACCTATACTACCTAATGTTGATTTTACTGTGATAAAAACATAATGGATCATTCGATTCATTTTCCTTATTGAATTTACGAAAATATCTATTTCTGCTTCTAGATCTTGAAGAAGATCTACAGTAGCATTTTTGATTTGAATCATCACGTGATGTGTGAGAGGATCCCTTATTTTCCAATATCATAATCTTTTTTCTAATTCATTTTGTTTATTAATTAAATCACCCATCATTAATTTAAAATTTTGATATTAATCATTTATTGATTTGGAAAGATTTAGAATTTCGGTATTTTTATTAATAGAAAAAACTTCGTGTTTGTTACCAGTATAATTAGAAAAATTATCAACTGAGGTTTGAGGCTCCTCAACTGGCAATGTCAGACTGTCTGTAGGCATAATATATGATCAAGATCGATAAAAGATACCAACAAAAACACCCCACTTACCCGAAAAAAAGGTATCAACCATAAATGGAAATTGCTTTCTTTGGTGGAAATGTCTTGTCGGGTGTAGGAATCTTCTCTCCGGTGTGGAATCTTCTGTCGGGTGTGGAAATTTGTCGGGTGTGTAATCTCCTGTCAGGTGTAGAATCTTCTGTCGGGGTCTTAGGTTCTAGTCTTGGATGTTATTCCGGGATGCTCCAAAGGGGTTCCTTGCAGTTGAAGTTAGCTCGTTCGGGGTCACCAATTGTAGGTAGCAGGAAATCAGAATCTCAGTAGTTAAAAGATAATTTTATTTAAAAATATGAAAAGCGTTATATAAAAATGTTGTGTCAAAGGTATGTCTTGTATTTTAGAATCGGTAATCAATCAATTTTTTGTTTCCTTTTTCCATGGTTATCATCCATCGGATAAGTAGGGTGCTAGTGTACGCAGCTACAAAGATATCGGATAATAGATACGCCTTGTATACATTACACTTGTCCGCAACTTTTTTTTGACGGTACGCTCTTCCTACGTTGTCATTTCTCTTTCATCAAATATCAAACATTAAATTTTTATTTAAAAAGTTACTATTACCTTTAATACAATCTAATAAAAAAAGGAAATAAAGAATTGAAAGCATCAATATGAGTTTTTTTATTAATTGCAATCACTTAAGACTTTTAAGTAGCTATTTTTACATGTGTATCATATGGGAATATTAAACATTTTGGTATAAATCATTTAACTTTGGCAACCTAAGACATTTTGCTGATGTTGTCAAAGTGACAGATCAAGTTTTATTGTGATTTTTGTGGTTTTTTGTAGTTTTCAAGAATAATTTAAACCCTGAACTTTTTATTAAGGACTTTTACGATGGGAAGGAAATGTATAGTGTGCCGAAATACGCAGAATAAGAATGTTTTTCGGTCATTTCATAAATAAGATTATGTTAGCATAGACGTAGGCATATACAGGGAATAAGGCTTAATTTATTTAACAGTGTAAAGGCATTTAGCACTAGCATTGTTTATTTAAATAATAATGTTCTATATTTTCTGATCAGGTTTCCTAGAGAAATTATTCAACGTAGAATTCGGCTGCAAAATCTATGCTTGGTGGAGGAAAACATTATGAAAATGAAAGAAGCCTTAGTATATGTTCTGACCATTTTTGTATGGCAGATATTTATGAAAATTTAAGTGGTAGACACATCTTAAAACATAATGCTATACCTATCAAGTAAGTACAGTATTTATTATGGGTATTTTTATTATATGTAAGCTCTAAAATTATACAGTAATCATTACATTTTACAGAATTTTGGGAGAGGTAGTTGAATAGGCGAAAAATGAAGAAAAAAAATACTTTTTTTAGTGCAGTTCGTAACAGATGCTTCAATAACAATCTCACATGGAGATTGTTTCAAAATTGTTATAAAAAATTATTAATTCATAATGAAGTAAAGTCAAATAAAACTGCCAATGCAATTGCTTTAGATGGAACCAGCATCTTGGATTGTAGCAACACTAGTAGCCAAATTGCGTTAAATTTAAAATGTTACGAATCAGACACTAAAGAAAATTTGGAATTTACAAATGAGCTTCGTGACCATGATTACCTATCTATATATTTTCTGAGCGAATACATTCAGGATGTAGTTGGTTATATTTCTGGTTTTATAGTAAAATCCTTAAAGAAAAAGATTCACTGCAAACAGTGTTCTGCAATTGAATCAGTGAGTTCGAAAACCGTACAAGTCTCAAATTTGACATTTCAAAATAAGCCATTTCGTTTAAAATTTGTCTCTTCATCGATGCGCTAGTTCAGTGATGATGTAATTATGGTTCCACTGACAACTAAAGTGACAGTAGATTTTTTGAGTGCGTTTTGTTCGTTTTTTTTACCTAAATTATATCGTTTTTTTCACTCTTATTAATATATTCCTAAAGTAAGTAGATAGCATGTATCAAATATACAATCGTTTAGTTACCAATTATATACCTTTAAACTATTTTTTATGACCTGTAAACAATATTTTGAAATAAAATAAAAACAGTAAAAACGTATATGTCAAATTTATTGATGTTTCTGTTAAAAGTTTGGTTAGAATTAAATGTCAGTGGAACCAAAATGACATCACACTGACCTAGCGCATTGAGCTTAAAAACCGCACTAGATACCTAGCTGTTAATGTAGTACAACTGATTGTACCCGTGAAATTAGGTGAATAACCGTACATATCTGCGACTCGTACGGTTTTTCATTTCAATAACAAAATAATGGTCAGTTGCTATGGCCAGTTGGAAAAACACAAATACTGAAAATGATGACTGAGATAACAGTTTTGATATTGTATTTTCCTCCTTTTTGAATAAATATAAAATAAATCTTTTCTCTTCGACAGACTTTCTGTCTCAACTGTCAAAGGTGCTACTTTCTGTTCTTAATACACAAATAGCTATTTTGTTTATTATTCCAAAATATGCTTTACAAAATATCAGTTATCTTATAACACTAAATAAATCTATTGAGCAGATTCTTCACCAAGAGTGTTTGTAGGAGTAACCATTGATAGTAAAATGACATTTGAAATGTCACAAAAGAAGCTTCCTTTAGTGTTTTTTCTATTCGGATAAATTAGAAATAAAGTATCTCTTGATAAACTTAAGCTAATGTTTTTTAGCCTTGTCCAGATATTATAAAATCATTGCTGATTACTGTCCTAAATGAGTTATATCATTACACAAATAATTCTAAAAATAGGTGTCGTGACATGCAACCCAAATGGTATGTAATAGAAAGATCATATTTATATATTTATGTATCTGAAATAAAATTATTCTGTTTTTAATAGCTTTTTATTTCATAAAAAAAGGTAGTCCGGCAATATAATTATTCTTTTTTCGACCTGTAGAAAAGGTTTTCAAAGAGTACCCATGTAAATATAATAATAAATGGCTTTATATTTTTACTTGCTCTTTGCTCTTCATGTATTTAAAAAAAAATATATAATAAAATATTAACAAAAATGTTCTTCCACTTTGAGCTACCTACTATTTTAAACTATAAGAAAATATATAAAATGACTTTTTGAATGCCCTGTATAAATTGAATATGTTTTCTTTAAATTTACCTTTGATTCCGAAGACCCATAGGTTATTGATTTGGTCATTAAATAATTTTTACTAAAAATATATGTAAACCCTCCCGAAACACTACGTCAATGTGCGACGTACGATTCCCCTTTCCCCGTCTGGTAAAACATGCGGACAGAAGGTGTATTGGGTATATAGTGTGTAGGGCGAGTCTATCTTAGATAATATGATGTCTATGCGCAGCTATCGACCAAGATCATAATATATGTGATATTATAATGGTACCATCTGACATTGACACTTGACCAACCTCAAATAAAAACTGACTAAGAAACCTTAAAATAAATTGACGTAAAAGTCAAAACTAAAGGTAAGACTATGTGGTGCTATGATGTCGCCACAGTATACTGAATTTGAAATTATTTGTTAGTTACTATTGTTTTGAATTCCGCATGCACGTTGGATGCGGTTGGATACCACATATAATTTAATTTTTATATTTAGGAGGAAGTTGGTCAAAATACTGAAGGAATTTAATAATGAAGTATGTTATTTGAGAAGTTTATAAACATGTTTTATTGTATTTAGTCGAGGTATCGTACGGCAGTAAGGTAAACTTGAAAACCTAATTTCAATTTTATAAAACTGATTATCAATAATCTTTTTATACAGTAGGATCTGTAAAGCCGAAAGCGCACAATTTAATTTTAATAAATTTCAATAAATTTGAATAAGAGAGTATACATATTGTTATTTTTTTCTCGCCTTATATTTGATATACACCATTTCCGGGCCTCCCTTTTAGATACGCCAGTGACGTAACCCATTGAATTGCCATTAAAATTTCATCGATCGTTAGTTTCTACGAATGGCATCCAATTACCGAATCTGCAGAAACGGATGGCAGTTCTTAAGTTAATTGGTATATTTGAATTTAATACAGTTTTTTATTCAACGAAGAAAAGTCTAATAATGGATGATGTGGGTCAAAAGCTTTCTCAAGAAAATTCATCGAGCATAAAACAGGTCGAAAAGAAAGAGGATAAATACGTTTGTTCCAAGTATTGATTTGTAAACTAAATAATGTGTAATCTATTTCCTTTTTTTACACTCCATTGCTCGTGTTAGACTGATGGATTTTTCCTACTCGAAATAAAAGCTAACTTGATAATCTTATACGTGGTTGTATTGGTAACCTTGACCAATTCACAGTATAATCAGAATATTGTGACAATGCATTGCTACAAGCAGTAAAGTAAAATTAAATATATTTTCAGAAATGCGTGTTTCAGAGTATATTTATTCTACGCTATATAATTAACATTTTATTTTGTATAATTTTATTCATAGGTTACGGGCATCTAACTCCATTTTTATAATTTAGGCCTATTTGTCATTTTAGCTAGTTTAAAAAACTCTCAGAATTTAGGAAATTATGCTTAAATGAAAATCAATCACCATATTTCAGTATTTATCAATACAATCAAAGTATATTAACCGTTGAGTAGCGACAGCTAGGGAACCGAGTTCTAGTGCGCCGACGCGAAATAGTGAGGCGAGCCGTCTTCTAAAGATGTAAACAACCCCTTTCACTTTAGTCCGGCAGCTGATATAAAAAATCGTTGTTTGTGGATTTATTAGTGCTCTTTTATTGGGTTTTGTTAAGAAAGGGAATTTTGTAAATTTTATATTTAATTTGGACAACATTTTTCATGAGCAATTTGAAAAAATCTTTATAGAGGATCAAATTTCTCATAAACTCCTATCATACTTTGGAAATATAACATTTGATCATCCTTGTAAAGAATTTCCAAAACTATTTTTGTATAAATTATTTATTAGGTGTAAAATATTTTATACATTAAAATTTAAGAATAGGGATTTAAAAAGTTACGGTTCAATAAAAAGCAAACAAGGTACACGTAAATTAAAGAACTTAATGCATAATGAAACATTTACCTGTTTAAATACCTATTTTTTAATAAATAATTTAATATTTACACGTTGTTTCAATCTCTTTTTCCATTGGCCATAAAAAATTCATTAATTTTTCGGGGATATGTAATTAGAACCAAATAAATTAAATAATTAAAATCTTTTAAAATAAACGATTTTATTAGGGTCGTCAGAACACTAACATGGAAAAATATGCACTAAAAAGTGAACAATATGTAAACCTGACAAATAACTGCTAAATATTCGTAAGCTAATTAACGCACTCAAGTAATCTTGCCTGATTTAAACCATCATCTCTACACTATCTCAAAGATATAATATGTGCCATTGACAAAGGTACTAATTCTTTTTGTTTAATTAAATAAAGATCTGTCCATTTAATTTACATTTTAGAGCAATTTTGTTGATCTGGTGACTAATAAAATCATTTGCCTTAATTAAATTTATTGATAACTTGAATGGCAACATTATCACAGTATTATCATTTATGCGTAATTATTACAAGACTTTTTTCCTGATAACTTTTCACAATTCAGTTCCTCAAATCACAGTCAATGACCTCAAACATACCAAATCTAAGTTTGAAACAAATCGGCTCATCAATACTAAAGTCTGCAAACTTTATCTTTGTTAAATTCAGGTTAAAACTCATATTTGGCAGCCTTAAACATCCCCAAGTTTAGGACAATCGGTTCATTAGGAAAGTCCGCCATTTTGGCATTTTTATGTTTAGATCAAAAATTGATTTTCTTGATTTTTTTGTCAGAAATCACAATCAGCAACCTCAACTCAACAAGCCCCAAGCTTAAGTAAATTATTCATAAGTATAAGAATAGTAAGATTGTCCCCTATTTTGCTGTTAACTACGAAAGCGTAGAGGGCCACGGTGAAAAAAAAAAATGACAGTTATATCTTCCATTAGTGCTACTGCTAATTGACATTTACATCTGTTAATTAGGCTAATTCCTAGTTCTGTCTGTTAAGTTAATGCTAATTGACACTTACATCTGTCAATTAACGCTAATTGACATTTAAATCTATCAATTAGGTCTAATTGTCAATTAATTAGCATTAATCGACAGCTAGAACTGTTAATCAGGCCTAATTGACAGATATACCTTAGGCCAATTAGTAGTAATTGACAGCTAGAACTGGGAATTAGACCTTATTGACAAATGTAAGTGAAAATTAGCACTAATTGACAGATATCACTGTCAATTATATATTTTTTCACTGTGATCCTTCCACGCTTTCGTAGACTACAGTAAGGTTCATCAAAAATTAGAATGATTGACGAAATGTCATCAGATTTGACACTGACTTCCATATTGTTGTATAAATAACTTGTCAAATCAGATACCTCTGTCAAACACTTTAAACGTGAATTAAAAGTTTTGAGTAACGGGGCGCATTATTAGTCAAAAATTGTATTCAGCGACATGTTTAAACAACGCAAAATTTAAAGTTTGAGACAAGTCGATTAATAAATAAGAAGGTCCATAAGTAATAATTTCTATTGTTATCAGAAATCAAAACCCTGTGAACCTACCAACTTTCAAGTCTCTAGCTCATCCGGACGTAGGTAAAAAAATTGAAATTTATCAATAGTGATATATATTTTTATATTAATTACATAAGTTAAATACTCATAAATATAAAACTGCCTAATGACCAAACCTTTATTATAAATGCAAACTACAAAAGAGTTTTACTTCAAATTACGTCGAGCAGTGTAAACATCACATTCAAGACCAGTTCATAATTCCAGCAGTGTTTTACTGTGTCGTTCCATCAATAACGTCAAAAGAGAGAGAAAGAAAATTTGCAGCACCCAAGATCAAAGGCACCGACGCTTTATGTCGCTATTCAACGGTTAATATACTTTGATACAATAACATAAGTTTATTTAACTTTACATCTACGTCTATGGACATAAACATAAAAATATTGTTTTAATAGAAAGTGTACATGACAAGTTTCGCTGACGTCGCACAAATTTGACATGTTCTCTAAAAAAATATTAAATACCATTAAAAAGAATTCATTATTTAAATAAGACCATTATAACACGGCATTGAAAAAGTCAGTTTCACAAAGAATACAAAATTAAAAAAAAAAGAAACAATATAGAAATTAAAAAATTCTCCAGGAAAACAACGAAACTAGCACCATGGGTTACAAATGGAGTATTAAACTCAATTAATAAAAAAAATGAACTATTTAAAAAAACATTAAAATATCCAAATAACATCGATTTAAAAAATAAATATATCAGATATAAAAATAAACTAACAAATATTTTACATATAACTAAAGCTAATTATTATAAATCACACATAAAAAATAATGCCAATAGCTCGAAACATCTTTGGGAGGTAATAAAAACACTAAGGGGAATAATAAATCAAATAAAATATCTGCTATAAAAGACTTAAATAATGAAGAATTAACGAACACCACAGAAATTGCAAATCAGTTTAATGAGCAGTTTAGTAATATGGGTAAGGCATTGGCGGAACAAATAATAGTAGATGCTAACTACAAGCAAAATAGGCTTATACTCCCAAATACTATGGTTTTATACCCTTCAACTCCAACAGAAATAAGCGATATTATTATTAATCTTAAAAATACAAAATCAACTGGTATTGATCAAATACAAACAGAAACTTTAAAAATAATAGCTCACTTCTTGATTGAACCTTTAAATTATATTGTAAATCTTTGCTTCACGAGTGGCACTTGGCCCGAATCATTTAAAAAAACTATTGTCATACCTATCTACAAAAGAGGTGATAAAACCATAGTTACCAATTATCGTCCCATATCGCTCATTACTAATCTGTCAAAAATATTTGAAAAACTACTTAAAAACCGAATGATGAAATTTATAAATAAATATAATCTGATTTCAAAGAAACAATTTGGTTTTAAAGAAAAATCATCTACCGAAGATGCAGTACTAACATTAACAGAAAAATTACATAATGCTTTAGAAAAGGGAAACCCGTGTTTATGTTTATTTATTGACCTTACCAAGGCTTTTGACACGGTGAGTCATCCGATGTTATTAGAGACCTTAGAGGAAATAGGATTCAGAGGTGAGTGTCTGAAGCTTCTACAGAGTTATTTAAACAATAGGACCCAAGTAGTTAAAATTGAAGGCGCAACAAGTAGAGAAAATAATATTAGCTATGGCGTACCACAAGGCACAGTCTTGGGTCCTATTCTCTTTAACCTGTATATTAACAATATTTTCTCTCTCAACACCACAGGCCAAATCTTAGGCTATGCCGATGACACTGCGGTATTTTACGAGGGTGAAAATAGGGCAGAATTAAAGTCCACAACAGAAAAAAAATTTGAGTTAATAAAAAAATGGTTCAACAATAGACTCCTAACAATTAATATGGAAAAAACTAATTTCTTACCATTTAGTTGCAAAAAATTCAATATAGCGCCTTTTACCTCTCTCAAAATATGTGACCAGGGGAAAGTCTTATCAATAAATTATGTGACTAGTATTAAATACCTTGGTATAATTATAGACACACACCTCAGATGGGATAAACAAATAAAACACATAATAACTAAACTACAAACAATTCTATATAAATTTAAATATTTAAACAAATACCTACCCATAAAGACGATGAAAACACTATACTCATCTCTAGTAGAGAGCCACCTCCGATATTGTATCTCAGTCTGGGGAAGTGCATTGCGAGTACACATAAATCCACTAGAAATACTGCAGAAGAGGTTCTTAAAAATAATTATGTATAAAGGTCATAGATATTCGTCTGAGCGATTATTTTTAGAAAGCCAAATTATGGATCTGAGGCAGTTATTCTTTTTAGCAGTCAATGTTAAATTTCACTTTTCCAGAAACAAACTTACTTCCATACACTCTTATCCTACGAGAAAAGTAAATCAAACAATTCCACCGTTTGTAAGAAAATCCTTAACACAAAGATCATATCTATACATATCTAATAAAATATATAACTACGTACCGGGTGATCTAAAAACCATAAAAACTAAATTTAATTTTAAAAAAAAGTTAAAAAAGCATATACTGCAAACTGAAAGAAAGCTGTTTTCAGACATAATAGAAAATTAACATAAAAATAAAAATAAATAAAAATATTCTTGTACAATATAATCTTACCTCTTGCACACTATTAAGATTTAGTGTCGTTTTAGAATTGATTTTATTATTATTAGTATTATTGATATTATTATTCTTATTATTATTATTATTCTTTTATTATTATTCTTTTATTATTATTATTATTATTATTATTATTATTATTATTATTATTATTATTATTATTATTATTATTATTATTATTATTATTATTATTATTGTTATTTTTGTCGAAACAAGTATGTATTACTTATCGACTAATACTTTATTTATCAAGTATAGTGGGTAAATTTGTATTTTATAATTTTGTATTATGTATCCTATTATTGTAATATTGCCTATTGTATACTGCATATTGCATATTGTATTGTAAATTGCATTTGTATAATTGTATATTATTGATAATTAAAGTTATTTTATTTATTTATTTATTTATTTTGTAAATATAAAATGAACATATCACGTAAATTGAAGTCGAATTCCGTTTTTAAAAACAAATGTTATTAATTGTTGTTACAAAAAATATTTTATATGCAATATATGTCAACTATAAAAATGGTAGATAATGAATGACGCGGGCTTCCATGCACTTCGCCCAGGGACCTCCGGCTAGGCAAACTGCAAGGACGGAAGTTTGCGCTGAAATTCCTGCAAGGTCACCAGAAAGGCTAATATGACTCCTCCCACCAAAGTTTCAAATCACGAGGGTAGATGAGGGAGTTGGATAGATGGTGATGGCCTCAGTGGACCTTGATATGTTGATGTCTTCTTCCAGGGGTAAGACTTCTTGTAGGCAAAGGCTGCGATTGCTCCCGCTATCATAATGTAGATGATTATGGTCCACACGCTGGGTATATGGGATATACCAGTTGTCCAAGACAAAGGCTGGTTTTCTCTTGCACGGTGTAGGATATCTGAGAGCTGATCCAATTTGATATCTTCTAAGGGCACTCCTGGTTTTAGGTATGGCAGTGTGTCGTTTGTGATTTGAATGTCAGTAAGAAGTATTGGTTGGCTAATGGCTATTGACTTTTTGTTGGCTAGCGTCTCTAGTGGTAAATGAATTTGGCATCCTATAGGAATTTCGATTAGATCGTTTCTTTTAACTTTCTGACCTCTTGTTGTTCGTTGCAGGTAACTTTTATGACTTACTCATTTGGAAATACACCTAACCAGTTATTGGTGTTTCCCAATTGATTAAATTTTGTGATTGATAAAGGAAAATGAATTTGCTTGCATCGTGAGGTAATTTTCATATCCAAAACAAGAAGCTCACAGGGCGTAAAGCTGCTAATTTCTTCTATTTCTTTTTTGTCGCAAATGTAATTTTTAAGGGGAGTTTTGATGCAATTGTCATTTCGAAAAGTAAAGTGTAACTGACTTTTTAACATAAATTTATTTCTGGGAATAATTACCTTACTGACCCTTATAAGGGACGGACCGGTAGTGAATATAAATGATAAATATTGAAGGTATTTGAGTAAGTTATAGGGATATTAAGAATATAGGTTATTTTATTTTTTTAAATGTAGCATTCAATTTTTATTATAGATGCGTATAATTGTGTAGTTTCTAAAGTAATTTCAAAAGGAAGTTGTGATTCTGGAATTTTATTTTTTATTGATTTTAGAGCTAAAAAGAGATCTGTTGTTTTCATTATACAAGGAAGCATTATTTTTGATCTTGCAAAAGTTAAAGAGTTTTCTATATCCTGTTATATTAAAAGAATTATTTCGTACATGTTTAAAATTTGATTTATCACATCTTTAATAAATAGAGAATTTTCTTTCTAAATTACTGAATTAACTATTAATTTGATTTGCTCTATTTTTGAATCAAATAACTTTTTATTATGACTAATTTTCTGAATAGTAGCATTAAAAGCTTTTATTTTATTGACAGAAAGTAAAATTTGTGATTTTAAGTTAGACGCTAATTGTTCTTGATTTTTCTGTAGATTATCTATTAAATTTTTATATCTCTCGCCATCTGAGGCATCTAAGTTACCTGTAATACATTTTAATAAATAACCTAGCCCATTAATTAGACCTCTCTTTGAACGTTGTGGTTTTGGAATAATGTTAAATAGTTTTGTGTCCACTTTATCTATAGTAAATTTTAATATGTTCCTTCATGGAAAGCTTTAATTGTTTCTGGGATTTCTGCTTTAGTGGTAACATCGATTAATTTAGAATTACATTTCCGGAGTTTAAGTGAGGGCCATTTCAAATTTTTCCTAATTACTTCACAAAATGGTTCAAACATTTGAAGCTTTGCAAAATATAAATAATATTGTACATTAGGGGCAATGTAGTCTTTTAAAAAATTTAATATGTCTGTTCAAAATTACAGTCGGAAATTTGGGCAGTGATTCTTTGTTTACGTTCAAATAAAATTTTAATTATCGGTTTGGCTGGTGATTACTTGATTTTGACCGTGATTCACAGGGGAATCACATATAGGTATTCCTACTATAGGGTCTTTTGCATTTGAGTGCACTGTTTGACCATCGTCAATATCGTCATTTACATGTTGTTGTTCTAATTCAGGGTCGGGATTAACAAAGATTTATATAGTGTCAAGGGAAGAACTAGGGGGCCAAGGATTGTTTGGTACATTTTGATTTAGTTGTAAAACTTCGTTAATGTCTCGGGTTTTTAAGTCCCTTGTTTGTACGTCAACGTTTTGTATTATATTACCTAATTCATTCCAAATTTTTTGAGTTTCTTTAGTATAAATTTCTATTCTGCTCAATGCGTCGGCATTTGTGTTTAATGAACCTTTTTTGTAAATTATAGTGTAGTCAAATTCTTCTAATTTTAATCGTCAGCGCAATAGTTATGAACTGGGGTCCTTTAATGAAAACAAATATTAAAGAGGCCTATTTCCGTTACAATAAAGAATTTTTGCCCGTACAGGTACGGCCTGAAATATTTTGTAGCCCAAACTATACATAGAAGTTCTTTCTCAATCGTACTATAATTTTTTTCGGAGTCATTAAGCGTGCGAGAGGCGTACGCCACTGGTAAATCTTTAACAATTGGACCTTGGAAAAAACTGCTCCCAAAGCCACGTTACTGGCATCAGTTGTTAAATTAAACGGTTGTTTGAAATCTGGATACTGTAATATTGGTTCATTTGTTAATATGTTTTTACAAAATTCGAAACACTCTAAAAATTCTGTACTGTGCTCAATTTTAGCACCCTTTTTTAAACACTCAGTAAAAGGTTTTGTTATCTTTGCAAAATTATTTATAAATCTTTTGTAATACCTTAGCAGACCGAGGAACCCTTTAATTTGTTAAGTGGTAGTAGGTAAAGGAAAATGTTTGATTGCCTTTTTGTCAGGATTTGGGCGAACTCCTTCTGGAGTGATCACTTGGCTAAGGTAGGCCACTTCCTTTCTAAGGAACTCTGACTTGCTTAGTTGGATCTTAAAATGGGCATCTCTTAGCCTTTGAAATACCTCTCTTAACCTCTCCAGGTGTTCTTGGAGGGATGTTGAAAAGATAATGATGTAATCTAAGTACACCAAATATTTCTCATTTTCGCTGAGGACGTTATTAATCACTCTTTGGAATGTCGCGGGGGCGTTTTTATGCCCAAATAGTATTTGTAAGAACTCGTAATGTCCATTTTCGGTGTTAAAAGCAGTTTTTTCAATATCGTTTGTACACATTTAGATTTGATAAAATCCACTAGCAAGGTCTTAAGTGGTGAAGTATTGACATTTCCCAAGTTTATCTAATAAATCTGGGTCTTATAATATAATAAAAGGGTAACGATAAGTTTTGGAATAAACGGGTACCTCGTCTGTAGTTTTTATAGTATGCTTAACTTTACTAGTAAAACTTAATGGTACGTTATCGATATGTAAAATATCTGAAAAATCCTTACATAAATCTAAAACAAATATTTTCTCTTCATTATTTAAATGATCAGTGCGGATCTGAGATAAACCTAATGTTTGTTTAGAAGAATTATCAAAATTAATATTGTTAACATCTTGTAAAGAGTTTTTATCAAATTTTTTAATTAATATAGGTCCAGAGATATCTAAAGATATAGTTCTGGAAGTGTTATTTAATATAGTTGCAAGAGCACTCTCGGAAATCTCACAATTTTGTATCTTTTGATAAGGAATTATGATCTCGCCGTGTTTTACAGAAGTCTTGATTTCAATGATTTCTGGACACGAGGTTTAATGTTAAATATATTTGTATTATTAAAGTTTTTTTATTTTTAAAAAATATAATTTAATTTTAGTACTAGAAGTAACCAAAAATCGTTTTTCAAAATTTAGATTAGCTTTTAAAATTTTTAGATTATCAATTCCAATCAGCATATTAAAAATATTGTGAAATTTAAACAAATAAAAATTTTAAATGATTTGGTTTTTTTAAATTGAAAGTTTTGGAAGCAGGTACACTATGTTTATGTGTGAATGTTTGAAAAACAGTGGAATTTATAAAAGAGTGATTTCTTATTAAATTTGGAAATACATTTTGAGGAATAGTTGGGCCGAGAAAAGATTTTGTAGAACCAGAGTCAACCAGAAGTTTAATATTATATTCCGGGAATTTGATATAAGGTAGTCCACTATACTTTACTTTGTTGAGAGAAATAGTCAAGAGGCTTACGTTGTTTCATCTTGTCTGACAAGCAATTTAAATTTTCTTCATCGAAAAAATATTGATTTTCTATCAAACTTTCACTTTCTATATTATTATCGCACGGATCAACCTGATTAGCTTCGGCATTGAATAGTTCCTGAGCGCTATAATTTTGCTGTGGCCTGTAACCTGATGGTACCGCTTAAGAAAATGTATTATTATTATTTTAAAAATTATTATTTTGTTGAGAATTGGGCCTACCTGTGAAGCGCGTGTTAATACTCATAGGCGTTGGTTTTGGGAATGATCCATTAGGATTTGGTTTGAATACATTGACATTTCCCATGGAAGGCTGTCGAAAAACTTGTGCATTGTTGAAAAACTTTTGTGGTGGCATATTTTGTCTTGGCTGGACAGGTACTGGTCCAGTAGGGAACTGATTATTAGAGTTATTAAAATTTTGATTTTGAACGAAATTGCTAAAGTTATTGTTATTATTAAAATTTCAATTAAATTGTTATTAGAATTAAAATTTCTGTTTGAATTTTGTTGACCAGGTCTATTTTGCGAGTTATTTGACCTTTGAAAATGTTTAGTAATTACATGGAAATTCTGGGTATTTTCTTCTTCAACAACAAATTGTAGGGCCTCTGTTAAGGTCCCTGGTCTCATGCAACGTATTGTGGTGCCTAATAGCTCATCGAGTCCACATAGAAAAGTTTTTAGGGCTAAATCATTATACAAGTTTTTCTTTAAGGTTTTCGAAGCCTGACTTTCACTGTGAATGAGCAAATTTAAAATATTTAAAATTCTGTCATAGAAATCTTAAACTTTTTCATTTGGAAATTGTCTCATAACAACTTGGTCTCTATTGAAGCACATTTCGTCACGTTTATCAGCAAAATTTCGTTTTAAAACACCTTTTAGATCATTTCAAGTCTGTGCATTTTGAATATTAGCCACAGTTCTAGCATTTTCCGTTAATTTACTTACAATTGATTGAAGTAGATACACATTATGGAAACTAAATGGATTATCTCTATCATAAAAAGTATTAACAAGGCTTTTACAGACGCCTAAAAATCTATTTAAATCATTTGGGTTGCCATCAAATCACGGGAGACAGTTTAAGCATTCAGGTTTAAAGTTTGCGGCCTTACTATTACTGAAATTATTACTTTAAATTTTCTGATTATTATTGTTACTATTATCTAAATTTTCTATTGTATTTTCGGAATAGTTAATTCTATACTTAAGCTTTCAATTCATTTAATTAGTTCATCAACTAAGTCAGTCATACAGATAATACACTTACAGAATGAAAAGGATTTTTATTATCTTACCCAGTAAAGCGTTGAAGTCTTCACTAGAGTTTTCTAAAGAAAATTTGAACAATTTTTGTTTCAAATTTTGGTGCTTTGTTGATTGGTCTGAGCTGATTCCTCGATGGACAGTCGGTTTTCTAAAGTTGAGGAAGCCGCCAACACAACACCTTTACGAACGGCACACCCGTTGATAAGTTTGAAATCCAGTTAATCCTTTAACGAAAAATTTACGTTCGATACGTAAACTTCTGTATATCCTACTAACTGCGCCAATTAACTACTTAAAAAGCTAAAATCCGTTTTAAAAAACAAATTTTATTAATTGTTAAGTTAGAAAAAATATTTTACATGCGATATATGTCTTAACTATAAAAATGGTAGATAAAGAATAACACGGACTTCCATGTACTTCGCCCAGGGACCTCCGGCTAAGCAAACTGCAAATATGGCAGTTTGCTCTGAAATTCCTGCAAGGTCATCAGAAGGGCTGATATGACTCGTAACACATAACATAAATAGACAGACGAGTAGAGACCATACTTATTTAGTAAAAGTTATAGCACTCATGTACATTATAAAAACAAGTTTTTTTTTTGTAATAATTAAAATTTTGTTAATCATTTAATAACTAGGGCAACGTATTATATAAATGTATATTATCAGTAGTAAATCAAAGTAAATATAAATGGTAAAACATTTCTAATTACATGCCTATACAGACCTCCTTCTACTAATATTTTTGACTTTAATTCGGGTTTACTGTTAAGAGTCTTAAAAAGAGAGAATTTGACTTTCATATAATTTCGGGAGATATCAACATAAATCTTTTCGGTGACGAAGTTGAAGTCACTGAGTACATAAATATTTTAAGCGAAGAAGGGTATAAATCACTAATAAATAAATACACCAGGGTCCAAAATAACACTAAATCCTGTATTGATCATATATTTTTATTAGATAACACGAAAGATGACAATAAGTATATTCCCCTTGTATTAGAAACTTCGATCACAGACCATTTTACAACTCTGGCACAAATTATTACCTGTAAAGAAAAAACAACATTAACATTAAACAAAAACAATAATTTTAAAAAATATTTAAACTATGACTTACTACAAAATAATTTAAATCAGGAAACCTGGAATTCAGTCATGTTTGAAGAAAATATTTGTATTGCCACGGAAAATTTTATTAATATTGTAAAAACCAATATAAAAAATTGTGAATATATAAAAAAATACAAAACCAATGAAAGAAAACGATCGCCATGGATTACAAATGCTTTGGTTCAATCGTCAAAAATAAAAGATAAACTATATAAAAAAATTAAAAAACATAACTCTGTAGAGAACATAAATGAATACAAGCGATTTAGAAACCACTTAAGGGATTTAATTAGAATTGCTAAAGCAAATTATTATAGAAGCTTGATAGAAAAAAATGATCGTAACTCTTCAACGCTGTGGAAAACAGTAAATAATGTTATGAACAAAACTCGCATATCTAATATTAGTGAAATCACTCTTGACAACAGTACAAAAATATCTGATAAAAAACTAATGGCGAACGAATTTTGTACTTTCTTTTCTAATATTGGCGCCAATTTAGCAACAAAAATAAATCCCATTTATAAAAAATGTAATAAAAGAATAATTACAAATTCGTTTTTTCTATCTGACACTAGTGAGATAGAAATTATAAATGTCATCAGTCCTCTTAAAAATAACAAAGCTCCGGGTATTGATGGTATACGCGCGGAAATAATTAAAAAAATATCAAATCAAATCGTAAAGCCTTTGGCATATATAATAAACAAATCTTTTAAGAGCGGAATATTCCCAACACCATTTAAAATAGCGATAATTAAACCTTTATTCAAAAAAGGAGAGAAAGACAATATGACTAATTATAGGCCCATATCCCTTATAACAAATTTTTCAAAAATATATGAAAAACTTTTGAAAGTAAGAATAATCAATTTTCTGAATAAATATAATATTATTTCTGATGATCAATTTGGTTTTAGGGAAGGGAGGTCTACACAAGACGCAATAACTAAACTCACAAAGTACATTTATGAAAATATTGATAAAAAAAAGCATCGCTCTGTATCTTCATAGACCTCGCCAAAGCTTTTGATACAGTCAGCCATTCGAAACTGATTGAAAATCTGGAAAATATAGGTTTTAGAGGAAGAAGCTATGATTTACTACTCTCATACTTAACAGATAGAAAACAATCTGTGATTATTGATAATATAGTCAGTGAAACTAATAATGAGGTATATGGCGTTCCGCAAGGGACCGTACTGGGGCCAATTTTATTTAGCATATACCTTAATAACTTATTTTCTATAAATTCTAATGGCAACATTATCAGTTTTGCTGACGATACTGCAATTGTTTATGAAAGCACTGACTGGGTATCTTTGAAATTATTAGTTGAAAGTGACTTGCCTCATATATTTCACTGGTTTCAGCAACACTTACTTACGGTAAATTTCAGTAAGACATTCTTTGTTTCCTTTTCATCATACGCTAATGCTTTACCAAACTATAACAAAATCGAAATTAAAGTCAACAATATTGGAATAGAAATTAAAGCAGTCTCTAATATCAAATACTTGGGAATATATATAGACAATCATTTAAAATGGGATATTCATATCAACTTTGTTACTAAAAAGTTAAGAATGTTACTGCATACATTGAAATTCTTGTCAGAAATATTAAAATGGAATGAGTTAAGAATATTATATTATGCTCTTGCTGAAACCCATATAACTTACTCAATTATTGCTTGGGGCGGTGCACTTGATTGTCACATAAATAAATTAAATATTACGCAAAAATGGCTTATAAAGATTTTAATGAAAAAACCATATGCCTACTCGACAGAGCAGCTCTTCGAAGAGAGTCAGTTCTTTGATGTTAGATAACTTTTCTGTCAAAATCTTCTTATGCGACAGCATTATAATAAAAATGAGCTGAAAAAGAAAGAATACCATTACAATACTCGTTCTAGGCTCCATACTTTTATCTTACCTAAAGTCGATAAATCAAATACCCAGAGAAGTTTTTGGTACATGGGTCCAAAATTATATAACAGACTACCTACAGAAATAAAAATTATTAATTCGAAAAGACTGTACAAGAAAAAGATAAAAAAATGGATACTACAACACTCTCGACTAACGATACATGAAATGATTGAAAATTACTTTATTTAAAAATAATAAATAAATATAAAAAAAAATTATATACTCATCTTAAGATCCTCAAAAAAAAAAAACAAAACACACTTGAACTAAAATTAAAATTTTGTCAGTTGTATATTGACGGACTACAGACAGGTTTTCCTTGTGGAATGTTAGTATCACAGCTGATAAATAAATATTATAACAAAAAATTCATATTTTTATAAAATTTTGTTTAAGAGGTGCATTAATTATATTGTTTTGTTTGATTATATTATTTGTATCACATACAAGTGGTCACTACTTTTGTGATAATTTATGTTTATTCGCCCTTTGTATTTATATTTATATTTTTATGTAATTGTATATATATTTTTTTTAAAGATGAATAAACATTATTATTATTATTATTATTATATAAGGTACATTTTTTCATAGAACGTTGTTTAATAATTTGGAATTCTTAGCAAATTGCAATGCCTAGTTTGGCACTTATGATTAACAAATTTTATTCTAAATTCATTGAATTTTCTTCTAATATATATTATGTATTTATAGATGTGTACAGAAAGAAGTGTTAAAATAATAAGTTGTTAAAAATATGATTTACATGATTTTCGTTTATTTAAACTACAAATTTATCTCACAATTCTTTTTTGTAAAATTAAGAGCCTATAAGAGGATGATGAATTTCCCCACACAATTATAATGTTTATTTTTTTATGTTAGGCAAACGACTAGCATACAAGTTAATAAAATGGCAACAAGGCAACAGCCAGTCATCGACTAGAATTGTAAGACATGGATATTTGCCGAATCGAATGTGAGGCAAAAAGCTAGATAACATAGCTTTACTGGAAATATCGTAGTTGCTACATGTTCGCTGTGAAAGAACGGCTATGCCTAATACAAAATAATAAGTACTGTATTATATTATAAATGTTAAATATATACTTATAAGTTGTTGCTTGTTTAGAATATTTTTTATTTGAAATTAAACGTAATACCCACTTTTAACTTTATACTAATCTAGTTAATACAATAAATGTTCCTAGAAATTTTGTCGCTGTTATTATATTTTTAATGTTATTTGTAATATTATTATTAGCTTTTAATAAAGAAAATTCAATTTGTTTGAAAATTCCTCGACAGCTGACACGTCATCTGCATATTGAACGATACAATTTGCGTTTATGTATATTGGTATATCATTTATAAAAATAAGAAATATGAACGGTCCCAATACGGATCCTTGCGTAACTCCCAAATCTACATTATCTTCAATTGAACAGCAAAATAATGTGAAAATCCTCTAGTGTTAGAAAATTTAAAAAAGAGTTTTATGTACATTTTTTATCTTATTTTAACCATTATTTAATAGGCAAAGAAGATATGATACAATTTGTTGAAGCAACAGGGTGGCAATAACGCCCTCTGTGGGCAGTCATAAAATAAAATACAAATTCGTATCTACTTCTCATCTTAGAAAACATGAAACTACCAAATTCTATGTTCATACTGTTAAAAAATAAAGTTATTAGGAAATTTTAGAATAAAATTTTCCCCTTGAACTTCCAAACCAGCAAAAAAGGCATGTATAAATCTTCATATTTTGATGTTTATTATCTGTAGTTCAGATATTGTATATTGATACTAAATCCTGTATATTTAGTTATTGTATAATGTTGGAATTTTTTTAAATAAACTAATGCTACTACTATGTACTTAAATATTAATTCATTAATTTGTATTTAGAGCCTAAAATGAGTCAATAAAATGAGATTTTACTAAAGAAAACTGTCAATTTCAGTTTGATCGACAGATTTGTTTTTAACAAAATCGTACTTTGCTTACAGCGTCTTAAACTCTTTCCAATTTATAAAAGTTTCATTGTCGGATAGCAGGTCTCTGAAAAGTCGTGATTGACACTTTACCCTTCCATTAACTTAACAAATTTCTTCTGAAAACTCCGGAACTTTCCGACTGAACTGCCAAGAAAACTTTCCGCCTGTCCTCGAATTTTATGGACACCAAATAATTAGTGTCATCGACCCTACTCGAGAGCATCGTCACCGTGTCACTTGAATTCTGGAAATCAACCTCTCGCCTGGCTTCGGCAGTCAGACAAGTGCACAACGAAACCTGGACAAGCATCCTCAAAAGGTCCGGCGTCGCTGCCAACATATTAAAGTAGGGAAACTACTGCACGGAATTCAACTCAAATTAGATTGTTATTTTATACTTGCGCTGAATTTATATCGTCGTTTACTTAACTCCTTTATTTCTTTAATTTTTCTAAACTGACAAGGAACGGTTTCAATTATACTTCTCATTTATAAACTTCGTTAATTTGACTTTTATGTAACCAACCAGACAATTATTGTATTTAGTTAAAAAACTCATATATGCTATAATTGTGAAATATACTCGTACATCTAAATGCGAAATACCGCATTATAAATAAAAACAAAACAAAAAATAATAATAATAATAATAATAACGATTTTATTGGTATAGTCCTTTTCAAACAATTAAAATACATCACTTAAAATATAAGAAATACAAGCTATCCTGTGAAGCAACAATCAAAGTTCGCTTTCTTCATTTTGAAAAAAAAAATCAGAATGAAGAAGAGCCTTCTTCCACTTAACCTACAAAAATGAATACATTATATAATACATTAACTAGGTAGGGTAGCGGTACCACTTATGGCCACTTTAAGAACTTTTAAATTATTTTTCTATTGGGAAAAGTGTAGGATTCGAAGAAAATCTTTTCGATCAACGCCTTTTGTGCTTTCGAATCTGCTCCATTAGGAGATCAACTGATATTAAAGATTCAATGTAAAATGAAAAATATTATAACAGTTTCTATTTTTACCTTCAAAAATCCCCGCTTTTGGCCATCTGTTTCTACATTTGGCCATAAATTTTCCCCACTTTTGGCCACCCAAAAATTGTTTAAAAATCGAGATACAACTTGATTGGGTATTGCTATATAACTAAATATTTATTGAACTACATAATTCTAAGTAAATCAAAATAACTTTCTGGTAACAAAAATAAGTAATACACATTAAAATACTTTATAAATGGCATTCATATCTGTTCGTAAATGTCTACTTGTCCTGAAAAAATTGTTTTACGCTTTCTGCCTTGTTCCTGGACAACAGGCTCGGGTAGTTTTGCTAAAATGTCGCCTTTATCTATGCTGCTAACGTCGTTTTCTATAGGATAAAACACAGTCTTCTCTTCATTAGCACTTTTAAAAGATTGTATCTCATACTCTTATGATGAAAAGATATTTAAAATTTTTGCAACATATCTATACGTTGTCGTCTATCTTTTACCCAATAGTTTAAATGTTACAAGTACAAAATCTCCTAATTGCAGATCATTGGTACCGAACATTTCAATGTTTTCTTGTTCAGGTTCCATAAAGTCAATATCGTCTCCACTGCTACAACTTTCCTCCCAGTCTTCCTGTTCTTTTGAAGAAGAGCCCGGTTCTAGGTTTTGTTTTTCAAGTTTTGTTGTCTTTTTTTGGAGTTTTTCGCCTTCTTTTTGTACCTTCACCTGTTTTTTTGCTCTCTAGCCTGCTTCCTTTCTTGCCTTTGTTGTTCCTTTTCACTTTTAATTCTCTCACTTACTTCATGATACTCCACCCATTTATCAGATGTGACAACACTTGGTATGTATTCTTTTTTCCGTTTTCTTTTGTTGAGGATAAGGAAGTACATTGTAAAATACTGCAGAAGGGATAGGTTTTTGTGGAAAAAAAAATATTTCGTTTGACTTGTTCTACATCTGAACGAGATATGCCAGCCATCGCAATATTGCTATCATTCGACGTGGTTGGAACTTGGTCGTCAAAGTGGTCAGTGACTTGTTTTACATCTGGACGAGATGTGCCAGCCATCCCAATGTTGCTATCATCCGATGTGGTTGGAACTTGATCGCCCAAATGGTCAGAATTGGAATTTTCGGGAAGCACAGCATTTATCATATTATCATTTACAATAGACGTCTTGGGTGATATATTTTTAAGAGCATTGTTACCAGGTTCAGAATCTTCTCTCGCCAAGTTCCCATTCGTAGTTTCTTCTTTTTGTTGTCTTAAATTGGTCCAGGAGAACCACATCAATTTTTGATTCCAGATATTGAAGAAAAGCTGCAGCTTCAGGGTCAATATCTCGGGTTTCCAATATGTCGGGATCTCTCAAAATAATTTTGCTGTAGTCCACATCATTTGCTGAAAAAGGATACAGACCTGTGGCTTTAAATCCCGATATTATATTTGATGTCATTTTTGGATCATTTATCAACTCAGACAGTGCCATGGGCAAAAGTGCTTTAGTAATCTCCTGGCCATTGTTCTCTATTTTATATTTTCGAACAAAATTTTTCCACTCTCGTTTTATAGCCGCAAACACAGAGACATCTAACGGCTGGAGGATATGAGTAGCGTTCAGAACCAATGCTATTAATATTATTTGATTTTCTCTGCAAAATTTACTTAAATGAAGGGTTAGATGAGATTTATGTCCATCCAAAAAGACGATAACGGGTAACTCTATTTGAGACTCTTTAAGGTATGGGACAAATACGTTAGAGAAGTACTCATAGAAACATTCTGCAGTCATCCAGCCTTTTTCACTCTTCCCAAGCCCCCAACCTTTAGGAGCTGCCTTACAGACAGCTGATGGAATCCGGTCGTATTTGAAAATAGTAACCGGAGGAGCAAACTTTCCCTCTGCATCAGCTGTGAAAAGCGTAGTAACATTTTCTTTATCTGATGAGGTTCGTTCATCATAGACATGTTTTCCTCGCGGTCCAATTATAATACCACTTTTTGGTGCTAAAGCGAAACATGTTTCATCCATATTAAAGATCCTTTGCGGATTTTCTAATATACTGGTTGCATCGATATCGCTTAAAGTCGTATGAATCTCGTCGAACCATTTACGGATTTTCTCTTCAGTTACTGCGCCTCTACCACCGTGAATGTATTCGGCTTTCTTCTGAGAAAGTTGTTTGTGTCTATTAAGGAAGATGTAGTACCATTTTTTGTACTGAAGTCAGGAGCCCGTCTTTGTCTATTGGAAATCCCATCTTCGCACATTTTAATATCCATTCGACTAGGCGGTCTTCAGTCTCTTTTCCCAAGTGAGAATCGAATCCGCAGTGCCTTGAATATCTTGGAGACATTCCGGATATTTTATTACGCAAAGTAGTTCTCGGTACATTAAAGTTACGACTTGCTGTGGCCACAGCCATTCCCTCAGATATGGCATTTAAAGCAAGATTTACTTTTGTAGGTGAGTACTGAAATTTCGCTTTACTCAACTTTTCTACTCTGCTTTTATGGTTTTTCTTCAACTCCATGTACAACATCAAATTCATCATGTTTAGATAGGGAAACTGTTACTTACAATTAGATGTTTTAACCTTTTTTTAAAATTAACCAATGATAACGATTTAAGAAAATTAGGTAGAGAGTTATAATACTGTGATATGCAATAGGAGAAAGATGATTTAAAATGAGCAGTTCTGTGTTTGGGAATGGAAAATGATTTAGTAAATCTTAGGTTTAGTGCTTGATATCGTAATTAAACTTTTTTATAAAGATATGTAGGAATTTTAGTAACAATCAATTTGTGATAGAAAACGCAGCAGTGGAGGAAATGCCTTTGTTTTAAATTAAGTCAGCCGATCTGTTTTAAACTAGGTGAGATTCTATTTCGTCTACGAATCCCACAAATAAACCTAACGCACGAGTTTTGAACCAGCTGAACACGCCTTCCAGGGTTGCCAATCGTACTGTTATTACCGTATTTGTACGGTAATTTCTATTAATGTACGGTATACGGTCCAAAGTCATTACTGTACATAAAAGTACGGTATTTACATAAAACGTACGGTAAACGTACGGTATTTTGAACAGAACTAGCAAAGACGTTGAGTTGTGTAAGGACCGATTCCACTAGGGTTGCCATCTGGCCTTTTTTGAAAAGGACAGTCATTTTTTCAAGTAAAATGTCCTTGCTACTTTTTAAAGCTTAAAATGTCCTTTTTTACGGCGCATGTCCTGTTTTACTATTCGATATCTTTGAAAGGGGAAAGGGACCTGGCTTGTACAAAAATATACAAGCTGAGAAGCTTTTTAGAAGCTCAGTAGAAGGACGTGGGCTTTTTTGTTACACATTAGTCGACCTTTTTTTAGTAGAAGAAGGTGGCAACCCTAGATTCCACCGTTGTGTTAAACGAAGTTTAAATTACTAAATGATGAATAAAATGACATTGTCTAATCTAATGCAAAACTGCCATTTAATTTTTTTTTACAGCACATAATCTTTGAAAGGACCTGTTTTTCTGTTTTTTGAACAAAAATATAGGCTTTTTTTTTGAAGCTAGGTGGAAGGACTATAGGTTTATTAAAATATAATGAGGATCTTTTTTTGTTTTTTAGAAGCCCAATAAAAATATATTAAACACAATATAGATTGTGTACAAAACAAAAGTGTACGGTAGTGGGAGGCCATGTACGGTAATTAGGCATTCCAACGACCTGTCAAACAATATGTGCCAGTGGGAAATTCTTGTATATCTAAGGGGGTAGCGACATAGTCTTGCAACTTGGACGCTATTTTTATTCGAAGTAGTAGTCGCCAAGCCTGCCAATTTATGAAGAAATGTATAGGTAGGTTTTTTAAATATTATTTTTATTGTGTTTGACATAAAATATTTAAATGTAATCCATTATTTATGATTTTACGTAAAGTAGATAGAATACACCGTATGTCACCACCCTTAGATATACCAAACCTTCCCACTGGCAATTCATTTTTTTGGAAGGCCTAATTTGAATTGAGCGGTACGGTAAATAAAATTTCAAAAGTTGGCAACCCTGACGCCTGCATTCATTTTTACTTTCCTATCTGTATACAGATATAAGGAAAGTATAGGAATCATGAATCATGATTATAATAAGTACCCGACTCCGAGTACTTTAAGTTCTCTCTGTATTATTGGAGAATATCTGTGACTAAAATAATGTTAAAAAACCACCAATTTGTAACTTCACCACCCTGTAAACTAAAATCTAGTAATATATTTGAATTTTGCCCATGGAGAGAACGACAACATAAAAAATTCAACTTCCTAGTTGGTCCTTATTTATAAATTTATTAAATTATAATATGCGTGCGAATGGTGCAGTAATCCTGAGCCGAGAAACATGCACGAGTATCCACAAAGCATGCCGAGGAACACAGAGGGCCGACGGCCGAGTCCAAAGGTAGGTTACTTGCGGTATCCGGTAGATTCCTCGTCGACGAAAATGCACCCTGTGGAACAGACCCTTTGAAGTTGAATAAAGTAGACGACGGAATGTTGCCGTATCCAGGACGACGTCCTTTTCTATGGCATGGGGTTAAATTGATAAGGTTGTGCTTGTCGGACGCTGATTGTCTTGTAATAAGAGACTCTCTCGAAATTATTCGTCGGCTCAGGAAACAATCTGAACGGTTGGTATTATTCAGGAAAATTGTCCTGTTATAAAGGGGTTGGAATATTAATTTAATCATTTATAGTTTCTGGTATTGTTTTATTGATTTTTTTAAACACAATTGATATTGAATCTACAAAACAATTAAATACAGAGCTACTAATAATTTTAAGGTACAAAATATGGTCATCTAATCACACATGGAATAAAAAAATTTCATATAATACAATTAAACGTTTTATTTTGAAACAGTCAATAAGATATTATTCTCTTAAAAACAGTTTTAAAGATAAATTTTCAATTTTTTTTATTCATGTTAGATTAGCAACTATCACTTAACCACAATTAATAACTACAGCACATTATCTAACAGCCACAATAGTTACAAGATACTATTGCACAGTTTCATAAAAGTGTTCTTTAAAATCTTCACAATCTCTATCTGTAACATGTGGAGGGTGGATTAACTCACAGCACTAAGGCCTTACTAGCCCCACTGTGTATCCTCTAAGTAAATAGGCACCTCGTAGACCGTTAACCAGCCTACAGATTTATTGTAGTTCACAACGTGCTTCTCTTATATTGGCAGGTGTTAGCCAACTCTTGCCAAACATAACTATTTTAATAAATGGGAACCCTAGGTAGAGGATATGTTCGACAGTCTCATCTTCTTGTTTGCACCTTCTTCAGAGTGCGGATTGTGACAGCCCCATCATATGGAGATGCTTCCGTACTTGACACTGACTAGTCAGAATGCTTATGATTAGGAACATATTCTATCTAGCCATAGTCAAATATTTGTGTGTTGTAGTGTTGTCTGGATAATTTAAAAGCTTCCTGGCAAGTTTGCAGCTTCTTGCTTTATCCCATCTTTTCTTAAATTTCACAACTAATTAGCTTTGTTACTGCCGATGTTGTCAGTACAATAGAAGGGCCAGGTCCAAAGAGAATTTGGTTAGCTACCTTCTTGGCTACTGAATGGGCAAGACACTCGATATGGTGTGACAATTGATTTATTGTAACTTGAGCACATTGTTGATGGATACTTCGGACAAAGCTACGTGACATTCTAGTAGTAAGCCTGAGTAAATTTATGGTCTGTTTAGGGTGAGTTGTGCTTGTATGCTATCTGCACGAATAAGCAAGTTTTTTTTAGTCATATTATTTCTGGTGATTTCTGTTGCTGCTATGAGTTGCACATTTTTTTTTAACTTTTTATACATGGTCTGTCATGTATATTTTTTAATTTTTGCATTCTTTAGAGAATTCTAGACATATTTTATGAACTATGTTCTATACATGTTTGAAAAATAAGGTAAGTACACCAATAATTGAGAGGGTTCCAGTAGTTGACACTTGTTCATTTATTCTTCAAAAATAGGAACATTAAATTATAATATATGAGAAATTTGTCATAAACATCGGTATTATTAGAATATTTGGCGACCGTGTAGCTTACGTAACGGATGTTAGGTAGCACCACGGTCAGTTACAAAATGGTGGAAAGAACACGTGCAGCGATAGAGTGTTAATGTCACGACATTTCATAATGTCAGTATACCAAACTGAATATATCCATGTAAATCCTTAAACCTTATTTTTATTAAAGTGTCAATAACTGAAACAAGCAGAACCATTATGTTTCAGTTATTGACATACCCTGTCAATCAATGGTCCAGAAGCAAATACTGATATACACTGTTGTCGTACTATCTTAAAAGTCTGCAACATACCATTTAAATGAGATCTTTTGGTTTTAGTCATTGACAGGGGTGTCAATTATTAGTACAATTGTCAATAACTGGAACACGTTTTTTTACAGTTATGGCAAAAAAATTATACAGAGGCTCAGTTGGATGAAGCTCTTGCTGCTATAGCAAGTGGGATGCCAGTAGCTACAGCTGCTAAAACTTACTTTGCTCCACAAACAACGTTACTTTATACACCAACAGGAAAGCTACCTATACATTGACAAATGGAACCAAGTACCATCTTCGTAGGCAGTAAAGAAGCTCTTGTAGAACAGTGGATACTTTTTCTAGCAAAAGTGCATCATCCAGTTGGCAAGTTTATCATTAAGGAAAGTAAACGACCAAACCCTTTTACTGATTCGAGACAAGGTCGAAAATGGTACGAGTTGTATTTGAAAAGGCATCAAAATTTAAACGAGAGAGTTGAACAAAATTTAATACCAGCCCGCGAAAAAGTTATCGAACAACAACTGCGACAATGGTTTTGGGAAGTGAAAGAATGTGCAAAAAATTTATTTGTCGCAACGGTGAATCCTTCCAGAGTGATGAGAGTGCTTTTTTTTCAATCAAAAGATGATAAAGTCCTTGCACGAAAAGGGGATAAAAGCTGAAACCAACGACGAAAAAGAAAATTTAATTTTTAAATATATTTTGTGACGCATTGTGAAATGGTTTTCTATTTGTTTCAATACATTTAGTTCTTTTTAATCAATTGTAAATTATTTCTACCTTGTCATATTACCCCAATCATTATTTCACTTTACCCTACTCTCCATTTCACTCCATTCTACTATAGGGGACAAAGTGAAAATAAGACACTTTTCGGAAGACTTATGCATAACAAGAAACTTTTATTAATTATCATTTTTATATTTACATATAACTGTTCTAAATAGTGATGCCGCGAGACAAGACGAGATGAGAGAGTGGCCTCTCTCGTCTCGTAGGGCGAGAGAAAACTGGTCTCTCGTCTCGACGAGAAGGCGCTTCTCTCGATCGAGAGAGCCTTCCTCTCGTCTTGTCTTGTCTCGTTTCTCTCGTGATAAAACAATATCAAATTTAAATTTGAAAAAGACGAAACATGAAAAAGCGGTAAAATTTGTAAGACAAAAACAAATAATTTTTCAAGTAATTTGCGCATTAGTACTAGGGATGCGCAAATTTTTTCAAACATCGATGTGTCTGTAAACATCAATGTTTTCCAAAAGCGTTCATTGAAGAGCAAAAAAAAACAGGAAAAAGAAATTTAAACCATCAAATTAAACGTGACGCTTAACAAAAACCAAGAAACATTGAAAAGAAAATCATCGATGTTAATGTAAAAATCGATGTTAGCAAATAACATCGGATTAAAAAACATCGATGTTGAACATCGATAATCGAAACCTCAAAATCGATGTTTTTTAAACATCGATACATCGTGCACATCCTTAATTAGTACCCAAATTTGGCAATAGGAAATACTTATGTCTCTTTGTTTGTCCGTCTGTCACAGTCGTTTTACAATTGAAATTTAAAGTAATAAGTGGCCCAGATTAGGCGTTAACTAATAGCGTTTTCGACTGGTCACACTCAGTTCACACTCGTAAAGTGCGAGTTTTCGTTGATCAGCACTGGTTTAATTTAGTGATGTCATACAAACTTAATTCAACCGAAAACGCAGTTGACCACCAGTGCGTTGTATTATATTTGACAGTTGTCATCTGAGTAATAAATAGAAGTACCTACCAAATTCTAAACAAGATCCAAACCAAGCTTTCATTTTAAATACATATTTAATATTATTATATGATAGAATATTTTCTCAATATATTAACATAAACTTACTTATGTCTAAGTACTTAAGATGTCAGCGTATACTATGCATATACAGGACTTAAAAGAATATTTATGGTACCTACCTGGGAGTCATCCAGGTGCGACACCACTGATTCAATGTAATCTTTTATTTTTAGCAGTTTAGTTTTATTACAGTTGGCCTTAAATAAATCTTCTTTGTCTGAATAGACGAAGAAGTTTTTAATATTTCTTTACAAATTCTACAAAATTTACACAATTTAGAAACAACTCTTCATTTGCCATCGCCATATTTGTTACGACTAAACTGAAACTGAAAACTTGTCTCTGCACTCGGTTCACAAAAGTGCGCACCAGTTCATTTTTTTGAGTTCAACTGATTCCAACCGAAAATTCAAAAACTGACCCGGTTCCACTGTCCTTGCGAGTCGAAAACAAATGTTGCACCGAGTGTTAAAAAGTGCGCACCAGTTTCACCAGTCGAAAACGCTATAAAAACAAAAATAATTTGTTTTGTAAGTCAGTCGTGGAGGGGGGAAGAGGTTAAATTGGAAGTTAGATTTTTTTTAATGCAATCCTGCGATGTCATAAGAAAGCATTTTGTAGTATGTTTTCAAAATACAAGAAGATAGAGACATAAAACAAAAAAGATGTGAAATTATAGAAACATGATATTTTTGTTGTAATGAAATGCACTTTATTTGAGACGTAAAATAGAGGGCATTACTATCTTTAAATTTTCTAATGGAAAGTAAAGTCACGTAATGCCTCATTTGAAAGATATTTTGATTATATTTACTTCCAAGCAAACAGTTTTAATTTTGTTTTTACAAAAATTACATTTTTGATAATCTTCGTGTGCCGCAATAATCCAAGAAATGTTAGATACCTAATGTTAGAAGATAATTTTTTAATAAATTTTTTTTGCTAAGAAGTTATGAAAAATGTAATACGTCAAGTGGTTTTTAAATCACCTTTGATATTCGTAATTTATTTATTTTAGTAAATACAAGAAGCGTTTCCTTAATAATAAACAATAATTGTAAAAACGAGAGTTATCAAGAATGTAACTTATTAGTAAAGGCCCAGAACATGTCTGTATAAGAACAAAGTACCAGCTACAAAAAATTGTCATTTGTGCAGTGTTCCCTCTAACAGTAAAAAATTGCTTAAAATTATAAAAGATACTGACTTTACTCGGTACTAGCCAAAATGTTAATTATCCATTGTATACTATTGTAAAAAACAGCATTTATAAGGTAATATACCTCCGGTAATAATCCTTTGAAGTTGAAGCGGTTAATAAAAAAAAAGAATTTAACCTACTTTATGAATTAATTTAATGTAATTTCTGTAAAAATATGAAAACCTAAATCTGTTGTTAAAATATAGAAAATATCTTTTAAATGAGGTATCACATAACCCTAGTTTCCATAAGAAAATTTAAAGCTAGTAACTCCCTCTATCTTACGTGTCTCAAGTAAAGTGCATCTCGTTATAACAAAAAGTTTTACCTCGTTTTTGTTTTGTTATATTTTTTCATTTAGAAGTTAAAATAGAGGAGTACAATTTTTGTCCCCACTGTATATAATACATTCGTGTGTATTACCTTTTCTTTGACAGTTTTTCGAAAGAACGCTTAAAAATTTTCAACTTATCTTCAAAAGTAACCTCACCAAAGCAGAATGGATTAAATATAAGAAATTATTGTATAAATTTTAAATAAATGAAATGAGAAATATTTTTTCCTAGAAGGTATTAAAAAGCTGCGGCAAATTAAAAGGGATGGACATACGTATATCAGAAGAACTGTCACAAGAGGAAAGAATTGTTAGGAATGTGTTATTGCAAAAACTAAAAGAAGAAAAAGAAAATAATAAAAAAGCACATATCTATGCACAAAAATTATTCGTCGACGGTGAAATCTATACATATGAAGACATTATCAAGAGTCAACTTGCTGCTGAGAATTTGCCAAACAATAAAAACAACAATCAAAAACAAACCATAGAAAATTATACAAATCAAGAAAGAAAAAAGCAAAACGAGCCAGAAAATCCGTTGGAAACCCTTACGAAGAAAATAGCTTCTGACCTCGCATCTGGAACAAGACACTCACCTAGATTTCCTCAAAACAAAACCAATTAATTTATAGCTGTAAATACTAACCATATTGTAGAAATTTTAAATATTTTATTTTATTTCATATATTTAACTGTTTATTGTTTAATATTTTGTTGTTCTACGTTCTAACTATTAAAATAATACTAACATTAATAATAATTTTTACATATTTAAATAAAACATTCTGGAGTGATTCTGATTTCAACATGAATAACTATCTTCTAGATTTCAAAATCGAAAAGGTTGACACCAAAGAGATCCAAGATCCCCCAGACTATAACAGATACACTAAGGAATTTAACAAAAACCAAAGCATATCTATATTTCAAATGAATGTACGAAGCATAAATAAAAACTTCGACGAATTAAAAATACTCTTGAACCAGGTAAATGTAAAATTTGATTTTATTATATTGACTGAAACACGACAAATCCCCGACAGCTCCTTATATCACCTGGATGGTTATGACTTGTTTTACAATAATGGTAATTTCAACGAATGCGACGGTGTCATAATCTTAGCTAAACAAAAATTTAACTGCACATATAAATTAGTAGACCTTACTGAAATGATCATTTTAGAACTTAACGGAGTAGCATATAATAGAAGTATAATAATAAATGGAATTTATAGACCCTGCCCTTCGAATGTAGATACTTTTATAAATGATTTAGGAATATATTTAAATCAATGCAAAAAATGTGATATTCATTTATTAACAGGAGACATTAACATTGACATATTAAGTCACAATCAGCATTATGTTCATGATTACTTAAACATGATAAACGAAGAGGGTTTTGAAAGCCTAATTAACAAATACACTAGAGTAGTCGGAAATCAGAAATCGTGTTTAGATCATATATTCCTCAAATCTAGCATTAATGAATCTAAAAACTTTCCTATAATATTCCAGACCAACATTACGGACCATTTTTCGGTAACAAATCACCTTGTTCTACCTGAAAAAGAAATAAGCATTCCATTAGAAAAAGTAAAAATAATTTTTATTGAAAGCAAATTTAAAAATAAAATAAAACAAGACAGTTGGTTAGAACTTTTCTCTACTAGTGACGTTGATGATTAATTTAATTAATTGTACTTATTTGGTAAATAAAATATTATTATTATAATAAATCACTATTTATAAAATCCTAATAACACAAGTGTCATTTGTTACCATTTAATATTTATAGAATAGGTGTGTTATAGTTAACTTTTTGACTATCTCGAATTCTAATATGTTAAAATTTTAAGTTACGATAAGCAATTAAAAATTTCAAATAAGCAAAGAGAAAATTGTTCGAGAGAGCCCGAGAGAGTTCGAGAGAAACGAGAAATTCTCGTCGAGAGATGACACTCTCTCGTCTCGTCTCGAATCTTTTTTCGAGAGAAAATGTCTTTCTCGTTTCGTTCGAGACGAGACAAGACAAGACGAGAGACGAGAATCTCTCGTCTTGCGGCACCACTAGTTCTTAATTCTGCAGCAACCAGATAGTTTTTTTTATAAAATTCTGCTTCGATAAATGGCTAATTTATTCAACTTAAAAGATAAGCCATTTCACATTACCCCTGCTTCCCCTACATAATATATGTCTAGAATTTTCTAAAGAACCTAAAACTTGAAAAATATACAGGCTGTTACATTTAAAATAAGAAAGTTGGTATGGACGACTGTTACATGACACACCCTGTATAAAAAGATTGTGTTAAAAAAAATGCGCAACTAAAATTACCAATTGATGTGTCCAAGCGTTTTTCCAAACACGCCTCCATTTATTTATTACCGAATTTATTCCATTTGGCTGTTCCACACTGTATATTAAAATGATGGAAAATGTTTAGTTGTTAAATTTGGATTAAAGAAACGTATTTTACGTATTTACTGCATCAAACGAACAATTTCAATTGTTTTTAAATGTAATCCATGTAAAGATGTTTTTGCAACAATTCTTTATTTTAGAATCATTCTTTACATACGTACAATTTCCACCTCACTCCCATTTACACTCATTTCTAAAAAAATTGGCTTAGATAGTCTTCGTTTAAATTTATGTACCTCCACGTATATATTGTGTTTGTTCGAATGGCAGCTTTGTCAAAAACAGCAAAGATCTACTTAGGTATGTATGTATAAAAGTATTATTAAAACGTATACTGAAAAGATTCCAGATTGTTTTAAATAAAATTTGTTTAAGTGGAACATATAAAACTACTCGTAGATACTTAACAAAGCATTATGAATCATTTATTATATCGGTCTATGTATTCTATGTATTTACTCTTGTATTAAACGCTTGTCATTATAATAAATAATTCTGAAAAATTGTCTGCTCGTTCAAAACACATTAATAAAATTTTATAAATTATACACTCAGCAATTCATTTATTATTCTCTACCTCCATGTATTTTACTGCCAACGATTTCTATTTACACAGATAAGTTTTATTAAATGCAATATTCGTATACTTTTTATACAATTAACAAACAAGTCCAACACTCAGAGTTTAAAAATGGGAATAACAAATAAGAACACAGTAGCCATGGCAAAATCCAGGTCGACGTGACAACGCAAACAATGTCAGAGTTATCTACATTTGCAATTTTGTTGACAAGAGCAACGTCCACCGCCCATGCTATTGCCATGAATAAATTACTAAATCTAGTCGACATTTCGTTATTTGTGTAAACTGCACAAAGTACCAATTCGAGAGACACTTCTCAGTAAAGAATTGGACAATCGAATTTAATGAGAGGATTTATTTTTTGCGTTATTTACTTTTTTTATATGGAATTTTGAATTGTGCAAAAATACTTTTAGGGATTTTTTTACATTTTCATTATGTTTGCATTTTAAAATATTGAAATTCGGCAAGCTGCCAACGAATGGACCTCATGCTTTTTTAATAGAAACGTGATGCTGCTTCATCGAATTGTCTGAATTTTGGATGTTAAATGTTTTTACTAAAAATAGAATATTTAGAAAAGAGATCAATATGATTTTTTGAAAAAATAAATTTAAAAAGAGGAAGGTAAATTGTACCTACTAATTTATTTATTTTTTGCCCACTAATAAGTAGAGAAAAAAATGAAATAGTGCATGGTGACGTCTCTAGACACTATTTCACTACAGCAACCCTGCGTTTTTAAATATAGTCCGGTCAATTTAGACATCCGAGGGTACAAAAATTCCCACCCAGCTGAAAATTGGTAGGATTGTTCAAAAACACAAATCCGGCAAATGGAAAAAATTTTTTTCGCGATTTTCAGGCAAAACAGAAGGTATTATCACATAATTAGTTCAGACAAACATTGTAGAGCAGATAATTATCTATAAAAAATGTTTAGATTTTTTTCCTAGGACCCACCGTTTATGAGATATAACGATTCAAACCTTTCAAAAAGTTAGAAGAGTTGTAAACGTCGTAATATGCACACGCTTACACGCCACCTTTGAGGTAGTGTACTTAGCGTGTTTTTTTAACGTGGTTTTTCCGGTAGGTCTATTCCACGGATCTGTTGTGACCTTTTTTAATTTGAAACTATTTAATAATAAAAGATATTGGCAAGGGTTAAAAATGATAAAAGCGGTGAAAATAAAAAAAAAAAGGAAAATTATTCGCCGGAATCATAATTCTTAAATATTTCTGCTTTTTCTTTTTCTTTTTCTTTTTCTTTTTCTTTTTCTTTTTCTTTTTCTTTTTCTTTTTCTTTTTCTTTTTCTTTTTCTTTTTCTTTTTCTTTTTCTTTTTCTTTTTCTTTTTCTTTTTCTTTTTCTTTTTCTTTTTCTTTTTCTTTTTCTTTTTCTTTTTCTTTTTCTTTTTCTTTTTCTTTTTCTTTTTCTTTTTCTTTTTCTTTTTCTTTTTCTTTTTCTTTTTCTTTTTCTTTTTCTTTTTCTTTTTCTTTTTCTTTTTCTTTTTCTTTTTCTTTTTCTTTTTCTTTTTCTTTTTCTTTTTCTTTTTCTTTTTCTTTTTCTTTTTCTTTTTCTTTTTCTTTTTCTTTTTCTTTTTCTTTTTCTTTTTCTTTTTCTTTTTCTTTTTCTTTTTCTTTTTCTTTTTCTTTTTCTTTTTCTTTTTCTTTTTCTTTTTCTTTTTCTTTTTCTTTTTCTTTTTCTTTTTCTTTTTCTTTTTCTTTTTCTTTTTCTTTTTCTTTTTCTTTTTCTTTTTCTTTTTCTTTTTCTTTTTCTTTTTCTTTTTCTTTTTCTTTTTCTTTTTCTTTTTCTTTTTCTTTTTCTTTTTCTTTTTCTTTTTCTTTTTCTTTTTCTTTTTCTTTTTCTTTTTCTTTTTCTTTTTCTTTTTCTTTTTCTTTTTCTTTTTCTTTTTCTTTTTCTTTTTCTTTTTCTTTTTCTTTTTCTTTTTCTTTTTCTTTTTCTTTTTCTTTTTCTTTTTCTTTTTCTTTTTCTTTTTCTTTTTCTTTTTCTTTTTCTTTTTCTTTTTCTTTTTCTTTTTCTTTTTCTTTTTCTTTTTCTTTTTCTTTTTCTTTTTCTTTTTCTTTTTCTTTTTCTTTTTCTTTTTATTTTTCTTTGTAAAAAACGAAAATAAGCGTATAAAGTGGTCAAAAAGTGCAATTTTAATGTTAATTGATTTGAGAATAAAATATGACGAAGAATTAAAATCTACTATCAATAAAAATAAGATCACTTGGAAATGAATTGGCGATATCTAAAAGCGAAATATACTTTAGTAAAAGACAATAGAGGTGACAAAGGTACTGGTGAAAAAAGCCCTTGATTATCCGTACTATGAAGAAATGGATAACTTTTTAGCAAAAAAAACAACTTTAAACCATTAGCAATAGAGCAGCTTCACTTAGAAGTAAGTAAGAATATAAGACCCTATATAGCAAACTTTGACTGACATAACATTTTCAATTTCTATTAGACTCAATTTTAATGAACTTTCTTGCAACTGCCCGTTAGGTACTTTTATTAAGCCACTAAAGGATGATTACACCATTGTGTTAAACGAAGAATAAAATGACAATATTAATGTAAAAATGTCATTTTAATCTTTGTTTATAAAGTTAAACTTCGTTTAACACAACGGTGAAATCGGCCCTAAGCTTCATACCAATATTTATTTTAAAGTGCCTAATGAACAGAATGCAGAGGTATTAGAAGCAGCTACCATCTGGGATGAAATGAAAATGATAAATAAAGAAAGGGGAATAAACAGAGATGATCGCCACCAGTTAATACTAGCTGTTAGAAACAGGGCAGTCGACGTGTTCAGTGATAAAATGGATTTGCTGTGAAAAATTTTAAAAATAATGTATATAATAGCATTTAGTTAGTTATAATTTGTATTTTCAAGTTTAGTTAGTTTTATGAAGATATTTTTAAGAATAGATATTTTGTTTTATTTTGTGATTGAGTTACTAAAATCCAAAATTAATAGAAAATTCTGTTTATTTTATTAACATATTAACATCGGTGAACTAAAGATTGGGCTCAGAAATTGCCTATAAAGTAAATGCATAATTGCATTTTCTTGTAATATAAGATTGTGGGTCCTCTTTGGGTGCTTTTATTTTAATGTACGTGCCATCAACTGCGCCTATAACATTTTGTAAATTTGCAATATTCTGGAAATTTCTTTGAACTTCAATGAATCTTTGTCCTTTAGGCCACTTCATAACTTGAGAAGCAATAGAGTTTAGATATTTGACAAATCTAATAAATCAAATTGAAAGAGATTATTTTGCTAAATTAAATCTTTCGTCAACTGATTTAAAATAATTAGTTTGTATATTTATTATTACTTTAATAATAAATACATACCTATAGGACTCTAAAGTCGCCAGAAGCCACACCACAGCTTGTATTTGTTTTTCCACATTTATTGTGAAACGTCCAACTGGGGATTGTCTTTCTAATTGTGGTCCAATCAAACGCAATAAACTTTCGTATGCATCTACCGTCATTCAAAAATGTTTTTAAAATTGTTGAGCGTTAAGTCCTGAGACAATTCTCTCTAAATAATTTTCTATCCATTGGGAAGTCTTTAATTATATTTTTTTAGATAATAAAATCATATTCATAAATTCTTCTTCCTCACTGGAACAATCTTTACTCTCCGAAAAGGATACTACATTTTGATACATATTTGGAATAACAAATATTTCGCAAAGACCAATCGTTATAATAATAAATGTGATTATAATTTAGGTTATTTTTGTATCATGCTACACTTTTAAATTTTACAAATCACTGAGGTACTCCTTTAGTCATTTTTTAGCTGACGATACTAACTTTATATTTCTTTCCCTAAAAATAATATTCAATAAGTAATAAAACAGTTAAATAAGGACCTCCAGTTATTAGCGAATACTGCCAGAAATTTTTGCCTCAGTGTCAACCCATCGGAATCCCAAGTTCTTTTGTTTGAAAGAAAAAATCCGCTAAATCGAACTCTGGGTTCTGTTATCTAAAACAAAAATGATACACCTATACTATTAGCTGAAAGTTCAAAAAATCTTGGTTTGATTTTAAACACATCTGCATTATACGCAACATGTTATCTTAATTAATAAGAGAGCCTAGTGCAACTCAAAGTTAATCTATGTGAAGCTTTGGTATTGTCTCATTTAAATTTAACAGATTTAGTATATGGTCCAGCACTGCTACAATGTGATTTGCGTAGACTTCAATTTGTACAGAACTCTTGTGTGCGTATGATTTCTGGTTTAACAAGACGCGATAATATCTATGAAACTTTAACTGAGTTAGGGTGGCTAAATATTGAAAAACGAATCTTCTTACATTGTTTTATATTTTATCATAAATTAATTATCTCTAAAGAACCATCGTATCTTTTTAGAAAAATACAATTTAGATCAGACGTACAACATATCAACATTAGGCTGATTAAAAAAAAAATAATTAATTTTTTTTTCGAAATCCTCATGTAAAAACTTTCGAGAAGGTGTTAAAAGATACCTGTGAAAACGAGAGCCCTTAATATTATTATTAAGAGGTCGTGAATCGCAGGTTTCTATTTCCCATTTAAATACCACGGATTTTTTTTTTAATTTTGGAATTTTGTAACTCTGAAGCGGTTGAATGGATTGTCAAACCAAAACTTATTCTTATAGGAAATTTGACGCTCTACAAAAAAGTATTTGGAAATTTTTTGATTATCGTAGCCATGTAAAAGTGATTCGAGGTCAAAGTTAAAATTACAATAAAATTCCATTTTTTTTCAACTATTATATTATTAATTTTTTTCAAAATTTTGCTTCTTATGGTCACTTTTTTCCATAGTTACATTTATAGTTAAGGACATCAGTTATGAATTATCAGTTTTAGATTTCCAATCAATAGTATTCTTAAACCCAAACTATGTTAAGATTATCAGTGATAAGTCGAGAAGTTCCTTGCAATCATTTCTTGGCTGAGCAACCTGTTTAATAAAAAATTCGTTAATTGAAATCATCAAACGCAAATTTTCAACTGTTTCAAACACAAAATAATAATATACCTTTAATAAATTATTAATTAGGTTAATCAATTCAAGTCTGTTCATTAAAAATGTATTTGCAATTAATTCATCTTGTATGCCACTTTGGTACTTTGATTGATCGATTTCGCTCCAAAAATTTTTGAAACGTCAAAAAATTGGAACGTTAGGACCAGAAGTTGTCGGCCAAAAAACTTCAAAAACTCCTTTTAAAATAATTTCAAAAATATGGTGGCGACAAGGTAACCAAATTTGTTTCCGGTTCATTTTTTTTTTTCAATCAACGCAGATGTACACCATTTAGTATTCCAATAAATTTATAGATAAGTCCAATAAATTAGAGCAAAAAAAATAATGTCAACTATTAATTAATTTTCAATCATTTAAATAAGATAACAAAACAAACCATACCAGTATTAACTGCTGTAGTGTCAAAGCAGATTGCCTTGATGTTAGAAGTAACTTTCCACTCTTCCAATGTATTTAATATTGCTACAGAATGATTTTCTGCAGTTCCATCAGATACTTTTGGTAAACCGAGGAGTTGATTGACATTCGAAGTAGATAATATGATTGCAATTCTATCTACAGTTTCAGAACCAGCCAAATCAGCTAGAAGCTTGCCATCCCAATGAACAGTGTAACGATCTTCAGCTTTGAACTCATTTTTCAAGTGTTCAGCGATAGTTTTTCTAAACTCTATACGACCTCGTCGAATAGTACTATAGCTTAAGTTTAATGTTTCTATATTTATTCCAATGCTTTGGTAAGCAGCAGCTAAAACAAAAGTAGCATTTCGGTTACTAACGTTTGCTCTATCAAGGGGAGATGCAAGTTCAGGAGTCATAACATCAATTTTGGGAGGCGGATTGAGCTGACTGAAAGAAGGTTCATAGTCAGAAACGATTGCTAATTTCTGACTACCAAATGTTGTTTCTGTATCAGTTGACGATTGGACACGTACCAGAGCACCACTATCCTGAACTTGATTATCAAATGTAGGCGGATCAATATCTGTGGAAATAATATGTATTAACAAATATTTTTGATAAAAAAATAGACATTGGATTAAGCAGAATTCTATTTGAAATACTAAATGCAATAAATATTTTTTTTCTAGGAAATAAAATGATTAATAACCATTAACATCCATAGTATCTTGATCAGTTTTTTCGTTTGAAACACTGGGGTCAATAAATCCATAACGCTTGGTAGATCTTTGAGCTTCTAAAAATAGTTGCTTTGTATCGTCAAGTTTCTGCTTTGGATCTAAACGAGCAATATCGAATAATTTACCAAATTTTTCTTTAAACATTGCCTCGTTTTTTTTTCTGCGTTGGAGACTTTTTTCTGTATTGACTTTTTTTGAGTTTTAACCATTGATTAAATAACTTTAAAACTTTTTGCACAGCATGAAAATTTTTACAAGTTGGAAGTTCAGCTTGCAACCATTTCTCTTCAACTTTTTTTATTGTAACCGAAGCACTTTGTTTTAATGTTAGCTTATGTATAAAATGCTGATATAAAAATAATGACAGAACCTCTTTATTTCTTGGTAATTTTCGACCAACAAAATTTTCCTGAATCTCACCGATTAAGTATTATTTTAAATTCATTATATTTGATGGAATAATTAACAAAATAACTACAAAGTTACAGAGCAAAACTATAAATAGCACTATCCAACGAAAAATTCAAAAGAGAATGTCAAAACAATGTGACACAGTGTAAAGCAAAATCATAACTTTTGTCTTTTTGGTTATGTCGGTAAAGAGGTGCACTTTATTTTACAATAAATTACTGTTGGAAATTTTTTTATGCATTAAGTTACTTCAGTTGATTCGTGAAATAAAAAGTGTCTAAGTAAAAGTTTTTATTACAAAACAATTTATATAAAAGACTTAAAATACTCACCAAATGATCAAAACACATCATAAAATGTGATTTAGAACAAAATATTTTAAAAAAATTGATAATTTCATCGAAATCTGAAAAAAAAAAGATAGAATTTTTTTGTAACTTTAATTTTGACCTCGAATAACTTCTACATGGTTAAAATAATCAAAAATTTTCCAAATACTTTTTTGTAGAGCGTCAAATTTCCTATAAGAATAATTTTTGGTTTGACAATCCATTCAACCGGTTCAGAGTTACAAAATTCCAAAATTAAAAAAAAAAAGGATTTCGAAAACAAAATTAATTATTTTTTTTGAATCAGCCTAATCAAGATACGTTTTCACTCTTACTTGACGCCGCCTATTCACTTTATTTTCCTCTTCGAATCATCCAGGTTATACAACAGATTTCCGAGACATCTTCTTACTTGCTCATTTAGCACTATAAAAATAAAATAGAAAACATGTTATTTACTAATGAACTAACATTTCAGACTTGTGCTTTAAATTTTCGTTGTCTATTTAGTATATTATTATTTCTGCGTCATTAACATGAAGTTACTTGAACTTAGCTTGTCTTTATTATCATTATTATTAATATTTTTAATTAGTTTAGTTAAATAGGTTGAGTGGAAGAAGGGACTTACTCTTGCTTGCCTTTTGGCAAATATTGTATTATACTTATCCATATTTTGTTTTTTTTGTTCTTTGTCAATAAAGCTTTTATTATTATTATAATTATAAATCTTGAATTACTATATCCTTTTATACTTAAGTTCAAAATTTACACAGCATATAAATCTATTAAATCCTTTTTTAAGTTATTTCGAATTGAAGCTCAGAAATACATTATTTCTCTAATAACCCAATCCGGCATCTAAATGTTATTGTGAAGTTTTTGCGAGTGCCGCGCTGCGTCACGTTGTAGCTTCTAATTATTTTATTTGTCTGTTCCCGTTCCAATTAAGCGATCCTTCAAATGGACACCGTGGGCGAGAAGAGAATCGCAGTTCAAACAAGGAAACAGTTCCTTCGTGACTGGTATCGTTTGGGAAATGCCACGATAGGAGAGCCATAGTGAATTATAACGTGAACGGAAAGTGATAGACGAGCTTTTCTATATTACTGCGTATAGACAGATGCCAGTTAATCACCGGTAAAAAGGATCTACGCCGCGTCTGATACTTCCAGGACTATACATCAAATGAATTCAGATAAATGGTTGCCTATTTGGGAGCATGATCGTGATTAACTTCGGCCCGATATAATGGATTTTGTGTTATTCTGAAATAAAACAGGAGCACAAAGCGCAACGAAAGCACTATTCCATGGGAGGGAGTCGAAGCGGTGCCGGTGGTCCTATTGTGGCCCAGATCAGGGCGACGCTATTCATTTAGAGGACCGACCGACCGAATTACATATTTGCAAACGTCCGCTCTTAAGAGCTATCGTTTCACATAAATTTCTCTTATTTGTTTTATCGCTTAAACAGAGCACAGAAACTTCACTTAAAAAAACTATCAGAATTAATTAAAAATTTGAAGTTGCTATAATTCTCTTTGAACATTAAATTCAGTAATAATGCAGTTTCTATATTTTTTTTTTTTCATTTTCCTTTTGATTGTAGAAAAGATGAATAAATTTAATTGGTTTTTAAATTTGCAATAAATTATCTTTTCTAGATCATGACTATATAAGGTAACACTAAAACTAAAATTAAGAGTAATTGACCAGTGGTTAACTTTATACACTCACTTGCAACTAAAATTAGAATATTACCGAATATTATGTCGTTCTGCTAGAACGCTTTTTCAAGAACTGTTCGTGGTGATTTTAGTAACGGAGCTGACCTTACAACGTTTTTTTCATTATTTTTAAAATATTTTTCAGAACTGGGGTGAATCGTTTAGGTTTTATTGTAGATGTAGATATAGATGGTATCTGTCACTTTTTTCTTCTCAACCAATAGGAATACGTAATTTTAAGTGCGAATCAATTTAAATTTAAAATCCTAAAACTTACTATTAAAGATAGCTTGCAAATAACGATCTTCAATTGAAAAAATAAATTAAACACACCAGATTATTTTTGTTTGTCTTAAGAGCGTTCGTACAATTTTTCGGGTATAAGAGTTTCAATGCTATTCTGTTTCCCAAATTATGCAAAAACTAAAGAATATTTTTAAAAAAATATAAAAGTACAATATAGAACGAATTGGTATCTAGAGAAGTGCTGGCTTGACAACATCGCAATAATTTTGTTAAGGAAACAGAAGGCGGTTGAAAACTGTAAAAATAACAACAGATTTTCATTTCACAAAAATAATAAGTCAGTTTTTTTTGTTATTTATATAAATCATCTGCTTTCCAAAGTAATAAATCAGAAGGAAAATTACCGAAAATCGGTTTCAAAAAGGTCTATTAGTTTGATTAGAAAATGGAAAAAGAACGCTTTTTAATTGAGTTAAAATTCTTTACTAATTTCGGTCTTTCTTCCACGAGGTCCGGTCTCCCTCTCGTTTAAAATCGATAATAATAGACCGATTAAGGTATTCTGTACTTTGCACGTGTATGTTACTTTATTTAAATTAAAACATTTGTGAAGGTTAAACAATTTAAGAAAGATTTTGTAGAATATAAATCATTTTTATAAAAATTAGTAAACGTTGCTGTATATATACGATATTCTGAAAGGTAAATCACATTTATGTGATTATAAATTTTTTTATTTATTTTTCTAATATATATACAGTGTCTCGCGAAAAGCCTGCTCCATTTGGAAAAATTTTTATTGACACTTTTTTCAGAAAATGTTATTCCTGATAAAACTTGGTGTTTAATTTTAAACCTGAAACTTTCTTTATTTTAAATATAAATTTGGCTGCGCAGTGAACTAGGTACCCATCTAGGAACCCACATTTTTACATTTAAAATTAATTTAAAACAATGTATGTAAGCCCATATAGTACTTTTTAGTTAATAAAATTAACCTAGTTTACGTAGATTAAAAGAGTTTAAAAATTTTTGCTTTCTTGGTGCGTCGTATGATTTCACTTTGTATATGTTTAGGTACAGATAATTATTAATACTAGCAGTTTATTTTTAAATCATTAAAATAATATATTGTTAATCCAAAAAAGGCAAACAAAAAAATCCTTGCCACATACAGTGCAACAATGAAAATTAAATATATAAATATAGCATGTTATATATTAAGGGACTAATAAATTTTAGTCCTAAGAGAGTAAAAACGACACTTCAATCCCTAAAATGAAGGAGTAAATTGCATGTTATAGTTCCTTCGGTATAAAAAATATTTATTTATGCAACAAGTGTGTAAAGTTACCCTTTTTTGACGAATAGGAATGTTGTCACACTCACTTACGGCTTGTGCGACAATCACATGAGTCAAAAAAGGGAATTTTCACACGAGTTGCATACACTATTTTTTCTACTACCGTACACATTATCCACTAATATAAGAAATATAAAAGTTAATCTTTTTACTAGTGCGTAAAGTACATAGTGATTTGGATTCAGAAATGAATCTTGAACTTATACTTTTGTCGTGTTCTGTGATGATATACTAATGAAAGTTTAGAGATTGACAGTTCTTCTAATCCACACAGCCACGTCCTATTTACTTTTACCAAAATCGACATATACGGTCTGTTTACTTTTAATTAAATCGATGACATTTAGAGAATATTATAATTAAAATAAAAACTGTTGATAATTTGTTGGGAACTAAAAAGATGTAAGCAAAAATAATTTTCTTATTTGTCTTAGAAAGATATAGCATATAAATGGTAATATAAAATAAAACGTTATATTTTGTTGCTATGTACAATTTTTGTCAAATTTTATTTTTTTTTCACTAGTTCGTAAAGGGTTTTACACTCCGTGGAGTGCGTAAAGTAAAATTTGACAATTATTTTGTTTAGTAGTGCGTAAAGTAAGGTAATTGTAATTTACGCACTAGTGAAAGAAAGGTACTTTTATATTTTTAATATTAGTAGATAATGTGTACGGAAGTAGAAAAAATATTGTATACAACTCGTTTGTAAAGTGTTAAGATAATAAACACACTAGGTTACAGAATACTTTATAAACACTATCAAAATTATAATAATATTTAATATTAATATTCAGATAAAAGTATCCACCTTAAGTAACTTTTGAAGGACTGATTATTACAAAAAACAAAAAAATACATCAATTAATATTCGAAGGGGGAGATATCGTGCCATATTTAAGGTTGCTGAAAAAGTCACCCTTTCACCCCTACTATCATCCCTTCAATTTTTTTAAATGGCTTCCCCCATTTTTTTATCCATTTTTGGATTGTTCTCGTTTAACTGATTTCAAAAATGTATAAAACATAGAGTTTAAAATAATTAGTTTATGATCTACAGGGTTCCATTATTTGAGTGACAAATTTTTACATCTCACCTTACTGACTGCAGCAAAATTGGATTTAGAATACATTGGGGTCTATTCTGTAAAAATTCCTTTATATTTAACGGCCTTTAAAAATATTTTTTGGAGTGAGGGTAGCCATATGTGAGTAGTAGGGATTAAGTGTAAAAGTTAAAGAAAAGGTCCTTTATTTCTCACAAGTCAAATAAAGGACCTTTTCTTTAACCTTTACACTTAATCTTTAAAAATATTTTCTTCTTTACTTCTGTCATTATTTAAACGGATGTTTAAAATAAATTAGAGTACTATCTTAAAGAAATCTGTTTAAATAGTGACAGAAGTACATTAACGAATACAAATATACTTTTAAAGGCTGCCAATATTTTTAAAGGCCGTTAAATACAGTATGTCGCTAAAGTATGGAATAAATTCATTATTTCTAAAATAATCGACTTTTGAAAAAAATCCAAAAACAGGTCAATTTTAATTTTTGAATCGTCATCACATGATGTAGATGTAACGAACATTACGTCACCAGTATTACCGTGGTGACGTAATCGGCAATTTTTTTAAATGCAACCATGTGTCTCAAAACACCTCATTGGAAAACTTTTTGGTCGACCCTGTAGAAATAAATATTCAAATAATTACATTGTTGTAAAGACGATTAGAAGACCTTTCCAATGAGGTGTTTTGAGACACATGGTTGCATTTAAAAAAATTGCCGATTACGTCACCACGGTAATACTGGTGACGTAATGTTCGTTACATCTACATCATGTGATGACGATTCAAAAATTAAAATTGACCTGTTTTTGGATTTTTTTCAAAAGTCGATTATTTTAGAAATAATGAATTTATTCCATACATTAGCGACATACTGTATAAAGGAATTTTTACAGAATAGACCCCATTATACCTTAATCGTACCGCTAAAAACTTGTTGCGGTTTTTTATGATACATGGTAAGGGTACTGGAGATTTGAAAAATGAATTTAAATTACTTTTATAGTGTATTTTGATACATGTGCACATTGATTTGTTGAGGTTATTTATTTGATTTGAAAATGGTTTACAGTTTACAAGAAAGAATTGAACTTGTAGGTTTATACTACAAAAATAACAGTTCTGCACGAGCTGCTGCTAGAATTTTCAACGAAACACACCAAGGAGGTCATTCAACTCATAAGTATGTAATTAATCTTATGCATAAATTTACATCAACCGGGTCAGTTGGCAATAAAAAACATAACCGACTGGAACTCGTAAATAACGAAGCAATTGAAGTCGCAGTTTTAGGACAAGTAAGTCTTGAAAATCAACAAGCACAGTCACTGACAACAATAAGCAGAGAAGTAGGTGTTTCATCTTCCACAGTTTATTGAATATTACACAAGCATAAGTACCATCCATACAAAATTAAATTGGTTCAAGAGTTGTATGAAGATGATTTTGATCGTCGTCTTGACTTTTGTGAACTATTGAGTCAGCGCCTGACTGACAATCCACATTTGTTGCACAACCTTTGTTTTTCGGATGAATGCACATTTTCAGTTAATGGTTTAGTTAATAGACATAATTGCAGATATTGGGCTGAGAGTGATCCACATGTTGTGCGTGAATACCACACACAGAATCCTCAAAAGTTAAATGTATGGTGTGGTATCCTAGGTGACCACATAGTCGGACCTTTCTTTTTAGACGGAAACTTAAATGGAGAGTCATATCTTGAGTTATTGAGAGAAGTAATTGATCCACGTATTACAACAATAATAGAAAATGATCATAATCTTTCTGAAGATTTGCTTGTCTTTCAACAGGATGGAGCGCCTCCACATTTTGCTTTGCCAGTACGACAATTTTTAAATGAAACTTTCCCCAATCGTTGGATAGGTAGAAGAGGCTCGATGATGAAGTGGCCACCTAGATCACCGGATTTATCACCTCTAGACTTCTTTTTATGGGGTTATTTAAAAACAAAAAATTATGCTACCCAACCAGAATCTTTAGAAGATTTACGACAAAGAATAGAGTATGAATGCCTACATTTAAATGCACACGTGTTCGGTAATGTCAGGGAGGCTTATCAATCTAGGTTATACCATTGTATGGAAGTAAATGGTGGACATTTTGAACAATTTTTATAATAAATTTTGAAAATGAAATATTCGTTTTGTCATTGGAAACGCTTGTGTCAAAATCTTTAAAATAAAAGTTTTGCACAATTCAATTTTATTTTAATTTAAAATTCTGTAGATCGTAAACTAATTACTTTAATCCCTATGTTTTATACATTTTTGAAATCAGTTAAACCAGAGCAATCCAAAAATGGATAAAAAAATGGGGCAAACCATTTAAAAAAATTGAAGGGATGATAGTAGGGGTGAAAGGGTGACTTTTTTAGCAAACTTAAATATGGCACGATATCTCCCCCTTCGAATATTAATTGTCGTATTTTTTTGTTTTTTGTAATAATCAGTCCTTCAAAAGTTACTTAAGGTGGATACTTTTATCTGAAAAGCACTGTATATTATAGATTATAGATTACAATAAAATATTCATTATTTACAATTTCTTCCAATAATTATGGTAAATAATGTTCGAAATAAAAGTTCGTTAATTTTGACAACATTTTCCTCTAAATATTTTGGTCCCTTTTAATTCTTTAATAAAGAATTATTTTTGTGTCCATATAGTAAAATAACAAAATTTTCTTTTATTCACATAAAGTTGACCCTGCACTTGATAATAGTATGGATCTGTTTCTGTTAACCTATAGTTACCGTTAACTTTTTCCATATATTTTAAAAAAATTTTATCAATAGCCTCTTCTGGTGTATAATTTTTCGCTGAAGGAGGACACTTGACTTCCTCCAAAAGGTTTTTACCGATTAAGCCATCTGGAATTGCAGCCAAAAATAAATGTTCGGAATCTATGAAGATATTTTACTATCTAAAGATTCACTCAACTCCCTTAAAGCTCTGTCTTCATTTTCTATACCATAATTAGTATTTTTATTGCCAGAAAATATACTTTTTAATATGTCTATGGCAACTTTATTTTTATTAGTAGATGCCCGAAGTCTACAAATTCGTCCCAAATTTGAGGAAGTTAATCTTTTTCGTCGCTCCTCAAACCATTCATCGTATTTTCTTTGGCTTAAGGTTTTCTCAAAAATATTTTGTGCTTCTATGCTGGAACTCTTTAAATTTTCAAGAAATTGATGCTTCATTTTTTTAAATTCATCGGGGTCAATTTCCAAAATTTTGGCCATAATGCTCATCTGCTAGTTGTGATGATCTCTTCTCATGCTTTTTAAATTTTATTCTTTTTTTTAGATTCAGTCCTCTTTTTTCCACATGTAATGGCCAGGACTTTTCCTTGTAATGTTTTTATAGAATGAGGAAAGGTATAGACCTCTAGTGTTATATAATAAAGCTGCAGCATGACATCTCAGTTCAAAACTACCTCTTTACATGTAATTAATTCGTTTCCCGCCTAAAAATTTTGCGATGACGTTGTTATATTATTTTCTTGATATAGATAACAATATATTGTAATGATATCGCAAACTACCAATTTTATTTTTATTTTTAATTAAAGTATAATGTTTATTTTATTTACCTCGGCTGGCCATTTTCTTATAATTTCAACAAAAAAAAAATTTTTTTATATATCTGGTATTTCACAAGTTAAACTGATGTTCCAATTTGGTTATTCCCATTTATATTTATCCAGAATGCATATACACCATCTATGTTAGATTTAGAAATATCTAAATTTGACATGAAATACAAATTGATCGATAGGGAAATTATTAAAAATTGTTCCATTTTAACATGATCTTCAATTTCCTATAGTTTGAAGTAAATAATAAAAAAAAAAATAAAAAAAAAATAAAAAAAAAATTATGCATTAATTAAAATAAACATAAAATTGACTACAGTATATCATTACAAATGGCGCCCAACGTGGGGCAGTTAAGCTGTCAAACTGACAAGTGTGCGTTTAAACTTGTCATATTTAAAAAGTATGCTATAAGTTGTCATATTTTGTACAGTGGTACAGAAATATAGGTACAAATAAATTTGTTAAACAAATATATTAAATAAAATATCAAAAAAAAAAAAAAGTATATCTGAATAAAATCAAGGTGTGACAATAGTGTTGATTATAACATAAAATAAACTATTACTATGGAAAAGATGGAAGAAAGCAATAAAGAAAAAAATGAAGAGAAACAGAAAGAAGAAGAAGAAGAAGAAGAAGAAGAAGAAGAAGAAGAAGAAGAAGAAGAAGAAGAAGAAGAAGAAGAAGAAAGAAGTACAAGAATTACAATAGGAAAAGAAAGTAGTAAGATTGAAGAGATGAGTGTATCAGAAATGATGAGAGTAATGATGGGAAACATGAATAAAATGGCAGAAAAGATGAATAAATTGGCAGAAAACATGAATAAATGGGAACAAAGATGAATAAAATGGAGAAAAATATTCAAAAAATAGATGACATAAAAGAAGATATGAAAGAGTTAAAACCAGTAAAAAAAGAAATGGTTATGAAATTAGAAGAATTCAAGATAGATTTAGAAGATAAAGAAGAAACAAAGAAGAAAATAAAAGAAATAGATATAGAAGATATTAAAAAGGACGTGAAAATAACAGAGTTTGAAAATTTGCAAGAAAAAAGATTTGAAGTATTTGAAAGAAAAACAGAATTTAAAGAATAAATGAGAAAAGAAATAAAGAAAATAGAGTTAAATAGACAAGATGATGTAGAAAGGATAATTAGTTTAAAAAATAAATGGATAAATACTATTACAAAAATTGATACTAAAATGGAACAGAATGTAAAAGAAATGGAACAAAGGATTATTAAAGGAAATAAGATGGGAACAAGAATTATTAAAAACCAAAGGATAACTAAAAATAAGGAAAAGGTAATTCCTAAAATAATATGGGAAAAAGTAGGAAGATTAAGAAGAAAAATTAAAAATAGAATTTTGTCTGAAAAGGAAAAGACGAGAAATAAATTTAAAGAGAAGCAGAGATGTTAAAACAAAAGGACAATGAAAAAGAAATATGTGACTAGGATAAGAAAAGGACTATGAGCTTACGAAACATGAATTAATAATTAGTAAATATTTAGAATGGTTTAGTAAAATAACAGATTAGTGAAATTAGAGGTAATGAATTTATTAATAGTGGAATAGCAATTGCAGAATAAATGAACAAAATAAAAGATAATAATAATAATAATAATAAAAAATTAATAAATTTAAAATAAAATTTTAAGGAAATTTGCATTTGAAATTTTACATAAATGAAAAATTTCAAATGTAAATTTGGGAAGTTGTAATGAAAACACCCTATATACAACTTTAAATAATAATAATAATCTAATGATAATAACCGTACTAATAATAATAATAACAACAATAATAATATAATAATAACAAAAATAATAATAATAACTTTAAGAAATAAAATAATGTTGGAAATGTTATACCCTGTATATTAAAATTTGGTATAAGAGAGTCATAAGTGAAGACTATGGGTAAGTAAGTAGAAAAGGGTGGTTTCTAGGTTTGATGATTATTGATTGTCAATTTTGAAATTAAGGAAAAGAATAATGTCAAAAATTTTTGTAGTAGAAATTTATTTTTAAAAGATATGGTCAAGACGAATTAAAAAAAACTGATAGCACATTTTGAATAAACAAATTTATCTAACCAAACATAGAACTACAGTTAAAAGTTATGAGCTATATGGTATAAAATAGTTATAGAAAAACATTCGTAATAATTGTGTTCCGGCGAGGCAGACATAGAAAACTGAGAGGAGAAATAAAGCGAAGACAGTAATGGAAACAAAGAGTTTCAAGATGAACTGTGAGTAACATTTTTATAAACTGATTACTTTCAATAATTTGTGTAAAAAAGACATTGCCAATAGTTATTTCTGTAGAATTTAATTTTAGTATATAGTTTAGTGAGTATGAATGAAGAGCGAATGGATTTAGAGTAGTTTTAGTAATATAGGACACTATAACCCCCATGAATGTAAATAGCGGGGCAATTTGGTTATTTTGAGTTTTAATACTGTTTAAAATAAATCTTGTGTTTTGGTTTGAATATTTGTTTATTTATTTAGTTGGATATACAGGGTATAGAACAAATCAAGTCATAATTTTTAATTTTTTATTGATTATTGACAAAATTAAATTAAAATAAAATTATAAAATAGAATTAAAATAAAATTAAAATATAATTAAAATAATATTAAAATAAAATTTAAATAAAATTAAAACAAAATTCAAATAGATTACATAAAAAAAATTAAACAAAATAAAACAGTATTAATATTATAATTTGAAGCACCCCTGATATAAAAAAAAAAAAAAAAAAAAAAAAAAAAAAAAAAAAAAAAAATTATGCATTAATTAAAATAAACATAAAATTGACTACAGTATATCATTACAATATCTTTCATCAAAGAGATTTAATAAAGGTGAGTTATTAATATCTAATTGATCATTTAATAGGTTATCTGAATTTTCATTTTAATTTGCTAGGACATGTTAAAAGCCTATAATAATTAAAACTTAAAAAATGTATACATTAAAAAACGTTGTACTAAATGTATTATTAACGGCCAGTCTATAAGCTCATTTTAGTACCTACAAATATGTAGCACATTTTGATAGTTATACTATTGATTATCAATAAATTGAATTTGTGATAAAGGACTTTTCTTTGCAATCTTCGTACTCAATCTCAATCACTCACATATGGCTATCCTCACTCTTAATATTGATTATCAGATGGAGCGATATGGTAAATCGTAGTAAATATTCGTAGCTCCAAGCTCATCCTTGATCGAAATGGATGTTAAAATCGATGTTTGTCAAATATGTAGGCGGATGATCAATAATAACATACAGTACATCTTCAGCACTTAAAAAAAAAAATGGATTTTATTCTTTGTATACTTAAAAATAACAAATACCCCATGGTTTTGCTTGTTGTCAGCTACCAGTTCTAAAGCTGTCCATAAATTACAAGTAAGTATCGCAAAATTATAAGATGCATGGCTGGGAAACTTAATCGTGAAAGCAGAACTCCTATACAAATAAAATCTAGATATAGTGCATTCTGTATTGTAAAGCGGTAGCACTGCGTAAAATATCAGCTTCAAGTCTATGCAAATGGAAGAGAACGTGGGTCCATTGTTGTTTTAAGCGGCTTAACGGTCCGTTAGCCCAAACTCGGGCTTAATATCAGTGGATGTGGCCAAAGTTCTCTCCTCATTTGTTGCGTACAATAGGTGTGCCGTGTTTAGAGATAAATCAATTAGGAAACGGGCCTCGGCAGTCAAATGCTAGACTTTGCAGGGTCAATGAAAATTTGCAATTCATGGCAAAACGAATTCGCCATAAATTTCCAGAACCCAAACTTAGTTGAATCAATTAATTTGGACCATTTCGGGTCGGCCGGTCGGCGCGCAATGTGCTGACAAAGTCAATAAATTTATCACTTAATAGTTCATTATTTTTCAAGTGGCGACCGGCTACGTCCACTCCGGAGTTATGTGGGTACGCCACTTTGCTGTTTTATTTTCTCTTAAAAGCATTGTCATGCAAATGGTTTTCAAATTGAATTTTTGTTGAGTTTATTTGGGTTATAAACAAAACTACATTGGCGTGCGTGAGATTTATGCCAAAAATCTATTCTGAACATATTTAAAAGTTGACTGAATAAAGGTAAGATAACTTTTAGTTGTAGAGGATGTGCTGGGATGGACTGAAAAAATCAAAGTTAAAATTTTAAATTAACCCAGATGAACCTACCGATCTGTTAAAATAACATTGGTATAATACACGGAAAAAAATGTGACTAGAAAATTTTACTACAATGTTGTAGTAGTAGACTTGTAGAAAAATACTTAACAATTTGTAGAAAATTTTACTACAATTTATAGTTAAAAACTATTAATTATTGTTGCAATTGAATTGTCGAATAAAATGCTACAACAATAGGAAAGAAGTCCACAATGTTTAGTATATTTTACTATTGTTTGTATAAGTAGAAATTTATTACAATTATCGTAATTACTACTGCTAACTTCTGCAAAAATTTGTACAAATATTAATAATTATCTCTACAAAAAATAGTAATTTTCTCTACAAAAAATAGTAATACTTTACATCCCTTCTTCAAAAATATTCTATAATATTGTAGAAATTCTAAGTCATGTGAACAAAACAGAATTCTGCTATTGGCCAACGTTTTCTGACGTCGATCATAAACGGCCAGACATCAGTAGCCGTTCGCCATGTTCACATAACAAAGCATGGTACATATACGAGTACCTATAACACATTATTATATTATAAGCACCGATGCGTTTGAGAAAATTTTAATAATAAATTCTATTGGTGGTAAGTACATTTATTATTGTTTCTGAATAATTAACTTTTAGATAACTAATTTAAATAACCTTAGCAGATTATTTTAAAAAAATAGTTGTGGCCAACGATCGAATGTTGTGCCCAACGATCGAATTTTGTGCCAAGTTCAATGATGTTTTTTGTCTTAATTGTAACATACCTACTTTCTCATTTTTGTTAGTTATCTGACTTAGTCATTTAATATCCAAATCAGTGTAAAGGTGATAAATATCCCCGTTTTAAGGGTATGAACAGTTCAATTGTTATTAATTTTTATTTCATATTTTTCAGGTGCAGAAAAGCCAACTGAGACTGAGGATGCTATTATTACTGTTATGTATTACATAATGTAATTAAGACTTTGTATCTTTTATATTAAAACAATAAATTGAATATTTTATTAAGGAACATTTTTTTCTAGGTTATAATTATAATAATTATGGAATACTACTACAAGTTTTATTAAAAATTACTACAATTTGTATAAATTTTTACTATTTATTGTGTAAAATTTTCGTATTTATTTTCATAAAACGCAATACATTTTTAATATAAATTCATACAATGAATAGCAAAAATTATAACAATTTGTAGAACAATTCTTATGATGCATTTGGATCTTTTTACTAAATATTGTAGATAATAACTCTACAATACATTCTCCACAAATATTTGGAAATTTTTACTACAAATTATCCCTGTCCCTATATGTACTATTTATTGTAGAGAAAAAATCTACAATTGTAGAAATTTGTTCTACAATTTTTTTTCCGTGTAGCGTTCTACATACTAACTTCCAAATTTTGAGACAGATGGCGATACCAATATCGTATCAGTGACAAAATATCTTTTAATTTTTTATTATATCATTGTTCACGAGTAATAGCGAAAGTGTTTATAGCTATCAATTTTTATTTGTTTGTTTTTATTTTTGCGTCATGGATTCTTGGAGGTAAGTGAATCAAGAAGGTTTACTATATTTTGAAATAAATAGTATATTGGGTATTTACAGACATTAATAAAGACATGTTAAATGTTTAAAAAATATACCCAACCATTTTTCTCTGTGGGATAGCCTATTGAAAAGGACGTTCCGATAATGGAACGCTAGGATAATATACTCTGTCCATGAAAATGTGACGTAATATTTTCTTTATAGATTTTGTTGTTGCAGACGGTCATTGAAACTCCATGAACTTCTCAAAGAGATAGATAATCTTGATGAAAACTCTTTACCACCAGACAGCATAACAATGTTACCACCCGAAAATGATATTAATGAGAATACTGATGAAGATTCTTGGGATAAAGATCTGGTTTTGCCCAGTAATGTTCTTGGAAGCCAATTGAGGGCTGAAGCATTTTTTACCAATGATAAAGACACCCAAAGGAATGACGAAGACTCTGATAGCGAGGATGATCTACCTCTATCAATACGTGTAGCCAAGAGAAAGATAATATCGGAAAATAGCGATTGAAGAAAAAAAGAAAAGCCTGTGGTCAAATGGTCCATATTTTCTGAGTGGTTAAAAGAATATGGCCCTGGAAATGATAAATCCCTACTAGATTTATTTATGTGCTTTTTTGATAGGAATATAATTCAAATGCTAGTGACTTACACGAATATGTACGCCTCTCAAAATAATCAAATTTCTACTATTTGAGTTCTTATTCTAAGCGGGTTTGTCATCGTAAGTCGTCGTAAAATGTACTGGCAGAATTCTTCAGATTCAAATAATATTCTAATTTATGAAGCACTTTCCTGAGATAGGTTTCAATATAATTATGTCAAATTAACATTGTAATGACAATAATCATCTAAATAATGAAGACAAGTTTTTTAAAATGAGATCCTTGTTCGATTCATTGAACAAGCGATTTCGATTATTTGCGCTCGAAGAAGAAAATCACAGCATTGATGAATCCATGGTGCCTTATTTTAGGGGCCATGGTTGTAAACAATTCATAAAGGTTAAACCAATTCGGTGGGGTTATAAATTTTAGACCGGAACAACTAGATTAGGCTACATAGTATGGTTTGATCCATATCAAGGTTCGTCTACTACTCTCCCAGGCAAATACAAGGAAATGGGACTTGGTACTAGTGTTGTAATACAATATGTTGATACCCTCACAAGTGAGATCTATCGACCCTATTACATATATTGTGATAATTTCTTCACCTCATATTTGCTACTAGAAGAACTGAAAGATAGGGACATTAGGTGAACAGAAACCATAGGAGAAAATAGAATCCCTTCAGATTCAATGGATAAATCAAAAGTGATAAAAAAGAAACCAAGGGGTTCATTTATCCATAAAACTGGAAATGGGATAATACTGGTTTGCAAATGAAATGATAACAATGTAGTATCAATAGCCACAAATTCCCTATCAGTTTAACCCATAAATAAGGTAAAACGATACTCCAGATATGATAAGAAGCATATTTACATAGATCAGATCCATCAGATCCAAAAATACAATGAAAACATGGGAGGAGTAGATAGGGCTAATCAAAATATCTGATTGAACAGAATCTCTATCAGAGGAAAACAGTGGTATTTTCCTCTATTTTGTCAATGAATCGACATGGCTTTTCAAAATGCGTGGCAGCTTCACCGAAAAAACAGTGGTAAAATCGATCAGTTGGCGTTTAGAAGAAGTATAGCGACAACTATTTTGGGGACTTATAAGAAAATTTCTCGAAGGGGGACTTCAAAACTACCACAATACCATAATGAATATTCGAGATATGATATGGTAGATCATTTGGTTAATAGTCCAATCATTATAGTAAGTTCACCTCGGAATTCGAGATACCCAGCTGTAAGTCTGTAAATACTTGTATATTGACACCCTAAAAGTTGTCTCAAAACCTACATATAGTAGGGTGTACGCATCTATTAAATTTCAAGGTCAAAGGTCACAAAAATCGGTTTTTTGCGCTTTTTTTTGTAAATATCTCATTTCCTATGGGTTTTTTGCTATTTGTATTTATTACCAATATTGTAGAATACAAAATTCTCTAAAAATTTTTTTTAAAAAAAAATTTTCATACGGTGAACCGTTTTCGAGATAGATGACGGAGAGCGCGCGGTCACAGCATCACTTCAGGTCAACCGATGCCTCCGGTCGAAAACGCGCTATATATAGTTGATGAAATATCGATAAATCAATGATTATAAATATTTGTCAATTTTTATTAACTATTATATTATATTTTATCATTTTTTTTCCTAACCTATCCACTTTTTATTTAGTATTAATTTATTAAACAACACTTACCTGCCCATATAATTGCAAAATTGTTAATGAAAATATAGGAATTATATTTGAATTTTAACTTAATTAATATTAATAAATTCTTACATGATGAAAAAAAAAAACAAATAAATTATGAATTAATCTTTTTATTAAAAAATTTCATTCAATACATTTATTTTTATTAAAAGTAAAAAAATGGAATAAAAGGTACAAAAACTACAATTTATAATTTTAATAATCTTCTTCCTCTTCATCGTCGTCTTCCGGCTGCTAGTAAATTTCAAACTGGTCTTCATTATCGTCTTCAACGACATTTCTCTCAAGTTCTTCCATGATTTCGGGGTCAAAGGTTCCATCTTCGTTAATGTCGCTCTGATATGGTAGAGCATTGAAACAAGCTTGCCCATTACATTGGCCACAAGCTAAAGAGCATTGCAAGCCCGCTTTTCTGCATCAGCATCGCGAACCACAACCACTCTTGCAGTTGCAGAAAATTGTATTTAGCAAATCTTCTGGAGCAGGTGGTAAAATTGTCATGATAGGCTCCAGAAAATCGTTTCGCATTGCCCAACTCCATACCTGGGGTTCCAAATCATGCCTTAACCAAGTTTAAACTTAATAATATACACGTTTGAAAGGTTGATGAGCAGCTGCTTTTGTTGGTGGAATATTTGAAAGCTGCACAGGTTAATTAAGTTTTGTAGACTTGACGTAATGCATATAACGAAGATGATCGAGACTTTTCACAGATTTCGGAGCATTATAGACTGCCAATAAGATTTGAGTTCCACTCTCTAATAATCTCTGGGCCGAACAATTTTCTTTCTCAAATGCTGCAGCTAGTTCATTCAAATTTGTCAGTTTCTCAAAAACTTTAAAAAATGATTTTTTCCCTTTTTAAAAAGCGCAGAAGTTGTGTCACAGCCACTTAATGTGTGCAGAAATAAAATATGTGTTTTGGAATGAGGATAATTATCAAAACTTTTAGTCAAGTATATCCCCGTTTTTACATTTCCTTTCCCAACTTTTTTAAAGAAAATGTCTTGTTCGTAAGACAGTGTACGCCCAATTAAAATGACAAGTAAATCAATATCTTGTCCTATTATAACTGCAGTTTTTTCAGAATTTGATTCTTCAATTGCAGTTTCAACAATAAGAACATCAGCATTATCTCTGGCTTGTTTAGTAGTAATATTTGCAGCTTGTAATTTTTCAATTAACATATTAATGAGCATATCTTTGTTATTTCGATTTGATAAGAATTTTTCTTGAGTAACTGGTACAACTATTGTTTCATCTTCTCTGCTGCTCCATAGCTTTTACGTTCTTACTGTAATCTGAATTTTTTTAAACAAAATTTGTAGAGAATTTTGTATTCTACAATATTGATAATAAATACAAATAGCAAAAAACCCATAAAAAATGAGATATTTACAAAAAAGCGCAAAAAACCGATTTTTGTGACATTTGACCTTAAAATTTAATAGTTGCGTACACCCTACCATATGTAGGTTTTGAAATAACTTTTAGCGTGTCAATATACAAGTATTTACAGACTTACAGCTGGGTATCTCCAGTTCCGAGATTCTTACCTAATTTAAGCTTAAATGACTGGACTATAAGTATCAAAATAAGCAAACAAGATGCCACGTCTGCCACAAAAATTCATTTTTTTTATGCAAAAAATGTGGAATTTCACTACATCCCAAAGAATGTTTTCAATCGTTTCATACTTATTTAAATTATAAAAACAATAAAAATGTAATATTTTTATGGTTGTTTATTGTCCTACTGAACATCTCATATTTCAAAAACAGAATATTCAAAATACTTTTAAACATTAATTTAGGTTGTAAACTTGTATAACCAAACAAATTTAAAAAAAAAAAAACTCGAAATTTAAAAAATATAGTATCAGGTTTATCTGGGTTAAAAGCTGCCTTAAGACATATACACCGGTTCTTATTTTTTAAAAATTTTAGAAATACGTTTTAAGACCTCTGCTATCCCTTTAGAAAATGTATATAGACAAAGAAATTTACTTTTATCATGACAAAATTGATATCTAGATTTTTAGTAGAAATATAACCCAACTGTTTTCCACATCCCACTACCACCTTTACATAAAAATAGTACCTGCTTTTTAAACATCTTCTCAATGTCAAATCACATAAAAATGTTATTTAAATAGATAAAAATAAAACAAGATGTGTTAATTATTAGAATTCGCAATTTGAAGTTGTCGATGCAACATTTAACAAGTTTTCGGGGTTGGTTTTAAATACGCTTTTTCTTAAATTCGAGCGGTATTATGTGCCTAATCGTCGTACAGCCAACATCTGTGTAACTTTGTTTTTGATTAAGAAATGAAGCGTTGTAAAAAACAATAATAAACAAAAGTTTTAAATTGTAGCTTAACTAGGAGTAAAGTGGAATGTCCTATGGAACCCAACCAATTTAAACCCTCGTATTTTACCGATAATTGAATAAATGCTACGATGTTATTTATTAATACGCTATGAATTAAAATGTTAAAAATATAATGGAAACGAACCAAGTTTTTTAGAAGTTTTCAATGAACTTGTGCCTAAAATTGAAAACATTTGAAAAGAAGTATAGAAGTATTATCAAAAATATAAGAATTGAATAAAATATCCCAGAATAAAGGGAATCAACAGCTATGACGAAAAGAGAAATACATTTAAAATAGAATGTCATAAAAAATTACTTGATATAGTTGCTTGTAAATGTGATTTTTTTGCATGAGAGTATGAAAAGACTCCGAAAGTACCTACTGAGGAACACAATTTGGTTTCTGATCAAAGACCGGTCAGAAAAATGAGCATGAGATATGTAGATTGTGAAGAAACAAATAAAATATTGTCGAATAAATAAAGGCAATCCAGAGAAATCGAAAGGTTTAAAAAATATGGATTTTAAATTACTACAATATTGTCAGGGTTAAATTCCTCTTTGGATGACGACTTTATTAATCCAAACTTATCCTCTACCTTAAGAAACACTAAAATGAGAACAAAGTTACCTACGTTAGGTCTTGTATGCAATAAATGTGGTATAACTGATCGATCAGCTGCTGCGATTGCTAGTGCAGTATTAAAAGATGTAGACATAATTGCCACAGCAGATCTGTCAAAAATAGTTGACAAAAATAAAGTGAGAAGAGAGAGAAAGAAATCTAGAAATACCGCAAGGAACAAGTTTCAAGGTGATAACAGAAGAATAGGAAGTCTGTATTTTGATGGAAAAAGGACAAAAAATTACTGCAAGAGAAGAAAAATGTTGTCAAAGAACACATGCGGTTATCGAGAAATCTGAATCTATATTGGCCACGGAACTCCAACTACAGGGACGGAAAAGTCAATAGAAAAAGCAATATTTGAGTTTTTTCTAAGAACAATTTGTAACTAGTTGATTTGGCGGCTGTATGTTTCGATGTTACCGTTGTTAATACCGGTAATAAAAATGGTGTTAAAAGGTATATTGGAACTTAAAACGTCCTTTATAATGATATATTTGTCAATTACAAGCCAAGGAATTGCCATTAAGACATTTATTCCAGCATTAATATTGCAGCACAGTTTGAACTCGTAAACATTCTGGTGACATCGGGACAGAGCTGGGGAGGATTCGAATCCTATGTGATTCGGGAGGATTCGAATCACATAGGATTCGAATCCTGGAATTCGAATCCTTTTTGAGGATCCGTGAAGGGTACTGGAATACTTAAGAAAAAAATTATCTGTGATCCAGATTCGTGGAGAAACTCCTTAAGAATTCGTATTCACATCACCAATATTAGTCTGGGATCCTTTAAGAGACCAAACTACGCCGGCACGAACGGTCAACTCACGCTTTGACTTGTCGCGAAGTATAAACTGAAATAGACCGATTGTTAATATTTAGAAGTTAAACGTAACAATCTACAAATTAATGTAAAAGAAGGCAGCAAAGCACCTAGGCATTTTGAATTGAAACCTATGCCATACTTTTAGGTTATTTTAAGACTATTTTTATACCCTATTAAAAATGTTATGCTTCTCGTTTTTTGCAAAAATCAAGGTATCTGCTAGCCTCAAACGAACCCAGAAGTACACCTCTGTTTTTTAAAGCTTTTCTCAAAACAACCACACCGTATTTTTAGGCTATGTTTATGCTCTTAAAATATTATAAAACTTTACTAAAAATTGATATTTTTTAATAATACAGGGTGCTTTGTTGGAACAAAGTTAGCCAAGCACCTCGGTTTTTTGTTCTGGAAACATCTTCTTATGTCACATGTTTAAGCTATTTTTAAGCTCTTAAAATATTATAAAACTTTTTAAAAAAATAGTGTTTTTTAAAAAATACAGGGTGCTGTGTTAAAACAGATGTGCTTTGCTGGCTTCGTTTGCAGCTAGCAAAGCACCCTGTATTTTTTAAAAATAATATTTTAAGAGCCTAAATAGCATAAAAATATTGTGTCGGTGTTTTAGGAAAGAAACTTAAAAAACTGAGGTGCACTGTTGACTTCGTTCGAAGCTAGCCAGCAGAACACCTTGATTTTTGCAAAAAACGAGTAACATAAAAATAGCTTTAAAATACAAAAAAATTTGGCATAGGTTTTAACTCAAAATTGCCTAGGTGCCTGCTACCTTCTTTGACATTACAAATTAGGAATGAATATCCAATATAAAAAATCCTAAAATTTAACACTTGCCTTCGTCTGGTGCAGTCTAAACGATTTTTTTTGTTTGCAGGTATAATCGACGGCCTTGAAATTTTGGTGCTATGTAAGGCCAACCAAAAGACATTTTTATTTCATTGTTTGTTTATTTTGTTTTTTGTATTAAAATAAATTATATTTTTTGTAGATTCTAATTTTTTTATGATTCATATTTATAGAAAAAAAAAGTTTATTTTTTCAACATTTTGTATTAACCATTTGTATTCAAGTCATAGTCCATAATAGACACAAAGTTAATATTGAAATTAGATTCGGAAGCATACATAATACCTTGGTATGACACTGACAGTGATTGGTATTCGTGATTCGAAAATATGGATTTGAATCGCTTGTTTCGAATCCTTTTTTATTGCAAAAAGGATTCGGACATAGGATTTGTGATTCGAATCACATCTTGTGATTCGGATTCGTTATTCGAATCAATTTTTTTAGGATTCGTCCCAGTTCTGCATCGGGAAGTCTTTAAAAAAATGTAAACGTCTTAACTTTTACCTCAATAAAATGTGATATTTCTGTAATGTCTAGAGATTCTAATCAATCATATTTAGATGACATTTGCAATGCAATATTAAGAGGCAATTTCTCATAAAATTTAGCATACCGAAATCCTGAGAAATCGTATTCTTCGGATCTATGCTGGAACGGAAAAGTCAACATCAAGCCTTACGGATGTAGCTGAATTCATAAATAAAGTGTATACCCCAATGTGGTTTAATATTAAACTAAATTTCAGTGCCACTAGTGGTAGTTTGCATATATTTAAAACGATTGAATTGTCACGGTATTTAAGACATAATTTAAAAAGTATTGTAGATACGGTAACTCAAAGAAACGCGTATTTTACACAAACAGAAAATATTCTTTTGTGTATGCTTACAGACACTCGTTAATGGGTTAAGCTAGAGAAACCAGTCGAGAAACGATTGAAGTATTTTATGGTACCAAAAATTGATATCAGTTCTACAGACTTCTTTGAGTTAATTTACTGGAATAAGTGCGATGTGACACCGCCTCCTGTTTTAAGGGATTTTACTAATGATAATCTTAGGGACCTTATAAACGAAACCAAAATTCCAGATTTTAATTTTCCGAAGTTCCCTTATCATACTCAATCCGTGGAGAAATGCGTAAAATTAATTGCAGAGTCATCTTCTTTAATAATTGGTCCAGAATCAAGAGATGGCTTTATTCGCTCAAGAATAAAATCAAAAGATACATAGTTCCCTCATGTGACCGACAACCACGCAGATAGTGCCGATAGTGCGAAACTGGCAAAGGAGCAGATGAGTAAAATATCTGTGTACGTATAGGTGTACTACAGGTACCTAGAGTTTATACAGTATGGTTCAAATGAAAGGAATAAATTCATTATAATGGAAGTAGTTGGTTTTTCGAAAAAATGCTCAGACAGGTCAATTTTGTTTACTTAAAGCGCAATTTTTTAAATAAAATTCCATTTTCCCCCACTTTCCATTTTTGGACAGTGACGTCATTGACAATTTTTTTAAGTAGCAACCCCAATTTATTTTTCTTGATTTTGATAGATCTTGCAATTTCCTACTCGGAAACATAATATTTGAAATATCTGACATAACAATTTTTTTTGAAAATATCTCGAATACGGTTCATTTTAGAGAAATTATGTATATAATAAAACAACTTTTATTTGAACAATTTTTATAAAAAAATATTTTGTCAAATTTCTTGAATACGGACCATTTTAGGAAAATTTTGTATGAAACAAAAATTATAGATAATTATATAAAAAGTAACTTTTATTTAAAGAATTTTCTTCTCCAAACGTAAATAACAGATATATTCCATAAAATATAAAAATGACCACCTTTAAAGTACCCCCCCAGATGTTCCGACTCTGCCCAAAATCTAATCAGTTCATTAGACGCTGGAATAAAGCTTAAGTTTAAAATTTGGTGTTTTTCTGTGTATCGGTTCATGAGTTATGCGACATACAGAGACACACACACACACACTAACACACACACACTAACACACACACTAACACACACACACTAACACACACACACTAACACACACACACACACACACACACACACACATACACATACATACATACACACACACACACACTTCATCATCGCGAAAATAGTCAAAACGGATTCAGGGGACCTCAAAACGTAAAAATCCATCGAAAACTCGAGGTCGAAAAAAAATCATGATTCCTATACTTTCCTTATATCGGTATACAGATAGGAAAGTAAAAAAATGTTATAATTATTTATTCTTCTGTATTTTTTGGAATATGTTTTTTATTTATTTATTTGTTTTGTGTTGTTTCTGTTTTTTTTTTGTTTAGTTTAAAGTGTTATATTTTGGGATTCTTTTTTGTTTGTCTTTAAAAATGTATGTATGGTTTTTACAATAAAAATTCCAAAATGAAAGCATATGTTTCCTCGTTAAAACACTAAAAACGAATAGCAATAAAGGGGCCCCTAAATATCCAGCGTCCAGGGCCCGAAGTTAGGTTAAACCGGCACTGTTAATTTGTTAGCTCTTATGTTTAATTTGTTAGCTTTTCATGTTTGATTTCTTTAGGTACTTTTTACCATCTTATAAATTTGTTTAGTTTAAATCATGTAATATTAATTTGTTGTTCAAGTAATTTTTACTTTAGCTTCAAAGGACAAAAGAATTAAACATTGGTTAAAAGGGGTAGTAGAGGGCTGAACATGTTATTTAAAAATATTAAAAATAAAGAGTGTGAATACAAACACTAAAATGTTTCTTTCAGTATTCTACGTCAAAATTTTATACTTTTTACCCCCAAAGGGGGCAAAAGAGGGCTGAAAATGCGTATTTAAAAATTTAAAAATAATTACGAAAACTAGGATATTTATTATAAACCTAATTTTTATATTATTTTTTGAAAATATGCCTATTTTGGCCAAGCCTAAGTGAAGGTTGTAGATTCATCTTTATTAAAAGCGGCCTGACGGTTAAAAAAGTTCTGTGGTATATAAAAAATGCGTCGAAAATGCTATTGAAAGTAAAAGGGCAATGTTAACGATTTAGCTTGGTAAACATTTTAACAACTGTTATGACAATTGTAACTGAAAATGTCATTATTTCAAGTGACATTCAGAAACTTGTATTGATATTGTCAAATGATAAAATTTTATTTTCTCTTAGATTCTAAAACGTAGTGAATTGCAGTATATCATAAAACGTTATACGATAAACATCCGTTACCTGATTTCTACGTGCTCGCACGGTCATATAATGTGCCTAGCGCTCAACATAAATTACATAAATATACTTTACTAAGAAATTCTTTAAACAGTTTGCTTATATCACTCACTTTCAGAAGAGCATTTTTGGTTTATTTTTCTAAAGAATAAATGATTAAGAGATTTCATCTTTTAAGATTGAAGAATTTAACTAAAATTCTGAGATTTAAAATGATTTCTATAAATATATAATTTTGATTTGCTAGAATAGAATATAAAACAATTTTCGCCACTCATAACAATTATAATAATGTATTAAGTGAATAAAATACTTTAATGAAAATGTATCCAATAAACAGATTTGTTTTTGTTTGATACTCAATTATTAGACCAGATTATCTTACTTGATAGTTAATAGTTAATGCCGCTATTGCCCCGTGCTTACGCCAGTGGATATAAACAAGACTAGCTAATGGTTATTGCTTTTAGTGCCACGAACTTGAGTAACTTAATAAAGAATAATGCCATTGCCAGTGTGCCAGAAAGGTGGAAAGTGAGGAATTCAATATTCACCAAACTCTCGGGCTTACCAAAAACCAAACACCGTAGCAAGGTAATCGGATTTTGCTTCCAGAAAGCCTGCAAATATTATTATTTTCCTAATGTGGTCTACGGCTGCGTGATTATCTTGGCATAAATACAGTATGGCCATAGAAGGTAACTTGAGGGTAATGTATTATTAGTTTGTCATATCCCACATTTTAAGTAATTCTGTACATACAGTTATTACATGAATTAATTATACAGGGTGTTTTGAAAGTTGTCATTTATTTTAATAACTGGTAGAACTCGTCAAAAGAAGTCGATATACCAAAAATCACTTAAATAAAAGTTGCATAATAAGGGAGTTATAGGTTTTTTAAAATTAAAAACATTCATTATCGGTGAAATGTATTCCATTTTTACAAAAATTGTTCAAAATTGTCACCATTTGTCCGATTAATGCATTGTTTTGCTCGGCGTACCCACGACTCCTGACAGGCCTCAAAAATAAAATCCGGATGTCCGCGAATAACATCACAAGTATTTACAATGCGGTCTTGAAGTTCTTCCACAGTATTTACTTCTCCATCATGATAAACCAACTGTTTTAAATAACCCCACAGAAAAAAATCACAAGGCGTTAGGTCCGGGGAGCGCGCAGGCCAAAAAACGGAACCATTTCTCCCTATACATCTATTCGGAAACTGTTCACTCAAATATTCACGAACTTCTCTTCTGAAATGCGGTGGAGCTCCGTCATTTAGGAACCATATATCCTGCCTAAAATTCAGTGAAACATCTTCTAATAATTCTGGCAGATGGTGTCGAAGAAGATCTAAATAAATGTCACTGGTTAGCCTAGGTGGAAAAAAGTATGGTCCAATAAGCATGCCATTTACTACACCAGCCCAAACATTTAATGAAAATATATATTGGAAATTAGATCTTCTTACGGCATGCTGATTTTCTACTGCCCAAACATGATTGATGTGAAAATTGAATATCCCATTTCGTGTTAATGTGGATTCGTCTGGTATCTAAAATTATTTTCGTACAATCTTCATTTCTCTTCAACTGTTGTAAAAACCACTGGCAAAATTCAACTCTTCTTGGATGATCTTTAGGTTGTAATGCCCGTTGATAATGATAAGGGTAATATTGCACGGAAAAAAATGTGACTAGAAAATTTTACTACAATGTTGTAGTAGTAGACTTGTAGAAAAATACTTAACAATTTGTAGAAAATTTTACTACAATTTATAGTTAAAAACTATTAATTATTGTAGCAATTGAATTGTCGAATAAAATGCTACAACAATAGGAAAGAAGTCCACAATGTTTAGTATATTTTACTATTGTTTGTAGAAGTAGAAATTTATTACAATTATCGTAATTACTACTACTAACTTCTGTAAAAATTTGTACAAATATTAATAATTATCTCTACAAAAAATAGTAATTTTCTCTACAAAAAATAGTAATACTTTACATTCCTTCTTCAAAAATATTCTATAATATTGTAGAAATTCTAAGTCATGTGAACAAAACAGAATTCTGCTATTGGCCAACGTTTTCTGACGTCGATCATAAACGGCCAGACAGCAGTAGCCGTTCGCCATGTTCACATAACAAAGCATGGTACATATACGAGTACCTATAACACATTATATTATAAGCACCGATGTGTTTGAGAAAATTTTAATAATAAATTCTATTGATGGTAAGTACATTTATTATTGTTTCTGAATAATTTACCTTTAGATAACTAATTTAAATAACCTTAGTAGATTATTTTAAAAAAATAGTTGTGGCCAACGATCGAATGTTGTGCCCAACGATCGAATTTTGTGCCAAGTTCAATGATGTTTTTTGTCTTAATTGTGACATACCTACTTTCTCATTTTTGTTAGTTATTTGACTTAGTCATTTAATATCCAAATCAGTGTAAAGGTGATAAATATCCCCGTTTTAAGGGTATGAACAATTCAATTGGTATTAATTTTTATTTCATATTTTTCAGGTGCAGAAAAGCCAACTGAGACTGAGGGCGCTATTCTTACTGTTATTTATTACATAATGTAATTAAGAATTTGTATCTTTGATATTAAAACAATAAATTGAATATTTTATTAAGGAACATTTTTTTCTAGGTTATAATTATAATAATTATGGAATACTACTACAAATTTTATTAAAAATTACTACAATTTGTATGAATTTTTACTATTTATTGTGGTAAATTTTCGTATTTATTTTCATAAAACGCAATACATTTTTAATATAAATTCATACAATGAATAGCAAAAATTATAACAATTTGTAGAACAATTCTTATGATGCATTTGGATCTTTTTAGTAAATATTGTAGATAATAACTCTACAATACATTCTCCACAAATATTTGGAAATTTTTACTACAAATTGTCCCTGTCCCTATATGTACTATTTATTGTAGAGAAAAAATCTACAATTGTAGAAATTTGTTCTACAATTTTTTTTCCGTGTGTTCCTATCGTATTGTGTTCCATACTTTACTATGGGAAACATCGACTTGAGTTGCTATGGCTCTGGTACTTATTGTTGGGTCATCTTCCACCATTTCCAAAATATTTTCCTCAATTTCTACCATTTCAGGTGGAGCAGGTCATCCAGCGTGACCCACTCGTTGTTCTTTTAAGTATCCTGTCTCACGAATAACTCGAAGTCGAATAACTAAATTTACAAACATCCGTGGAACCGGATGATTTCTTAATGGAAACCTTTCCGCGTAAAGGCGACATGCTGCGGCTGCATTTTGTTGGCACTCTCCGTATGTTAGTATTATGTCCACTAGTTCATTGTTTTCATAAACGTGGGCCATTTTTTCGTACAAAATATCAAAAAGTGATACGAACTAAATGCTTGATACCAATAAATAAGCGAAAATCGTTCTCAAAACCGTAAAAAAAATAGCCATACCTAGACAAGTAAAATTGTCGTAGTAAACAAACAACGATAAGTTTTTACTTGCAGTGATCAGGAATATTAAAATATGCGGATACATACAGTTCATCAAATTTCTAGAGGCTTTGGACGGCTAGACAGAGAAAGCACTACTGACAGGCATCCCGACGGATTTACGCAATGAAAGTACACTCTGCGCATCAAGTATTTCACTATTTCATTCAGACGTAAATGTCAGATGTAAATTTCGCTAAAACATTTCTTTTATTTTCGTTTGTGTTTTTTGCTCATTACAGTTTAATAGAACCTAAGTATGGAGTTTAATAGCAAATTAAGAGGCCGCGTGATTAACAGTCAATCTCGCGAAATAATAGCCAATGTTATAGAGTTTATGAGAAGAGAAGGAAACTTTAATTCACCTTCAATACCATTTAAAAATGTAAATGATCGTGTTGCTGCAGCCACAGGAGTATCTAAAAACACTGTCGTCCGCATTTCTGGAGAGAAAAAAAGAATCGATAACCGTGAGATATCGGAATTTTCATCACCAAGAAAAACCATTAAAAAACCAAAAACAGTTAATGATATAGATGAAGCTGCACAAGAATCAAATTTTATTTTTTTATTATTAGATAGCTATTTTTGTTTCTGAGTTGTGTTCATTTACAGGCTCAATTTTTTTCCGTTTCTCCTTTTTGATTTTATATGGGGTTTTAAGTTGTTTTTGACTTATTTCGACGTAAATCACAACAACACACTTTTTTAATAAAGCAAACAAGTGTTAAGAGGTATATGTACGTGTAAACTACAATTACAAAAAATTGATATGAAACCCATGAAACCACCAACAAAAATATAAAGCTAGCTTCCGTACTAGAACATGGTGTCATTCGTCGAGATAATTTATCGTTTTGTTTAATAGATCAAGAAATGTAAATATTCCCCTGTTATTTTTTATAAAATTATAAGAGAAATAAATTTTTTTCTAAATAGTATAGTTTATTTTGTAGAAAAACAAAATTTCGAAAATTTTAGTAATGTTTCAGAAACAACCGTTATTAATAATAGGTACCATTTTCCTTAATAAGGTAGAAATAAAATATAAACTATTTCCACGATTTACAAAGGCCTACAAAAAAATTATAGGTATTTTCCGCTATCCTATAAAATTTATATTTTCTGACTCAATTTCAAAAGGTTGAAGGAATTCCAAAACACCTTTTATGGCATAATAATTATTTTCAATTCTACATACTATCTTTAGCTGCTTTTAAAAACGTTCTAAGAAAGTCCAATTAGACCAATTTAATCCCTAAACTATTCCACACTTTTAAAATTTAATTACCTAAAAATATTAAAAACTATTTAAAATAATTTATTTAGCAGACTGTACAATAGCTATCTTAGTCACACGTAGCGCGTTCTCTGTCTGGGCGTCGAACACCTCTAGAAATTTGATGAACTGTAGTTTGTATTTGTTTTAGTTTTAAAATTTTGAAATTTCTTTTTACTTCTTTTAATATACAACTTTTATTTAGGTGATTGTTGGTATATCGACTTCTTTTGACGAGTTCTACAAGCTGTTAAAATAAATGACTCAACTTTGAAAACACCCTGTATATTTGTACTCGTGCATCGTCAATTTATAATACGAAACATATTATTTTTATGTAGCTGTATTGCATGCTTTAAGTAGCAATGTGTGTTGTTACGATTACCGGTTACATACTTAGTACACTGAAAAAAGATATTTGTAAAATGTATAGTATTTGATCAACGAATTTTTAATTTGCTTAGCACAATAATATTTTCTGTCATAGTTTGATATTATTTTTGAAAGAAAATTATTATTTATATTAGTGTAATATCGAATATCCTGTTTCTTTCGAGTGCTATGTTTACAAGGTATTTCATTAAGAAACGTGCATGCAAAAAATATAGATATTGTAATGATATTAACCAAAGTAGACTGAAATTTAAGCACAAAAATATAGAATCAACGATAGCATCTCCTATCATTAATCAAAACCCATAAATCCAGTAATATTTAAGAGTTTTTGTTAAAAAAATCGGACGATTGTAAACTGGGCCCGCGGTCAAGAGATTATAAAGGGTACGGATTAAATGTCGTTAATCTCTTTGTAAATTGGGCTACATTTTATTTCTAAGAAAATGTTACAGGTATGAAAACAAATATATTTATTATAATATTTATCAAATACAATACAACAAAAGTCATAATTACAATAAACATAAACACATACTTAAACCTATATATACATCATTTATTAAATTTACCACACAATTTTTTAACCATATCAAATTTACATAATACTTCACGGAAAAAAAATTGTAGAACAAATTTCTACAATTATAGATTTTTTCTCTACAATAAATAGTACATATAGGGACAGGGACAATTTGTAGTAAAAATTTCCAAATATTTGTGGAGAATGTATTGTAGAGTTATTATCTACAATATTTAGTAAAAATATCCAAATGCATCATAAGAATTGTTCTACAAATTGTTATAATTTTTGTTATTTATTGTATGAATTTATATTAAAAATGTATTGCGTTTTACGAAAATAAATACGAAAATTTTACACAATAAATAGTAAAAATTCATACAAATTGTAGTAATTTTTAATAAAATTTGTAGTAGTATTCCATAATTATTATAATTATAACCTAGAAAAAAATGTTCCTTAATAAAATATTCAAATTATTGTTTTAATAAAAAAGATACAAAGTCTTAATTACATTATGTAATAAATAACAGTTATAATAGCGCCCTCAGTCTCAGTTGGCTTTTCTGCACCTGAAAAATATGAAATAAAAATTAATACCAATTGAACTGTTTATACCCTTAAAACGGGGATATTTATCACCTTTACACTGATTTGGATATTAAATGTCTAAGTCAGATAACTAACAAAAATGAGAAAGAAGGTATGTCACAATTAAGACAAAAAAACATCATTGAACTTGGCACAAAATTCGATCGTTCGGCACAATATTCGATCGTTGGCCACAACTATTTTTTTAAAATAATCTACTAAGGTTATTTAAATTAGTTATCTAACGGTAAATTATTCAGAAACAATAATAAATGTACTTACCACCAATATAATTTATTATTAAAATTTTCTCAAACGCATCGGTGCTTATAATATAATATTGTGTTATAGGTACTCGTATATGTACCATGCTTTGTTATGTGAACATGGCGAACGGCTACTGCTGTCTGGCCATTTATGATCGATGTCAGAAAACGTTGGCCAATAGCAGAATTCTATTTTGTTCACATGACTTAGAATTTCTACAATATTATAGAATATTTTTGAATAAAATTGAATTTTTTTTATAAGAAGGGATGTAAAGTATTACTATTTTTTGTAGAGAAAATTACTATTTTTTGTAGAGACAATTACTAATATTTGTACAAATTTTTACAGAAGTTAGTAGTAGTAATTACGATAATTGTAATAAATTTCTACTTCTACAAACAATAGTAAAATATACTAAACATTGTGGACTTCTTTCCTATTGTTGTAGCATTTTATTCTACAATTCAATTGCTACAATAATGAATAGTTTTTAACTATAAATTGTAGTAAAATTTTCTACAAAATATTAAGTATTTTTCTACAAGTCTACTACTACAACATTGTAGTAAAATTTTCTAGTCACATTTTTTTCCATGTTGGTTTTTACAATCATCAATTGTCTTTTCAATATAAATTTGTTTTCTTCTAATGCAAGTTCTGTTTAGTTTTTGGCCCCTTATGCTACTATGTATTTTGCATTCAGCTAGGGATTGGAATTCAATAAGCACTTCACAAAAACTAAAAATATTCGGGTGACTTTTATAAAAACTATTGGCAAAATGATTGTGGAAGGACTCACAAGCATTTGTAGTACGAGACATTGAAGAAGTTGCCTGTGCCCAAATATATGGTGGGTAAATTGAATCTTCTGCTATATATGTTTCCACAATGTAGTCTGCAAATTGTATTATGTTCTCTTGGTTAGGAATAATTGCCATGAAATCTTCATAAAAACAATTTCCCACGTCTTCCGGATTTAAATAGGGCAATCCAAATATGTAATAAAGCCATTTACTTTCTTCAGATTGAACATTCTCATAAACTGAAGACAGACCTAAATTTACTATTTTCCTGTACCATGCTTGTGTTAAATGAAACAAGCAACCTTTTACAGTGGAATTGGGAAACACTGTATTTAAAGGTGTATGAATGGCTTTTTCAAAATCAATTATAAACATGGAAGGCTTAAAAATTAAAGAAAATGATGAACATTGTTCTAAAATGGTTTGGAACAAAATATTATAAGTTTCCAAACGTTTGTTGGGCAATAAAGAATAAATAACAAGAAGATAATAATTATTAACAAAGCAATGTATAGTCACAAGCTGATATGAGAATTGGGGACAATACTGAAAAGTTCCGTCGAGATAAAAGGGATTTACTAAAGATGCTTGGCAAATAAATTCGAAACATTCGAAAAAATAATAATGTTTGACGCTCGGTCATTCTTTAATAAAAAGTTTTCGCCCTTTAAAGTGTGAATTTTCAAAGCATCTAGCGCATCATGGACATCTTTCATATTTTTTGGTAGTGGGGGTAGCTTACTTCTTTTATAATTATACAAATTTCTTTTTTTACAATTAACATCTTCCCAAGTCATTTTCAAATCAGGATTCTTTTTAAATTCCATATGTATTTGTTTGGAGGGTTTTTCAGTAATATCCTCAATGGCTCTCCTTTTTAAGGAATTACTAACTTTCTGGCGATCTGTTTTTTCTGCGTCTACATCATGATTGTGATATAAAAAACTTTCAACAATTTCTCCATTAACGGTGTATATCTTTGCCAAATAATTATTCTTAGCACAACGCCAACGAATTTTTCCTATATTAAATTAAAAGGAAAGACAAATTACACTGAGAGAATTATATTTAAAAAGTTTTTTATTGAAAAATTTCTTGCTACCACAACTAAATTTTCAGCTACAATTAAAAAAATACATTCATGTAAATAAATAAAATGCTTTTTTAAAGTAGTTTTGTCGCTATACAAAAAAAAAATTGTTACCTTTGCAAATATTTTTTTTCAGTCTATAGAACCAGCAAAAATAATTTTTGCTCTCAAAAATAGTGTTTATTTACTAAACATTTATTTTCTGTAGTAGAAATTCAAAATATTAATACGTATATTTTCCATCATAACAATTCGCTTTTTAAGTCCAATAAAAAGTATATTTAGAAAATAACGAACGGTTTCGATCTTGCAAAGTTTTTTTATTAAGATATCAGAAATTCGTTTTTCTATTTTGATAGAACTTGGAGGCTATTTTGAGTACTGAGGGTTAAATGTTTAAGATTTAAATTGTTAACTGCTCATTTGAAATTTCTTCTGTTCACGGTAACAAAATATTTTTTAACTGCAAGAAAAATACTGTTTCACAACTAAAAACCTACTTTTTAAACATAAAAATCTACTTTTTAGTGAGTAAAATTTTACTTTCTAACCACTAAAATTAATATAAACTAAAAAGTAAGTTTTTAGGGACTAAAAAGTAATTCCAAAAAAGTGAATTTATTAACCGTAGCAAAGTACTTTGGCTGTCGCCTATTTTAATAGAGTTTTTTTAAGGATTAATAAATAAATAATATTTAAAAAGTGGGAAATATAACTTACCGTATTTTAAAACTCGAGCTTTTTTAAATTTTGCCCCATATACCGCATACATTTCAGTATTACGATCACTTAAAACTTTTTCTGCATTCATCCTTCAAAGATTCAGTACAAACTAAAGACATAACAGGATTTCGCCTATTTAAATATAAATAAAATTGCGGATTATACAAACAGGTCAATTAAAGAAAAATAAATATTTTTGAGGTAAACAAATCAAAATCATTAAATTGACTGTTAGTACCGAGAATTTTCCTTAAGCCCCCATGCCCAACTTACCCTTTTTTAATTCTTAGGGTCAGGTAAATAATCCCTGACCGCGGGCCCAATTTGCAAACGCCCAAAAAATCAATACAAGTAGTCAGAAATATTTTAATGATAAATAATTAACAATTATAAACTTAAATAAAAAGATTTTTCTATGAAAAATTTAACTAAAATCAATTCATACGGAAATCCCATATGGAATTTCGAAGGGCAATTTTATCAAAAAAAAAAAAGAATTATTAGAAAAAAATTAAATAAAATCAAAATATCAGACCAACAGACAAAACTGAAACACTAAAAGAAACCAAAATCAATAAACTTAATAAGCTAGGTAAAAAAGAAAAACTAATATAAACTCAAAATTAAAATAAAGAAAAATGTAACAACAAAGAACTTTTAACAAAATAAATCCTTAATAAAACTTAAATTCAACAATAAAAGAACAATAACCATCATGAATTGTGATAATATAGGTACAAGTAATAATAAGTTAAAAGTAATTTGGTAATTGTAATTTTGTAAATGCAATACCTTTTTTATTAAATAACAAAGAGTCATGAAACTTGGAAAGTACATTAAGTAAATTATGTACTCGTAAATATAGTAAAAGTGCATAAAATTAGATATTAAAAGAATTTTGGAAAAAAGAATCTTTTGGTTAACCCCGTCTGAAATTCAAGGAATTTTATTCAAATTTTACATCAAGAAGGCTTTGAAAATCGGTTTTATTTAAATTGCAAACGCCGATTGACTTGAGAAATATCACTGGCCCTGTGAACATCTCGCGAATTCAAAATAAAACAAATGCTGTCTCCATAGTAACGATAAAAAAAAATAAATGTGGAGGAATTAAACAAAAAAAAAAACTCTTACCAGATAAAATAACACAAACACAAGTTTTTTTTCATTATCAAACGCAGTAAAGATCGGAAAATCCACAGTAAAAGCAAATCAGAAGATTCCCAGCTCCAAAAACAAATTCCTGAATCTCATCACCAAGATAGGACGAAAATTCCAGGCCAACTAAACATACATCGTAAGTGCGGTCAAAAAACAGTACAGACCCAGGTACTTATAAATGTTTTATTATAAAAATACGATCGTATTTTCACAAAGATAGATAAAGATTATATAAATTATATAAATAAACGATAAATTTGTGAAAATAATACTCAATTGTTGGGTTAAGATCTACGAGAATTTGAGGTTATAGGTGTAGACAACAACAAGCAATAATTTTCCAAATTCACCTAAACAAATAAACTATTCCTATTATTACACAGTACTTACGTATGTTTTAGTACAATAATTCTTCATCAATTTAACAAAATAACTACTGTGTCTCTTCCATATCTCCATAAAGACACACGTCGGTATTTTTATGATTCAAAACAGCAATAGGTAGCAAATAAACTGACTGACTGATAATTCAGTCGCATGATGCTATAAAGGCGGCAAATTTAAATTGAACAATCTTATTTTTTTTTATTCTCCTCAATTCATATGTCAAGGAAATAAAATTATTGTGTTTTATTTGAGTTTCTTTTATGATTTTCTGGTATTATTTTATCCATCAATTACAAAAGTTAATAACAAGTAGTAAGTAGAACGAAAGTAGTTTTTTTTTATTGACATTAACATTCAAGTCTCCTACAACGAGAACTGCATTATTATGAATTATATGCAACAATGCCAGGGCTTCAGTTAGTGGAGTTTGAGGAGGTATGTAAATATTAAACAAATAAATATATTTATGTGAAAAGATTATTTTGACAACTATGATATCAATTAATTTAAGCTGAAGAAAGTTAAAATCAGGTAGATTAATTTCTACGGAAACAAAATCTTCATGTACCTCAATAAGCACACCTCCACCTCTATTTAAAGAAGTCCGTTCAAAAATGTGATCCATTCTGTTGCAATCGTTGCGTCGAGTGCAATAAACACTTTTTGCATGAGTTGCATACAATATTTTTTCTACGTTCATGTAAAAACCAAAAAAATGTTTTATAGAACTGCAGTTGTATTATCCAAGTTGTATTATCCAAATCATAATAGCCGTGATCGTGTACCTTTGTTTGAGGCATTTATTTACGTTTGTGTTCATAATTTGTAATGACATTTTTAATAAAATACATTTTTTTATTAATTTATTTATTAAATTTTTGAAAATAATATAAAATATGCAATTGTTTTTAAAACGTAACACAGAAAATGAAAATGGACTAAATATTTGGCGTTGATTTAAATATTTATGTTTGTCATTATCATAAAACGCTGTAGTAAAGTGACAGATGAGTGCAATAAAGTTTTTATTGCACTAGTGCAATGAAGAACCAGTTTTTTCACTAAATATAGTTCAATAAAGTTTTGTTTTCTGCATGAACGTAGAAAAATTCTTTTAAGGTTTCAAGCGCATTTATCTTTTTTTTTTCAGACAGCTTGATTAATATCTACATCTTTGCTAGCTAGTTTCATACAATTAGAGCATTATACTCATAGTATCGAATATTATATAAATAAAACATGTTACCCAGGTTCGCCTTAGTAAATAGTTTAACAAGTACCCCAGTAAACATTTTCACAGATTCTGTTGGTAAATTGAACATTATTTTCGAATAATTACCTACATGCTATTTATCACGCAACATATAGCATTTATCGATATTAATATTTTTTGAATGGTTTACTATTTATAGAGATTTACCTATTATTTAACAACAAAATATTACTTATTTATTTATTTATTTATTTATTTAAATCGATATTAAAAATATAAAAAATTAAATAGAGGTATAAAAACAATAGAAAAAACTCGAACTGTAATCTTTGAAATTTTTGTGTTTCAACTTTAATAATAACTACTTACAAACCGTATGATAAATACACACTGTGCTACGAAAGTATTGCTTATATTATTGCGACATGTTTCTTTAATTTACGAGGTTACAGGGGCCTCTCAATTTGTTATGTTATTTCATAAAATAGTTAAATAATAATTCAAACATCTATAAAATACGAGTATCTTTATTAGACAATGTTCTAGTTCTGACATATCTTAACCTGTAACATATCTCCTAAATTGTAAGAATATTTTTATCATAAAATACAAGGGAAAATAAACAAATTTAAACTAGCTCCTTATAGGTACAATATATTTTATTAAACTTAAATTTTTCTCTAATTAATATTACTATCATACCTTTTATTAATAGCCTTTTACTATTCGTTTTTTATATTACTTAACATTAAACTCTATTTTTAGTACGGAAAAATCTATCATAAACTTGTCTTAAATTTGAATAATAAACTTGGTGCATGATGAACGATGTAATTATGTCGTGGCCTGTGTGTCTTGAATATCAGCTAGCAAATTAAGATATTTAATATAATTTTCCATAATCACTCAAATTACACCTCAAAACTCTGGTTGAAAATCTAGTTAAAAACCAGATGGGTCACGAAGACTTATAAAGAAAATCCATTATTTTAATAGTAATTATCAGGGAGAAGAAACATCAAACATAAAAAAAAAATATTTTATTTTATTTTATTTTATTATTCTACATAATAGAGGGATACTTACAGTTTGGTTCACAAATTTGGAAATGTATTATTTAAAGAAAATTTAGTTGGTTGATTTACTATAGTTGGACTAAGAGTTAAAAAATTGGAGTTTAGCCACATGTTTACTTTTTAAAGTCTTCTGCGGTATGTTAAATTTCATCCCATTTTTCACCTTTAAAAACTAATGCCTTGTTATCAGCATAGCATACTAAATGAAAAGAGGAACCATTTATTTTAGATATGCTGTTAATATAGACTAGAAAAAGTATTGGACCCCATACTGTACCCTGTGGTACATTAATTTTTACTATAATATCACGACTCATTTCTTTATCAATTTTGACTCGCTGTTTTTATTTATCGAAATAAGTTCAAGAGCTGATCCCCTAACACCATAGGTACTTAGTTTGCTAAGAAGGATTTCATGAACGACCGTGTCAAACGCCTTTGCCAGATCCAAGCAAACTGCTGTATATTCCATGGAATGGGGCATGTTTAAAAATTTAGAAATTTTTTTTATGAATAATAGAGTTGAAAATAAAGCTACATTTTTTTATCTATTCAATTGCCAGAATTATAAATTTTTTTAAATTTATGACGTCATCGGGAATAGACCAATAGGAGCTAGCGTCGCAACGTTGCCGGTTAGAAGATTTACGAGAAGTGATTACTTTTAAACTTCTAAAACATCGTTAAACAAATATCTTTTAAATATATAATATCAAATGTTTTTTGAAAGTATTATTTCTGTTTAAACTTTTACCATATTTAAAGTTTCATTGTTTTAAAAGTCACTTAATAATTCATAAAATGGCAAAACGGCAGCACTGTATGTGTCATCTATCATAGTGTCTCAATCAAGAATTTATTTCGAATATGAGTATCTAATTTTGTACTTTTTATAAATATTATGACTACGATAAAGTGTTTTTTTCCAGAATGTAATAATGATTCACATTCACCTTCACAAATATTTATTAGTGTTCCTAGAAATTTGGAAAGAAGAAAATCAACCTTCTACTAGCGATGTTTCTCGTTAACTTTTTAATAAAAATACACCGATATTCAAGATGTAGCAGCTATTTCTGCTAATTGTCTCCTTGAGGAAATTCAAAATGAGGCTACTATAAATTCTTAGGTGTAAAACTTAAAAACCCTTCTGGAAGAAAATCCAGAATCTCCTGAAAGTTTTAAAGATAGCGAATTTATTCATAATTTTCTGAAAGAATTAGTGATAAAGAAATAACAGAAAAATGTGGGTATTTACACAAACTGGTTCCTGGATCTCATATAATGGCAGATAGGAGGTTTAAGAATATTCAACCATTATTTGAAATCATGGGATGCACTTTAGTAATGCCATCTAGTGTATCACAGAATGAAAAAAGTTCTCCAAAAGATGTACAAGAAGTAAAAGAATGACATCTCTAAGAATACATGTGGAAAGAATTTTAACCAAATACATTTACTTAGTAATATCTGCATAATTGCTTGTGGTATTGTTAACTTACAAGGACCCATTTTGTAAGAATATTAATTTAATAAATTTTTTTATTTGTTTTTAATTTAATTTACCTAATTATCACATTTCAGAGATTATATTGAAAGGTTTTTAAACATCCAATGTAATTTTTGATAAAATTTTAACTTTTCGAGCAAATCAAAGCTGAATAAGTACCTGTATATGCATAGATTTTTTTGGGATTAAAATTACCAAACCAAAGGCACCTATTTACAGCAGTTTAAAATGAAACATTTTGACAAAAATAGCCTGTCACAGTGATAAATATTAAAAACAACCAAGTTCAGTTGAATATGGTAGCAAAGTCTATTTACCTATTCCAATAAGTCACTGCATGTGGTATCACTGGTGATAAATTTAAAAATATCACCATTCTTGCCACCTTTTTCAAAAAACCAGCAAGTGTGCCTTCCTATCAATCCTTGACGAAAATGACAACAGTGATAAATGTAAAAAAAATATTTAATGTTGCTATTCGTTATTACGATAGTAAAACATGTTTGCAGTTCTGTTTATTTTTTAAGTAAAACAACCAATGTCAAAGAGTTATAATTTTTTTCTCTGTCAAACCAAATATAGCACAAAATTGCACATACCTTTATTGATAGTAGCTTTAAAAAAGGAGAAAGAATAATATTATTATAAGTTATTATTATTAATAACATTGGTGATTTTTAATAAACATTCTTTAATTATTATTTACAAACAAAAATTTAAAAATCTGTGAAAATGTTATTAATAATAAAAAATAAAAGTACTTAAATGAGAAAAATGAAATAATATTTACAAATAAAAAAATATGTATACAAATTCTAAGAATATAAAAGTATAAGAAAAATGAAGTAAAAAACACTTTATTTACATATAAAAAATGGTTGTTAGGCTCTCAAAATTCGTTCCGTCAGTAATCCGATAAAATGTTTTGCATTTTGCTGGTTCATGTATAACTGAAGTAGTTATTCTACCAAATCTCATCTCAAACCATTGCTTCGATTGATACCGACTTCTAGTGTTACATTCTACATCTTTGATCATCGAAGCAGTAATTTTAGCTTTTGCACAGGTCAAGAAATGTTCTACAGATGCATTATTTTTGTGGTTTTCCAAAAAAAGGCAGTGAATATAAGGGATATTATTTCTAGGTTGCAATAACATAAACATGCTGCCTTGATTTTCAGGAAACATACTCAAAACATGTTCCACTACTGATTTATTTTCCTGTAGATGAAGAGGTTTCTTTAACAATCTAGCCAAGTCTACATCAATATTTACGCATTTTGATAAATTAGAGCCTTTCCAATAACACTGAGTAGATGTTACAGATGGTTCCTCACTTCTTCTATAAAGCCGCAGCAAAAAGGCTACAACATGTTTACAACCGCCTGAAAAAAATAAAAGGGTTAGATATGAAGTTAAAAATAACTATATAACCAGCTATAATATGCCTTATTTTATGTAACAAGACAAGTAGAGCTTTACTAGCTCTGAACGAATCCAGTAAAGCACCTCGGATTTTCAAAACTTTTTAAAAAAACAATCTCACCACATTTTCACATTTTTGAAATATTATAGAGCTTTTCGAAAAAAACTGCTATTTTAAAAAGTACATTTTTTTTTTGTCTCATTTTAGGCTATTAAGTATTATAAAATACAAAATTACAGGATGTTTTGTTAGCTTTAAACAAATCCAGCAGAGCACTCCAGTTTTTTTTAAACCTCACCACGTTTTTTGGCTCCTACAATATTATAAAATATTTAAAATTTGGCATTTTTAAAAAAATTCATTGCTGACTTCAAATTTTTTTCTGAAAACAAATATACTAACCACATTTTTAGGATTTTAAAATAGCCTAAACATGTGTCATAAGTAGTTGTTTTTATATATAAAAAAACAAATTTAAAAACTGAAGTGTCCTGCTGACCTTTTTCCAACAAAATTATTATTTAAAAATAGCAATTTTTTTAGTAAAGTTTTACAATATTTCAAGAGTCTGAAAATATCCTAAAAATAGGGTGTGGTTTTTAGAAAAAAAGCTTTAAAAAACCGAATTGCTCTGCTGGCTTCTTTCGAAGGTTAGCAAGCACCATATATTTTTTAAAAATATCGTTTTTTTTTTCTAAAAAATTGATAATATTTCTTGTGCATAAAAATATGGCGTTGCTGTTCTTACAGAAAAAAACAGAGGGGCTCTGATGACTTTGTTCGAAGCTATCAGAACATTTTGATTTTTGCAGAAAACAAGGAACATAAAATTTTTGAAAAGGGTATAAAAATAGCCTAAAAATATGGCATAGGTTTTAACTCAAAATTTCATAGGTGCTCTGCAGCATTCTTTGGCATTATAATTATTACTAGGTTCACTAACAAAATCTATTTCCAGATCATTTAAACACTTGCTGCGATTACAAAAAATGTCACTTTATATGTCAAAATTAAAAAAAATATATATTTATAGGAATAAAGGGCCTTATACACTGTTTATTATATATGATATAAAAACAAAAAAGCGTAATAAATATAACAAACTTATGCAGCATATCCTAAGCATTGTGCAATAAAAATTTCATTTTTGTTAATTACAACAACCCCATCATAAGGTTTTTGCCGTACTTTATGTTCAGGTGTAATTTGTTCCTTTACTGTGCAAGTATTTCCTTCTCTTAAGTTGTACATGGAAAATGGCATTATTTCCATATTCTTGCTTGGCAGATCTAAAAATAAAACATTATTTAATAAAGTGATTAATTTTTTAGTATTTTCAAGAGCCCTACTCTAAACATTTGGCCTAATTATCAAATATTTTTACCAATTTTTATTATTTTTCTGTGTTCCAAATTATTTCATTTAACATAAATATATTTGTGTTCTTATTATCTCAATTTAGAAATATTATCCATGTAAACATTAGATATGTGTACAATAAATGTAAAAAAGTGTATGTACCATTACAAAAAGTAGTTATGCATATACAAAAATGTACTTAAATTACAATATTATTTACAACGATATGTAGCAAGTAGATAATTTTCAACCAAATAAAAACAGTATTGCAGTAAATACTTGTGACCCACCCTTCTAAATACATTTTTAGATGTTATTTAGTTTTAATCTTTGAGGTAAACATGATAAAGTTTAATGTTTAAGAATCTATAAGAGTCCGGTTTTTAAAAATCTAAATGTAAGCAAAAACAACCAAGGGTCAAAATGTATAAACTCGCTTTATACAATAACAAATTTGCTATTTCTCAGGTACTTAATACGTATTATACTTTTGGATATCAGTGTATGCTGATATATTATGGGAAATATATTTTTTTCTTATACATATAAATAAGGGTATTCCAAAATATAACAGGGTGGTAAAAGGTATATTTGAAAAATAAACTGTTAGTGTTCAATAATCCTAATAGCCTGAGATAATAGTATATTATTAAACGAGCATATAATAATAGCCAATATATGCGAGCAGAATACTATACTTTGTCCACGACTTTTAAATGAAATTAACTAAGAATCATAACAAATCTATTTTTTTTTATGAAAATATTAACATAATTAATCTAATACCTTAACTAACTACTAACTGACTAACTAACTAACTAATTAAATAAATAACTAACTTACTAGGTACCTAACTTATATATAGTTTATTTACTTATATTTGCATTTACGCAGTTGTGAAGAGTTATATTAGGGATCGAATTTGAGCTATCTACATTGATATTTTGGTTGGTGGTAGATGTAGATGCAGATGCGATCTGCTGATGATTAGATGTATATTATGCAATATGCTGATGATTAGTAGATGTACTCGTAGATGCGATCTGCTGTTGATAACGAGATGATTCAATGGATTTCGATATTTTTGAAGCCGTGTCCATTTTATTTTTCATCGATTCGTCAACATAACCTTCGGCTACCGCTGTAGACTTCCTCCCCCCATGCCTTTTCAACGCGGTTATATCCCCGCCAGCGTCGACTAATATAGTGGCAGCATATCTGCGGAAACTGTGCCCAGAATATTTTCCTGGGTTGGGTGATTTCAAAAATTTAGCTATGTCTTTTCCCATTTGGGTAAATTTATTAATCCCAATTCTTTGAGAGGTGCACTTCTCATTCTGGAAGTTTAAAAAAAAAGACATTTGAATTTGAAGTAGCCCAACCAGGAGGACGAAGATTTATGTATCGTTTGCAAATTTTATAGAAATGGTTGGTTACCGTAAATTTTCGTGTAATTTTTGTCTTTGTATTCGGTATAGTTATTAAAAAAGCTGAACCCAAATCTTGAATATCCCCAAGTTTCATGAGGTACATTTCGTTAGCTCGACAAGCACCCATTACTCCCATTATCAATGCTACCTAAAATATTTATTATTTGCACAAAAGTATTTAAACAATATGTACCTATATTTATTACCTTTGTTGCGAGATATTTGTCGTCTGATGCCTCCATAAGAAATTTTTTTATATTTTCCGGAGAAAAAGTATCAGCTTTTTTTGGTTTAAATCCTTCGGACTGTCTTTTCAACAGTGCTCTTAAATTACTATATATTTCAATAATAATACCATTATGTAAATTTATTGTGCTTCTCAGCATTGAATAGGTTGTCTATAACGTGGATGGTTTATATTTTTTTTGATAGTTCATTAAAATAAACCAATAAGACTGGTTCAGAGAACGATTCTGTTTTTTTGGCAATTCTCCATTGCATAAAAGATTCATACGCAGAGGTATAAAGTTTTTTAGTTTTTTCAGGCAATAAATTTAAAGCCACCAATTTTGCCTCTTCTTCGATATTTTAAAACATTTTGAATTTTTTCAAATTTCAAACATACAGAAATTACTAATTTTAAATTCAAATTGATGTGATTTGACGGATTTGACGTTTCTCAGCCTTAAATATGATTTAAGCGTCGACGTGCGTTCACAGCAAAACGTTCTTAGTACACCCATACTACCACCTGTACACCTACGTAATATGTGTTGCCTATAATCTTATATACAGAATTATGGTTACGGATTATGTGTATGTAAAATGTTGGAGCTTCGGTTCTTGGTTTATTTCCAGGAAAACAGAAAATTTGAGTCATGCTTGGCAGTTTTGTTTGTAATTTTGGAGTGCTAAATAATAATTATTTAACAAAATAAAATTCAATTGGTAAGTTTGATGTTTGTTTGATCACACATAGTAACGTAGATATGTTTTTGAGCTTAGGTTTATTTTGAGATATTTAAATTTCTTTTTATTAGTCTAAATAAATTTAGCACTATAATAATAGTATAACATTTTGTCCTAAAATATTTGCTGTCGCATAAAAACAATAAAAACCTAAAAATCAAAATACTGAACAAACAATAGGTACGTATAAAGAATATTTTCATATCAGTTTAGACATACGTGCTGTCGTGACGTCATAACGTGACTAATGGATCATTATTTACTAGTGAATAATAGGTATTATTATTCTTAAGGAAGTACAAGTGTAATGAATGTTTTATAGAACAGTCGTGGACAAATATTTTTTTTTACTATAAGGTGTATTACCCCATATAAACTGTAACTACTATTAAAACAAATTATAAATAAAGTTTTACATATTTTTCTGTCTTAACAGGCTCTTAACTTTGGCACTTATAAACTGAGTATTGTCTCTGGTATTGTTAAGAAAATGCAGTAGTCATATCTTGGTTTACAATGGGTAAAACACTTGGACCAGCTTTTATAAATCCAGCTAACAAACTCATATTAATAAAAAAATTAAAACAATTAGCAAAGACAAAAGAAGTAAATCGAGAAAAAATCAACAACGAATGTTAGGTTAGGTGGTCTAGGTGCTGTCAATTTTCAGTGTCACTAAGATATGCCTTCACTTTGACATTCTATGTATCGGTTTGTTTGTTGGCTTGGTATTGTATAACAAAAACAACTTCGACTCAAGCTGATTTGTCTATTCCCGATGACGTATACATTTCAAATTTTAAATTTCAATTGGGCTTAATTTATAAACTTTTGGTTTTTTAAACGAACTGATTATTTAGAATAACTTGTTTAGCGACTAACTATTACAATATAATTTATAAAACGGCATATCTCACATGTGAACATGGTCCATTGTCTCCCCTAGGAAGTCCAATATCGCGTTTCCTGTGTTTCTTTTCTGTATAAAACCATATTGATAATAAACCGTATACCACAGCGATAATTTAATAGTGTGGTACCCAGTTAGCACACGATGTCCATTGGACGTCCATATTTTGTCCAAATAATATCCTGGATGTCCATGAACTTCATATGGATATTCATTGGACATCCGTTTTCCGTTATCCAATGGATATACCCATTCAGAAGTCCAATGGATGTCCAAAATATGTCCATGATGGACAATATAAAAATGACTAACTTATAATAAATTATTATAATTCTTCTTGTATAATTTAATTATTTACTACTAGATTTTAATTAAAATAAATCAAATAATTATCCACTCCACTCGCCTTGTTGATAAGATAGAAAAGTAAAAGGCCACTCAGGCCAGACTCGAAGAAGAAAAGAAGAAAGAGGTTAAGAAGAAAACACGGCACATGGATGTTTATCTGGTAAGAAAATAAGTATAATTATTAATTAAATCATTTAAAAATCTAAAAATTAAAAAGGAAATCGTTTGTTTTAAACTAATAAAACCTATCAATTATGTTTTAAACTTTATGTTTTCGATTTACATTCAAACAATCCCTTTCTTTTAGACATTTTGTCAAATGATGTACCTACCTATTTAAGAAAATGGCTTTACTAAAAGCTAACTAATATGCTGCAAATTCTAGATGATGCCAACACAATTATTATTGTAACTAAGAGGTGAGAAAACTTTCAAAGCAGAAGAAAAGTTTATATTTGTACTGCATGAGACGTTAGCAGAAGTAGAAGGCTATTTAGAAGATACAAATATTTTTAAAGAAGCTGTAAGTTTTACTTTTATTAAATAAAATAGAATCGTTTTGTAACGTTTAAGAAATAATGCATTGAAAGATGTTTCATAAGTTATTTCTCTTTTATGTTTACAAATACATATTTTTATTGCAATTTTAGATTCAGCAGTTACCAAAACCAGGGACAAGGACATGACAAACATATAAAAAGATGGTTCGTTTCCATAATTTCTAATACCCTCACGAAAGAATTCACATAATATGATGGCATGAAAGTAAAATGGTAATTTAAAGAAACAATGAGCAGTTTTTTGTTTATATGTAAGTATAGGGGTAAAGTACAAGTCAATGCATATTTTCATATTAGCTAATAATGTTTTATCTAAAAATTTTACATTTTTAACTATCACTTTTGCCTGATCAGGCGTTTATTAAACGATTGATTTAAGACTCAATATTCGTATAAAATGTAATGTCTTTTTTAGCTGCTGCTGAGAGTAACAATGGTGCTGCTTAAAAAGTAAGCGAAATAGCCTTAAGAAAATGGCTGAGAAGGTCAACAGAAAGGAGTGCGTATAAAACTAATACATGCTTGATATTATTTATGACAATAAAAATAAGTCTATAGTTGCAATTATTTTATTTCATATTAATATAGGTGGTGATGTCCGTCAGATGTCCATAAATTGTCCAAAAGCAATACAAAAAGAGTCCATATATGGACCTTTCATGGAGTCCAAATGGACGTCCCGGAGTGAGACATTTGTATAGTCCAGTGGATGTCCATTGGATGTCCTTTGGTAAAATGCTGGACGTCCTTTGGACAGCCGATATGTCCATGAATGGACTTCCGATGGACATCCAATGGATTGATTTGTGCTGTCTGGGTATTATCACTTATTAATAACAAATTTCATTTGACTAGATCGGGCCAAATTATCGACCTGTGACATAGAAATTACATTCTGTATATAAATAACACAAAATATGTAGGATTTTAAAAAAGTTATCTTTTCAAATATGTGTTTATTTGATTTGATTTATTTGATTTAGTATTTTAATTCCATGTGTTAATAAGATATTCTATTTTGTGATCTCTTTTAATAATTATCTTAGAAACTCTACTTTTTCCAACGTCCGTCGTTTTCCTTGTAATTTTCAACTAAATCTAGATTAACCCCAGAACAACATAATAGAAAGAAGATTAGGTAGGTAACTGCTCGGGGAATAACCCCGCCCGCACCGCTAACCCACCGTTTATATTCTTATTGTACAATTTTTCCCAACTATTGCTTTCGTTTTGCCGTGTTTTTGGCCTAATGGTTATAAATGGAATACACTTGCTCTTTAAATTTCGTTTACTTTGCTAACAGTATGAACTAGAAACGACTCTGTGTTTAGTTTTATTTCAGTAACGAGATAAAACTACCTTTGTTCATTATGCAAATGAAGGCTAAAAACGTAAAGGTTTATACGTGGTTTTAGGATCTGGAATTCTGTCAATAAGTTTAATGTTGAAAACATGTTTGCGGATTGAGATTTTAATGTAAAATATGAATGCTCGGCGTCTCTTTCAACTAATTAATTCACATTTGTAAATATATATTCAAAAATGAACCGCTACTTAATTAAAATGTACTTTTGAATGATGAGATTAAATGAAACAATGTCATCTCTTGGGTGAAGTGAAAAATATCGAAAAATAAAAACTAGACAATTAAATATAATATTTAAATGGGTAAAAAATATCCTTCTGTTTAATTCTCCTTCCTACTATGTCACTACCTTTTTATGTTTCAATAAATTACCCACTTTTTGTTAATTTATTTTAATCCTGGAAATATGTGTAAATCCATTCAATACAACATACATTAATAGAATATTTTCAGTACTTTTTAAATCCTAACTTGACAATGTAAAAATCCTCTGACAATCTAATTTATTTTTAATATCCCAATACCATTGACGTCACACTCCTAAGGCTGCTCCGAATAATATTTCGACGCAAACGTTACAAAACGAAAATATGACATTGAACGTAAAATAACAAAATCATGACAAAATCCCTTAAATTAAAAAAATATAATTTGTGTTTTCGGTCTACTGGGTAACACATTTAAACAGCTTATAACTCAAGAATATAAAACGACACCTATGTGTAGTTTCTACTATACTTCTTACATTTGCTTCATGTTTTTGTTGTTCTAGTTGTTAAATGTATATTTTTTCTTGAAACTACTAAAAAGAATTACCTGTTTTCATTGTCGATTAATAAATTTGAGTATGTTCGTTCTTGATCTACTACACAAACTATTTAACGTTTGGTAACGTCAATTATAATTTTTTCAAATCCGCCTTGATAAAATGGTGTCTAATATGTCAGGCTTTGGAAAAAGGACACAGTTGATTAAAACAGTAACATTATTTTTTATTTTAACTAAAACAAAAATAACAGCCATACAAATTAATAAAAAAATTAATAAATTTTAACAGAAATACCAACTATCTTACAATTTCATGTCTTTGATGGTATGAAAAAATTAAGACCAAAAAAATTTTTAACAAAAAAATTTGGACCAAAAAAAATTTTGACCAAAAAAAATTGTGACCAAAAAAAATTTTTACCAAAAAAATTTTGACCAAAAAAATTTGGACCAAAAAATTTTGACCAAAAAAAATTTGGACCAAAAAAAATTTGGACCAAAAAAATTTGGACCAAAGAAATTTGGACCAAAAAAAATTTTGACCAAAAAAAATTTGACCTAAAAAATTTGGACCAAAAAAATTTGGACCAAAAAAATTTGGACCAAAAAAATTTGGACCAAAAAAATTTAAACCAAACAAAATTTTAACCAAAAAAATTTTGACCAAAAAAATTTGGATCAAAAAAATTTGGGCCAAAAAAATTTGGACCAAAAAAATTTGGGCCAAAAAAATTTGGGCCAAAAAAATTTGGGCCAAAAAAATTTGGGCCAAAAAAATTTGGACCAAAAAAATTTGGACCAAAAAAATTTGGACCAAAAAAATTTAGACCAAAAAAATTTAGACCAAAAAAATTGGACCAAAAAAATTTGGACCAAAAAAATTTGGACCAAAAAAATTTGGACCAAAAAAATTTGGACCAAAAAAATTTGGACCAAAAAAATTTGGACCAAAAAAATTTGGACCAAAAAAATTTGGGCCAAAAAAATTTGGGCCAAAAAAATTTGGGCCAAAAAAATTTGGGCCGAAAAAATTTGGGCCAAAAAAATTTGGGCCAAAAAAATTTGGGCCAAAAAAATTTGGGCCAAAAAAAATTGGGCCAAAAAAATTTGGGCCAAAAAAATTTGGACCAAAGAAATTTGGACCAAAAAAAATTTTTACCAAAAAAAGTTTTGACCAAAAAAAATTTTGACCAAAAAAAATTTTGACCAAAAAAAGTTTTGACCAAAAAAAAATTTGACCAAAAAAATTGTGACCTAAAAAATGTGGACCAAAAAAAATTTAAAAAAAAAAAATTTTGACCAAAAAAAAATTGACCAAAAAAAATTTGGACCAAAAAAAATTTGGACCAAAAAAATTTGAACCAAAAAAATTTGGACCAAAAAAATTTGGACCAAAAAAATTTAGACCAAAAAAAATTGAACCAAAAAAATTTTGACCAAAAAAATTTTGACCAAAAACATTTTGAACAAAAAAATTTTGACTAAAAAAATTTGGACCAAAAAAATTTGAACCAAACAAATTTTGGCCAAAAAAATTTTGACCTAAAAAATGTGGACCAAAGAAATTTGAACCAAAAAAATTTAAACCAAAAAAAATTTTGGCCAAAAAAATTTTGACCAAAAAAAATTTTGACCAAAAAAAATTTGGACCAAAAAAAATTTGGACCAAAAAAAATTTGGACCAAAAAAATTTGGGTCAAAAAAATTTGGGCCAAAAAATTTGGTCCAAAAAAATTTGGGCCGAAAAAATTTGGGCCAAAAAAATTTGGGCCAAAAAATTTGGTCCAAAAAAATTTGGGCCGAAAAAATTTGGGCCAAAAAAATTTGGGCCAAAAAAATTTGGGCCAAAAAAATTTGAGTCAAAAAATTTGGGCCAAAAAAATTTGGGCCAAAAAAAATTGGGCCAAAAAAATTTGGGCCAAAAAAATTTCTGTCAAAAAAATTTGGGCCAAAAAAATTTGAGCCAAAAAAATTTGGGCCAAAAAAATTTGGACCAAAGAAATTTGGACCAAAAAAATTTGGACCAAAAAAATTTGGACCAAAAAAATTTGGACCAAAGAAATTTGGACCAAAAAAATTTGGACCAAAAAAATTTGAACCAAAAAAATTTGGACCAAAAAAATTTGGACCAAAAAAATTTGGACCAAAAAAATTTGGACCAAAAAAATTTAAACCAAAAAAATTTGGACCAAAGAAATTTGGACCAAAAAAATTTGGACCAAAAAAATTTGGACCAAAAAAATTTGGACCAAAAAAATTTGGGCCAAAAAAATTTGGGCCAAAAAAATTTGGGCCAAAAAAATTTGGGCCGAAAAAATTTGGGCCAAAAAAATTTGGGCCAAAAAAATTTGGGCCAAAAAAATTTGGGCCAAAAAAAATTGGGCCAAAAAAATTTGGGCCAAAAAAATTTGGACCAAAGAAATTTGGACCAAAAAAAATTTTTACCAAAAAAAGTTTTGACCAAAAAAAATTTTGACCAAAAAAAATTTTGACCAAAAAAAGTTTTGACCAAAAAAAAATTTGACCAAAAAAATTGTGACCTAAAAAATGTGGACCAAAAAAAATTTAAAAAAAAAAAATTTTGACCAAAAAAAAATTGACCAAAAAAAATTTGGACCAAAAAAATTTGAACCAAAAAAATTTGGACCAAAAAAATTTGGACCAAAAAAATTTAGACCAAAAAAAATTGAACCAAAAAAATTTTGACCAAAAAAATTTTGACCAAAAACATTTTGAACAAAAAAATTTTGACTAAAAAAATTTGGACCAAAAAAATTTGAACCAAACAAATTTTGGCCAAAAAAATTTTGACCTAAAAAATGTGGACCAAAGAAATTTGAACCAAAAAAATTTAAACCAAAAAAAATTTTGGCCAAAAAAATTTTGACCAAAAAAAATTTTGACCAAAAAAAATTTGGACCAAAAAAAATTTGGACCAAAAAAAATTTGGACCAAAAAAATTTGGGTCAAAAAAATTTGGGCCAAAAAATTTGGTCCAAAAAAATTTGGGCCGAAAAAATTTGGGCCAAAAAAATTTGGGCCAAAAAATTTGGTCCAAAAAAATTTGGGCCGAAAAAATTTGGGCCAAAAAAATTTGGGCCAAAAAAATTTGGGCCAAAAAAATTTGGGCCAAAAAAATTTGGGCCAAAAAAATTTGAGTCAAAAAATTTGGGCCAAAAAAATTTGGGCCAAAAAAAATTGGGCCAAAAAAATTTGGGCCAAAAAAATTTGGGCCAAAAAAATTTCTGTCAAAAAAATTTGGGCCAAAAAAATTTGGGCCAAAAAAATTTGGGCCAAAAAAATTTGGGCCAAAAAAATTTGGACCAAAGAAATTTGGACCAAAAAAATTTGGACCAAAAAAATTTGGACCAAAAAAATTTGGACCAAAGAAATTTGGACCAAAAAAATTTGGACCAAAAAAATTTGAACCAAAAAAATTTGGACCAAAAAAATTTGGACCAAAAAAATTTGGACCAAAAAAATTTGGACCAAAAAAATTTGGACCAAAAAAATTTAAACCAAACAAAATTTTAACCAAAAAAATTTTGACCAAAAAAATTTGGATCAAAAAAATTTGGGCCAAAAAAATTTGGGTCAAAAAAATTTGGGCCAAAAAAATTTGGGCCAAAAAAATTTCTGCCAAAAAAATTTGGGCCAAAAAAATTTGGACCAAAGAAATTTGGACCAAAAAAATTTGGGCCAAAAAATTTTGGGCCAAAAAAATTTGGACCAAAGAAATTTGGACCAAAAAAATTTGGACCAAAAAAATTTAGACCAAAAAAATTTAGACCAAAAAAATTTGGACCAAAAAAATTTGGACCAAAAAAATTTGGACCAAAAAAATTTGGACCAAAAAAATTTGGACCAAAAAAATTTGGACCAAAAAAATTTGGGCCGAAAAAATTTGGGCCAAAAAACAATTGGGCCAAAAAAATTTGGGCCAAAAAAATTTGGGCCAAAAAAATTTGAGCCAAAAAAAATTTGGGCCAAAAAAATTTGGACCAAAGAAATTTGGACCAAAAAAAAATTTTACCAAAAAAAGTTTTGACCAAAAAAAATTTTGACCAAAAAAAATTTTGACCAAAAAAAGTTTTGACCAAAAAAAAATTTGACCAAAAAAATTGTGACCTAAAAAATGTGGACCAAAAAAAATTTAAAAAAAAAAAATTTTGACCAAAAAAAAATTTTGACCAAAAAAATTTGGACCAAAAAAAATTTGGACCAAAAAAATTTGGACCAAAGAAATTTGGACCAAAAAAAATTTTGACCAAAAAAAATTTGACCTAAAAAATTTGGACCAAAAAAATTTGGACCAAAAAAATTTGGACCAAAAAAATTTGGACCAAAAAAATTTGGACCAAAAAAATTTAAACCAAACAAAATTTTAACCAAAAAAATTTTGACCAAAAAAATTTGGATCAAAAAAATTTGGGCCAAAAAAATTTGGACCAAAAAAATTTGGATCAAAAAAATTTGGACCAAAAAAATTTGGACCAAAAAAATTTGGACCAAAAAAATTTGGACCAAAAAAATTTGGACCAAAAAAATTTAAACCAAACAAAATTTTAACCAAAAAAATTTAAACCAAAAAATTTTAACCAAAAAAATTTTGACCAAAAAAATTTATATCAAAAAAATTTGGGCCAAAAAAATTTGGGCCAAAAAAATTTGGGCCAAAAAAATTTGGTCCAAAAAAATTTGGGCCGAAAAAATTTGGGCTAAAAAAATTTGGGCCAAAAAAATTTGAGCCAAAAAAAATTTTGACCAAAAAAATTTGACCTAAAAAATGTGGACCAAAAAAAATTTTGACCAAAAAAATTTTGACCTAAAAAATGTGGACCAAAAAAATTTGGACTAAAAAAAATTTGGGCCAAAAAAATTTGGGCCAAAAAAATTTGGGCCAAAAAAATTTGGGCCAAAAAAATTTGGGCCAAAAAAATTTGGGCCAAAAAAATTTGGGCCAAAAAAATTTGGGCCAAAAAAATTTGGACCAAAAAAATTTAGGCCAAAAAAATTTGGGCCAAAAAAATTTGGGCCAAAAAAATTTGGGCCAAAAAAAATCTGTCAAAAAAATTTGGGCCAAAAAAATTTGGGCCAAAAAAATTTGGGCCAAAAAAATTTGAGCCAAAAAAATTTGGACCAAAGAAATTTGGACCAAAAAAAAATTTGACCAAAAAAAATTTTGCCAAAAAAAATTTTGACAAAAAAAAATTTGACAAAAAAAATTTTGACCAAAAAAATTTTGACCAAAAAAAGTTTTGACCAAAAAAAATTTTGACCAAAAAAAATTTTGCTCAAAAAAAGTTTTGACCAAAAAAAATTTTTACCAAAAAAATTTTGACCTAAAAAATGTGGACCAAAAAAAATTTTGACAAAAAAAATTTTGACCAAAAAAAAATTTTGACCAAAAAAAATTTTGACCAAAAAAAATTTGGACCAAAAAAAATTTGGACCAAAAAAAATTTGGACCAAAAAAAATTTGGACCAAAAAAAATTTGGACCACAAAAATTTGGGTCAAAAAAATTTGGGTCAAAAAAATTTGAGCCAAAAAATTTGGGCCAAAAAAATTTGGGCCAAAAAAATTTGGGCCAAAAAAATTTGGGCCAAAAAAAAATTGGGCCAAAAAAATTTGGGCCAAAAAAATTTGGGCCAAAAAAATTTGGGCCAAAAAAATTTGGGCCAAAAAAATTTGGGCCAAAAAAATTTGGGCCAAAAAAATTTGGGCCAAAAAAAATTCTGTCAAAAAAATTTGGACCAAAAAAATTTGGACCAAAAAAATTTGGACCAAAAAAATTTAGACAAATAAAATTTAGTCAAATAAAATTTAGACAAAAAAATTTGGGCCAAAAAAATTTGGGCCAAAAAAATTTGGGCCAAAAAAATTTGGGCCAAAAAAATTTGGGCCAAAAAAATTTGGGCCAAAAAAATTTGGGCCAAAAAAATTTGAGCCAAAAAAATTCTGTCAAAAAAATTTGGGCCAAAACAATTGGGATAAAAAAATTTGGGCCAAAAAATTTGGACCAAAAAAATTTGGACCAAAAAAATTTGGACCAAAAAAATTTGGACCAAAAAAATTTGGACCAAAAAAATTTGGACCAAAAAAAATTTGGACCAAAAAATGTGGACCAAAAAAATTTAAACCAAGCAAAATTTGGGCCAAAAAAATTTGGGCCAAAAAAATTTGGGCCAAAAAAATTTGAGCCAAAAAAAATTCTGTCAAAAAAATTTGGGCCAAAAAAATTTGGACCAAAGAAATTTGGCCAAAAAAAAATTTGACCTAAAAAATGTGGACCAAAAAAAATTTTGACAAAAAAAATTTTGACCAAAACAAATTTTGACCAAAAAAAGTTTTAACCAAAAAAAATTTTGACCAAAAAAAATTTTGACCAAAAAAATTTGAGCCAAAAAATTTGGGCCAAAAAAATTTGGACCAAAGAAATTTGGACCAAAAAAATTTGGACCAAAAAAATTTGGACCAAAAAAATTTGGGGCAAAAAAATTTGAGAAAAAAAATTTGACCAAAAAAAATTTGACCTAAAAAATGTGGTCCAAAAAAAATTTTGCCAAAAAAAATTTTGACAAAAAAAAATTTGATAAAAAAAATTTTGACCAAAAAAATTTTGACCAAAAAAAGTTTTGACCAAAAAAAATTTTGACCAAAAAAAATTTTGCTCAAAAAAAGTTTTGACCAAAAAAAATTTTTACCAAAAAAATTTTGACCTAAAAAATGTGTACCAAAAAAAATTTTGACAAAAAATATTTTGACCAAAAAAAAATTTTGACCAAAAAAAATTTTGACCAAAAAAAATTTGGACCAAAAAAAATTTGGACCAAAAAAAATTTGGACCACAAAAATTTGGGTCAAAAAAATTTGGGTCAAAAAAATTTAAACCAAGCAAAATTTGGGCCAAAAAAATTTGGGCCAAAAAAATTTGGGCCAAAAAAATTTGAGCCAAAAAAAATTCTGTCAAAAAAATTTGGGCCAAAAAAATTTGGACCAAAGAAATTTGGCCAAAAAAAAATTTGACCTAAAAAATGTGGACCAAAAAAAATTTTGACAAAAAAAATTTTGACCAAAAAAAATTTTGACCAAAAAAAATTTTGACCAAAAAAAGTTTTAACCAAAAAAAATTTTGACCAAAAAAAATTTTGACCAAAAAAATTTGTGGCAAAAACATTTGAGCCAAAAAATTTGGGCCAAAAAAATTTGGACCAAAGAAATTTGGACCAAAAAAATTTGGACCAAAAAAATTTGGACCAAAAAAATTTGGACCAAAAAAAATTTGGACCAAAAAAATTTGGACCAAAAAAATTTGGACCAAAAAAATTTGTACCAAAAAAAAATTTTGACAAAAAAAAATTTGACCAAAAAAATTTGGACCAAAAAAATTTGAACCAAAAAAAATTTTGACCAATAAAAATTTTGACCAAAAAAAATTTTGACCAAAAAAAATTTAACCTAAAAAATGTGGACCAAAAAAAATTTTGACAAAAAAAAATTTGACAAAAAAAATTTTGACCAAAAAAAAATTTTGACCAAAAAAAATTTGGACCAAAAAAATTTAGACAAATAAAATTTAGACAAATAAAATTTAGACAAATAAAATTTGGACCGAAAAAATTTGGACCAAAAAAATTTGGACCAAAAAAATTTGGACCAAAAAAATTTGGACCAAAAAAAATTTGGACCAAAAAAATTTGGACCAAAAAAATTTGGATCAAAAAAATTTGGACCAAAAAAATTTGGACCAAAAAAATTTGGACCAAAAAAATTTGGACCTAAAAAATGTGGACCAAAAAAAATTTTGACAAAAAAAATTTTGACCAATAAAAATTTTGACCAAAAAAAATTTTGACCAAAAAAAATTTGACCTAAAAAATGTGGACCAAAAAAAATTTTGACAAAAAAAAATTTTGACCAAAAAAAAATTTTGACCAAAAAAAATTTTGACCAAAAAAAATTTTGACCAAAAAAAATTTTTGTCAAAAAAAAAATTTTTGGTCAAAAAAAATTTGGACCAAAAAAAATTTGGACCAAAAAAAATTTGGACCAAAAAAAATTTGGACCAAAAAAAATTTGGACCCAAAAAAATTTGGGCCCAAGAAAAATTTGGGGCCAAAAAAATTTGGGCCAAAAAAATTTGGGCCAAAAAAATTTGCAAAAAAATTTGGACCAAAAAAATTTGGGCCAAAAAAAATTTGGGCCAAAAAAATTTGGGCCAAAAAAATTTGGCCCCAAAAAAATTTGGGCCAAAAAAATTTGGTCCAAAAAAATTTGGGCAGAAAAAATTTGGGGCCAAAAAAATTTGGGCCAAAAAAATTTGGGCCAAAAAAATTTGAGCCAAAAAAAATTCTGTCAAAAAATTTGGGCCAAAAAAATTTGGACCAAAGAAATTTGGCCAAAAAAAAATTTGACCTAAAAAATGTGGTCCAAAAAAAATTTTGACAAAAAAAAATTTTGACCAAAAAAAATTTTGACAAAAAAAGTTTTGACCAAAAAAAATTTTGACCAAAAAAAATTTTGACCAAAAAAAATTTTGACCAAAAAAAAATTTTGACCAAAAAAAATTTTGACCTAAAAAAAATTTGGACCAAAAAAAATTTGGAGCAAAAAAAAATTGGACCTCAAAAATTTGGGTCAAAAAAATTTGGGTCAAAAAAATTTGGGTCAAAAAAAATTTGACCAAAAAAATTTGGACCAAAAAAATTTTGACCAAAAAAATTTTGACCAAAAAAATTTTGACCAAAAAAAAATTTGGACCAAAAAAATTTGGGGGCAAAAAAATTTGAGCCAAAAAATTTGGGCCAAAAAAATTTGGGACAAAAAAATTTGGACCAAAGAAATTTGGACCAAAAAAATTTGGACCAAAAAAATTTGGACCAAAAAAAATTTGGACCAAAAAATTTTAGACAAATAAAATTTAGACAAATAAAATTTAGACAAATAAAATTTAGACAAATAAAATTTTAGACAAATAAAATTTAGACAAATAAAATTTAGACAAATAAAATTTAGACAAATAAAATTTGGACCGAAAAAATTTGGACCAAAAAAATTTGGACCAAAAAAATTTGGACCAAAAAAATTTGGACCAAAAAAAATTTGGACCAAAAAAATTTGTACCAAAAAAAAATTTTGACAAAAAAAAATTTGACCAAAAAAATTTGGACCAAAAAAATTTGAACCAAAAAAAATTTTGACTAATAAAAATTTTGACCAAAAAAAATTTTGACCAAAAAAAATTTGACCTAAAAAATGTGGACCAAAAAAAATTTTGACAAAAAAAATTTTCACCAAAAAAAAATTTTGACCAAAAAAAATTTGGACCAAAAAAAATTTGGACCAAAAAAAATTTAGACAAATAAAATTTAGACAAATAAAATTTAGACAAAATAAAATTTGGACCGAAAAAATTTGGACCAAAAAAATTTGGACCAAAAAAATTTGAAACAAAAAAATTTGGACCAAAAAAAATTTGGACCAAAAAAATTTGGACCAAAAAAATTTGTACCAAAAAAAAATTTTGACAAAAAAAAAATTGACCAAAAAAATTTGGACCAAAAAAATTTGAACCAAAAAAAAATTTTGACCAAAAAAATTTTGACCCTAAAAAATTTTTGACCTAAAAAATGTGGACCAAAAAAAAATTTTGACAAAAAAAATTTTGACCAATAAAAATTTTGACCAAAAAAAATTTGGACCAAAAAAATTTGGGACCAAAAAAATTTGGACCAAAAAAAATTTGGACCAAAAAAAATTTGGACCAAAAAAATTTGTACCAAAAAAAAAATTTGACAAAAAAAAATTTGACCAAAAAAATTTGGACCAAAAAAATTTGGGCCAAAAAAATTTGGGCCAAAAAAATTTGGGCCAAAAAAATTTGGGCCAAAAAAATTTGGTCCAAAAAAATTTGGGCCGAAAAAATTTTGGGCCAAAAAAAATTTGGGCCAAAAAAATTTGGGCCAAAAAAATTTGAGCCAAAAAAAATTCTGTCAAAAAAATTTGGGCCAAAAAAATTTGGACCAAAGAAATTTGGCCAAAAAAAAATTTGACCTAAAAAATGTGGTCCAAAAAAAAATTTTGACAAAAAAAAATTTTGACCAAAAAAAATTTTGACCAAAAAAAGTTTTGACCAAAAAAAATTTTGACCAAAAAAAAATTTTGACCACAAAAAAGTTTTGACCAAAAAAAATTTTTGACCAAAAAAAATTTGGACCACAAAAATATGGGGCAAAAAAATTTGGGCCAAAAAAATTTGGGCCAAAAAAATTTGGGCCAAAAAAAATTTGGGCCAAAAAAATTTGGGCCAAAAAAATTTGAGCCAAAAAAATTTGAGCCAAAAAAAATTCTGTCAAAAAAATTTGGGCCAAAAAAATTTGGACCAAAGAAATTTGGCCAAAAAAAAAATTTGACCTAAAAAATGTGGTCCAAAAAAAAATTTTGACAAAAAAAATTTTGACCAAAAAAAATTTTGACCAAAAAAAGTTTTGACCAAAAAAAATTTTGACCAAAAAAAATTTTGACCAAAAAAAGTTTTGACCAAAAAAAATTTTGACCAAAAAAATTTTGACCTAAAAAATGTGGACCAAAAAAAATTTTGACCCAAAAAAAAATTTTGACCAAAAAAAATTTTGACCTAAAAAAAATTTGGACCAAAAAAAATTTGGACCAAAAAAAATTTGGACCACAAAAATTTGGGTCAAAAAAATTTGGGTCAAAAAAATTTGGGTCAAAAAAATTTGGACCAAAAAAATTTGGACCAAAAAAATTTTGACCAAAAAAATTTTGACCTAAAAAAAAATTTGGACCAAAAAAATTTGGGGCAAAAAAATTTGAGCCAAAAAATTTGGGCCAAAAAAATTTGGGCCAAAAAAATTTCTGGGCCAAAAAAATTTGGACCAAAGAAATTTGGACCAAAAAAATTTGGACCAAAAAAATTTGGACCAAAAAAATTTGGACCAAAAAAATTTAGACAAATAAAATTTAGACAAATAAAATTTAGACAAATTAAATTTAGACAAATAAAATTTGGACCGAAAAATTTGGACCAAAAAAAATTTGGACCAAAAAAATTTGGACCAAAAAAAATTTGGACCAAAAAAATTTGGACCAAAAAAAATTTGGACCAAAAAAATTTGGACCAAAAAAATTTGTACCAAAAAAAAATTTTGACAAAAAAAAATTTGACCAAAAAAATTTGGACCAAAAAAATTTGAACCAAAAAAAATTTTGACCAATAAAAATTTTTGACCAAAAAAAATTTTGACCAAAAAAAATTTGACCTAAAAAATGTGGACCAAAAAAAAATTTTGACAAAAAAAATTTTCACCAAAAAAAAATTTTGACCAAAAAAAATTTGGACCAAAAAAAATTTGGACCAAAAAAATTTGGACCAAAAAAATTTGGACCAAAAAAATTTGTACCAAAAAAAAAATTTGACAAAAAAAAATTTGACCAAAAAAATTTGGGACCAAAAAAATTTGTACCAAAAAAAAAATTTGACAAAAAAAAATTTGACCAAAAAAATTTGGACCAAAAAAATTTGGGCCAAAAAAATTTGGGCCAAAAAAAATTTGGGCCAAAAAAATTTGGTCCAAAAAAATTTGGGCCGAAAAAATTTGGGCCAAAAAAAATTTGGGCCAAAAAAATTTGGGCCAAATAATTTGAGCCAAAAAAAATTCTGTCAAAAAAATTTGGGCCAAAAAAATTTGGACCAAAGAAATTTGGCCAAAAAAAAATTTGACCTAAAAAATGTGGTCCAAAAAAAATTTTGACAAAAAAAAATTTTGACCAAAAAAAATTTTGACCAAAAAAAGTTTTGACCAAAAAAAATTTTGACCAAAAAAAATTTTGACCAAAAAAAGTTTTGACCAAAAAAATTTGGACCAAAAAAAATTTGGACCAAAAAAATTTGGACCAAAAAAAATTTGGACCAAAAAAATTTGGACCAAAAAAATTTGTACCAAAAAAAAAATTTGACAAAAAAAAATTTGACCAAAAAAATTTGGACCAAAAAAATTTGGGCCAAAAAAATTTGGGCCAAAAAAAATTTGGGCCAAAAAAATTTGGTCCAAAAAAATTTGGGCCGAAAAAATTTGGGCCAAAAAAATTTGGGCCAAAAAAATTTGGGCCAAAAAAATTTGAGCCAAAAAAAAATTCTGTCAAAAAAATTTGGGCCAAAAAAATTTGGACCAAAGAAATTTGGCCAAAAAAAAATTTGACCTAAAAAATGTGGTCCAAAAAAAAATTTGACAAAAAAAATTTTGACCAAAAAAAATTTTTGACCAAAAAAAGTTTTGACCAAAAAAAAATTTTGACCAAAAAAAATTTTGACCAAAAAAAGTTTTGACCAAAAAAAATTTTGACCAAAAAAAATTTGGACCACAAAAATTTGGGCCAAAAAAATTTGGGCCAAAAAAATTTGGGCCAAAAAAATTTGGGGCCAAAAAAATTTGGGCCAAAAAAATTTGAGCCAAAAAAAATTTGAGCCAAAAAAAATTCTGTCAAAAAAATTTGGGCCAAAAAAATTTGGACCAAAGAAATTTGGCCAAAAAAAAAATTTGACCTAAAAAATGTGGTCCAAAAAAAATTTTGACAAAAAAAATTTTGACCAAAAAAAATTTTGACCAAAAAAAGTTTTTGACCAAAAAAAATTTTGACCAAAAAAAATTTTGACCAAAAAAAAGTTTATTGACCAAAAAAAAATTTTGACCAAAAAAATTTTGACCTAAAAAATGTGGACCAAAAAAAATTTTGACCAAAAAAAAATTTTGACCAAAAAAAATTTTTGACCTAAAAAAAATTTGGACCAAAAAAAAAATTTGGACCAAAAAAAATTTGGACCACAAAAATTTGGGTCAAAAAAATTTGGGTCAAAAAAATTTGGGTCAAAAAAATTTGGACCAAAAAAAATTTGGACCAAAAAAATTTTGACCTAAAAAAAAATTTGGACCAAAAAAATTTGGGGCAAAAAAAATTTGAGCCAAAAAATTTGGGCCAAAAAAATTTGGGCCAAAAAAATTTGGACCAAAGAAATTTTTGACCAAAAAATTTGGACCAAAAAAAATTTGGACCAAAAAAATTTGGACCAAAAAAATTTAGACAAATAAAATTTAGACAAATAAAATTTAGACAAATTAAATTTAGACAATAAAATTTGGACCGAAAAAATTTGGACCAAAAAAATTTGGACCAAAAAAATTTGGACCAAAAAAATTTGGACCAAAAAAATTTGGACCAAAAAAAATTTGGACCAAAAAAATTTGGACCAAAAAAATTTGTACCAAAAAAAAATTTTGACAAAAAAAAATTTGACCAAAAAAATTTGGACCAAAAAAATTTGAACCAAAAAAAAATTTGACCAATAAAAATTTTGACCAAAAAAAATTTTGACCAAAAAAAATTTGACCTAAAAAATGTGGACCCAAAAAAAATTTTGACAAAAAAAATTTTCACCAAAAAAAAAATTTTGACCAAAAAAAATTTGGACCAAAAAAATTTGGACCAAAAAAAATTTAGACAAATAAAATTTAGACAAATAAAATTTAGACAAATAAAATTTGGACCGAAAAAAATTTGGACCAAAAAAATTTGGACCAAAAAAATTTGGAACAAAAAAATTTGGACCAAAAAAAATTTGGACCAAAAAAAAATTTGGACCAAAAAAATTTGGACCAAAAAAAATTTGTACCAAAAAAAAAAAATTTGACAAAAAAAAATTTGACCAAAAAAATTTGGACCAAAAAAATTTGAACCAAAAAAAATTTTGACCAAAAAAATTTTGACCTAAAAAATTTTGACCTAAAAAATGTGGACCAAAAAAAATTTTGACAAAAAAAATTTTGACAAAAAAAATTTTGACCAATAAAAATTTTGACCAAAAAAAATTTTGACCAAAAAAAATTTGACCTAAAAAATGTGGACCAAAAAAAAATTTTGACAAAAAAAATTTTGACAAAAAAAAAATTTTGACCAAAAAAAATTTTGACCAAAAAAAATTTTGACCAAAAAAAATTTTGACCAAAAAAAATTTTGGTCAAAAAAAATTTGGACCAAAAAAAAATTTGGACCAAAAAAAATTTGGACCAAAAAAAATTTGGACCCAAAAAAATTTGGGCCAAAAAAATTTGGGCCAAAAAAATTTGGGCCAAAAAAATTTGGGCCAAAAAAATTTGAGCCAAAAAAATTCTGTCAAAAAAATTTGGGCCAAAAAAATTTGGACCAAAGAAATTTGGGCCAAAAAAAAATTTGACCTAAAAAATGTGGTCCAAAAAAAATTTTGACAAAAAAAATTTTGACCAAAAAAAATTTTGACCAAAAAAAGTTTTGACCAAAAAAAATTTTGACCAAAAAAAATTTTGACCAAAAAAAGTTTTGACCAAAAAAAATTTTGACCAAAAAAAATTTGGACCACAAAAAATTTGGGCCAAAAAAATTTGGGCCAAAAAAATTTGGGCCAAAAAAATTTGGGCCAAAAAAATTTGGGCCAAAAAAATTTGAGCCAAAAAAATTTGAGCCAAAAAAAATTCTGTCAAAAAAATTTGGGCCAAAAAAATTTGGACCAAAGAAATTTGGCCAAAAAAAAAATTTGACCTAAAAAATGTGGTCCAAAAAAAATTTTTGACAAAAAAAATTTTGACCAAAAAAAATTTTGACCAAAAAAAGTTTTGACCAAAAAAAATTTTGACCAAAAAAAATTTTGACCAAAAAAAGTTTTGACCAAAAAAAATTTTGACCAAAAAAATTTTGACCTAAAAAATGTGGACCAAAAAAAATTTTGACCAAAAAAAAATTTTGACCAAAAAAAATTTTGACCTAAAAAAAATTTGGACCAAAAAAAATTTGGACCAAAAAAAATTTGGACCACAAAAATTTGGGTCAAAAAAATTTGGGTCAAAAAAATTTGGGTCAAAAAAATTTGGACCAAAAAAATTTGGACCAAAAAAATTTTGACCTAAAAAAAAATTTGGACCAAAAAAATTTGGGGCAAAAAAAATTTGAGCCAAAAAATTTGGGCCAAAAAAATTTGGGCCAACGAAAAATTTGGGCCAAAAAAATTTGGACCAAAGAAATTTGAGACCAAAAAAATTTGGACCAAAAAAATTTGGACCAAAAAAATTTGGACCAAAAAAATTTAGACAAATAAAATTTAGACAAATAAAATTTAGACAAATTAAATTTAGACAAATAAAATTTGGACCGAAAAAATTTGGACCAAAAAAATTTGGACCAAAAAAATTTGGACCAAAAAAAATTTGGACCAAAAAATTTTGGACCAAAAAAAATTTGGACCAAAAAAAATTTGGACCAAAAAAATTTGTACCAAAAAAAAATTTTGACAAAAAAAAATTTGGACCA
>OV651825.1:20616657-20756152 GCA_927349885.1 Psylliodes chrysocephalus | reverse complement strand
TGACCAAAAAAAGTTTTGACCAAAAAAAATTTTGACCAAAAAAAATTTGGACCACAAAAATTTGGGCCAAAAAAAATTTGGGCCAAAAAAATTTGGGCCAAAAAAATTTGGGCCAAAAAAATTTGGGCCAAAAAAATTTGAGCCAAAAAAATTTGAGCCAAAAAAAATTCTGTCAAAAAAATTTGGGCCAAAAAAATTTGGACCAAAGAAATTTGGCCAAAAAAAAAATTTGACCTAAAAAATGTGGTCCAAAAAAAATTTTGACAAAAAAAATTTTGACCAAAAAAAATTTTGACCAAAAAAAGTTTTGACCAAAAAAAATTTTGACCAAAAAAAATTTTGACCAAAAAAAGTTTTGACCAAAAAAAATTTTGACCAAAAAAATTTTGACCTAAAAAATGTGGACCAAAAAAAATTTTGACCAAAAAAAAATTTTGACCAAAAAAAATTTTGACCTAAAAAAAATTTGGACCAAAAAAAATTTGGACCAAAAAAAATTTGGACCACAAAAATTTGGGTCAAAAAAATTTGGGTCAAAAAAATTTGGGTCAAAAAAATTTGGACCAAAAAAATTTGGACCAAAAAAATTTTGACCAAAAAAATTTTGACCTAAAAAAAAATTTGGACCAAAAAAATTTGGGGCAAAAAAATTTGAGCCAAAAAATTTGGGCCAAAAAAATTTGGGCCAAAAAAATTTGGACCAAAGAAATTTGGACCAAAAAAATTTGGACCAAAAAAATTTGGACCAAAAAAATTTGGACCAAAAAAATTTAGACAAATAAAATTTAGACAAATAAAATTTAGACAAATTAAATTTAGACAAATAAAATTTGGACCGAAAAAATTTGGACCAAAAAAATTTGGACAAAAAAAATTTGGACCAAAAAAATTTGGACCAAAAAAATTTGGACCAAAAAAAATTTGGACCAAAAAAATTTGGACCAAAAAAATTTGTACCAAAAAAAAATTTTGACAAAAAAAAATTTGACCAAAAAAATTTGGACCAAAAAAATTTGAACCAAAAAAAATTTTGACCAATAAAAATTTTGACCAAAAAAAATTTTGACCAAAAAAAATTTGACCTAAAAAATGTGGACCAAAAAAAATTTTGACAAAAAAAATTTTCACCAAAAAAAAATTTTGACCAAAAAAAATTTGGACCAAAAAAATTTGGACCAAAAAAATTTAGACAAATTAAATTTAGACAAATAAAATTTAGACAAATAAAATTTGGACCGAAAAAATTTGGACCAAAAAAATTTGGACCAAAAAAATTTGGAACAAAAAAATTTGGACCAAAAAAAATTTGGACCAAAAAAAATTTGGACCAAAAAAATTTGGACCAAAAAAATTTGGACCAAAAAAATTTGTACCAAAAAAAAAATTTGACAAAAAAAAATTTGACCAAAAAAATTTGGACCAAAAAAATTTGAACCAAAAAAAATTTTGACCAAAAAAATTTTGACCTAAAAAATTTTGACCTAAAAAATGTGGACCAAAAAAAATTTTGACAAAAAAAATTTTGACCAATAAAAATTTTGACCAAAAAAAATTTTGACCAAAAAAAATTTGACCTAAAAAATGTGGACCAAAAAAAATTTTGACAAAAAAAATTTTGACAAAAAAAAAATTTTGACCAAAAAAAATTTTGACCAAAAAAAATTTTGACCAAAAAAAATTTTGACCAAAAAAAATTTTGGTCAAAAAAAATTTGGACCAAAAAAAATTTGGACCAAAAAAAATTTGGACCAAAAAAAATTTGGACCCAAAAAAATTTGGGCCAAAAAAATTTGGGCCAAAAAAATTTGGGCCAAAAAAATTTGGACCAAAAAAATTTGGATCAAAAAAATTTGGACCAAAAAAATTTGGGCCAAAAAAATTTGGGCCAAAAAAATTTGGGCCAAAAAAATTTGGTCCAAAAAAATTTGGGCCGAAAAAATTTGGGCCAAAAAAATTTGGGCCAAAAAAATTTGGGCCAAAAAAATTTGAGCCAAAAAAAATTCTGTCAAAAAAATTTGGGCCAAAAAAAATTTGGACCAAAGAAATTTGGCCAAAAAAAAATTTGACCTAAAAAATGTGGTCCAAAAAAAATTTTGACAAAAAAAATTTTGACCAAAAAAAAATTTTGACCAAAAAAAGTTTTGACCAAAAAAAATTTTGACCAAAAAAAAATTTGACCAAAAAAAGTTTTGACCAAAAAAAATTTTGACCAAAAAAATTTTGACCTAAAAAATGTGGACCAAAAAAAATTTTGACAAAAAAAATTTTGACCAAAAAAAAATTTTGACCAAAAAAAATTTTGACCTAAAAAAAATTTGGACCAAAAAAAATTTGGACCAAAAAAAATTTGGACCACAAAAATTTGGGTCAAAAAAATTTGGGTCAAAAAAATTTGGGTCAAAAAAATTTGGACCAAAAAAATTTGGACCAAAAAAATTTTGACCAAAAAAATTTTGACCAAAAAAATTTTGACCAAAAAAAAATTTGGACCAAAAAAATTTGGGGCAAAAAAATTTGAGCCAAAAAATTTGGGCCAAAAAAATTTGGGCCAAAAAAATTTGGACCAAAGAAATTTGGACCAAAAAAATTTGGACCAAAAAAATTTGGACCAAAAAAAATTTGGACCAAAAAAATTTGGACCAAAAAAATTTGGATCAAAAAAATTTGGACCAAAAAAATTTGGACCAAAAAAATTTGGACCAAAAAAATTTGGTCCAAAAAAATTTGGGCCGAAAAAATTTGGGCCAAAAAAATTTGGGCCAAAAAAATTTGGGCCAAAAAAATTTGAGCCAAAAAAAATTCTGTCAAAAAAATTTGGGCCAAAAAAATTTGGACCAAAGAAATTTGGCCAAAAAAAAATTTGACCTAAAAAATGTGGTCCAAAAAAAATTTTGACAAAAAAAATTTTGACCAAAAAAAATTTTGACCAAAAAAAGTTTTGACCAAAAAAAATTTTGACCAAAAAAAAAATTTGACCAAAAAAAGTTTTGACCAAAAAAAATTTTGACCAAAAAAATTTTGACCTAAAAAATGTGGACCAAAAAAAATTTTGACAAAAAAAATTTTGACCAAAAAAAAATTTTGACCAAAAAAAATTTTGACCTAAAAAAAATTTGGACCAAAAAAAATTTGGACCAAAAAAAATTTGGACCACAAAAATTTGGGTCAAAAAAATTTGGGTCAAAAAAATTTGGGTCAAAAAAATTTGGACCAAAAAAATTTGGACCAAAAAAATTTTGACCAAAAAAATTTTGACCAAAAAAATTTTGACCAAAAAAAAATTTGGACCAAAAAAATTTGGGGCAAAAAAATTTGAGCCAAAAAATTTGGGCCAAAAAAATTTGGGCCAAAAAAATTTGGACCAAAGAAATTTGGACCAAAAAAATTTGGACCAAAAAAATTTGGACCAAAAAAAATTTGGACCAAAAAAATTTGGACCAAAAAAATTTGGATCAAAAAAATTTGGACCAAAAAAATTTGGACCAAAAAAATTTGGACCAAAAAATTTGGACCTAAAAAATGTGGACCAAAAAAAATTTTGACAAAAAAAATTTTGACCAATAAAAATTTTGACCAAAAAAAATTTTGACCAAAAAAAATTTGACCTAAAAAATGTGGACCAAAAAAAATTTTGACAAAAAAAAATTTTGACCAAAAAAAATTTTGACCAAAAAAAATTTGTACCAAAAAAAAATTTTGACAAAAAAAAATTTGACCAAAAAAATTTGGACCAAAAAAATTTGAACCAAAAAAAATTTTGACCAAAAAAATTTTGACCTAAAAAATTTTGACCTAAAAAAATGTGGACCAAAAAAAATTTTGACAAAAAAAATTTTGACCAATAAAAATTTTGACCAAAAAAAATTTGGACCAAAAAAATTTGGACCAAAAAAATTTGGACCAAAAAAAAATTTGGACCAAAAAAATTTGGACCAAAAAAATTTGTACCAAAAAAAAAATTTGACAAAAAAAAATTTGACCAAAAAAATTTGGACCAAAAAAATTTGAACCAAAAAAAATTTTGACCAAAAAAATTTTGACCTAAAAAATGTGGACCAAAAAAAATTTTGACAAAAAAAATTTTGACCAATAAAAATTTTGACCAAAAAAAATTTTGACCAAAAAAAATTTGACCTAAAAAATGTGGACCAAAAAAAATTTTGACAAAAAAAATTTTGACCAAAAAAAAATTTTGACCAAAAAAAATTTTGACCAAAAAAAATTTTGACCAAAAAAAATTTTGACCAAAAAAAATTTTGACCAAAAAAAATTTTGGTCAAAAAAAATTTGGACCAAAAAAAATTTGGACCAAAAAAAATTTGGACCAAAAAAAATTTGGACCCAAAAAAATTTGGGCCAAAAAAATTTGGGCCAAAAAAATTTGGGCCAAAAAAATTTGGACCAAAAAAATTTGGATCAAAAAAATTTGGGCCAAAAAAATTTGGACCAAAAAAATTTGGGCCAAAAAAATTTGGGCCAAAAAAATTTGGGCCAAAAAAATTTGGTCCAAAAAAATTTGGGCCGAAAAAATTTGGGCCAAAAAAATTTGGGCCAAAAAAATTTGGGCCAAAAAAATTTGAGCCAAAAAAAATTCTGTCAAAAAAATTTGGGCCAAAAAAATTTGGACCAAAGAAATTTGGCCAAAAAAAAATTTGACCTAAAAAATGTGGTCCAAAAAAAATTTTGACAAAAAAAATTTTGACCAAAAAAAATTTTGACCAAAAAAAGTTTTGACCAAAAAAAATTTTGACCAAAAAAAATTTTGACCAAAAAAAGTTTTGACCAAAAAAAATTTTGACCAAAAAAAATTTGGACCACAAAAATTTGGGCCAAAAAAATTTGGGCCAAAAAAATTTGGGCCAAAAAAATTTGGGCCAAAAAAATTTGGGCCAAAAAAATTTGGGCCAAAAAAATTTAAGCCAAAAAAATTTGAGCCAAAAAAAATTCTGTCAAAAAAATTTGGGCCAAAAAAATTTGGACCAAAGAAATTTGGCCAAAAAAAAATTTGACCTAAAAAATGTGGTCCAAAAAAAATTTTGACAAAAAAAATTTTGACCAATAAAAATTTTGACCAAAAAAAGTTTTGACCAAAAAAAATTTTGACCAAAAAAATTTTGACCAAAAAAAATTTGGACCAAAAAAAATTTGGACCAAAAAAATTTGTACCAAAAAAAAAATTTGACAAAAAAAAATTTGACCAAAAAAATTTGGACCAAAAAAATTTGAACCAAAAAAAATTTTGACCAAAAAAATTTTGACCTAAAAAATGTGGACCAAAAAAAATTTTGACAAAAAAAATTTTGACCAATAAAAATTTTGACCAAAAAAAATTTTGACCAAAAAAAATTTGACCTAAAAAATGTGGACCAAAAAAAATTTTGACAAAAAAAATTTTGACCAAAAAAAAATTTTGACCAAAAAAAATTTTGACCAAAAAAAATTTTGACCAAAAAAAATTTTGACCAAAAAAAATTTTGACCAAAAAAAATTTTGGTCAAAAAAAATTTGGACCAAAAAAAATTTGGACCAAAAAAAATTTGGACCAAAAAAAATTTGGACCCAAAAAAATTTGGGCCAAAAAAATTTGGGCCAAAAAAATTTGGGCCAAAAAAATTTGGGCCAAAAAAATTTGGGCCAAAAAAATTTGGGCCAAAAAAATTTGGGCCAAAAAAATTTGGACCAAAAAAATTTGGATCAAAAAAATTTGGGCCAAAAAAATTTGGACCAAAAAAATTTGGGCCAAAAAAATTTGGGCCAAAAAAATTTGGGCCAAAAAAATTTGGTCCAAAAAAATTTGGGCCGAAAAAATTTGGGCCAAAAAAATTTGGGCCAAAAAAATTTGGGCCAAAAAAATTTGAGCCAAAAAAAATTCTGTCAAAAAAATTTGGGCCAAAAAAATTTGGACCAAAGAAATTTGGCCAAAAAAAAATTTGACCTAAAAAATGTGGTCCAAAAAAAATTTTGACAAAAAAAATTTTGACCAAAAAAAATTTTGACCAAAAAAAGTTTTGACCAAAAAAAATTTTGACCAAAAAAAATTTTGACCAAAAAAAGTTTTGACCAAAAAAAATTTTGACCAAAAAAAATTTGGACCACAAAAATTTGGGCCAAAAAAATTTGGGCCAAAAAAATTTGGGCCAAAAAAATTTGGGCCAAAAAAATTTGGGCCAAAAAAATTTGGGCCAAAAAAATTTAAGCCAAAAAAATTTGAGCCAAAAAAAATTCTGTCAAAAAAATTTGGGCCAAAAAAATTTGGACCAAAGAAATTTGGCCAAAAAAAAAATTTGACCTAAAAAATGTGGTCCAAAAAAAATTTTGACAAAAAAAATTTTGACCAAAAAAAATTTTGACCAAAAAAAGTTTTGACCAAAAAAAGTTTTGACCAAAAAAAATTTTGACCAAAAAAAATTTTGACCAAAAAAAGTTTTGACCAAAAAAAATTTTGACCAAAAAAAATTTGGACCACAAAAATTTGGGCCAAAAAAATTTGGGCCAAAAAAATTTGGGCCAAAAAAATTTGGGCCAAAAAAATTTGGGCCAAAAAAATTTGAGCCAAAAAAATTTGAGCCAAAAAAAATTCTGTCAAAAAAATTTGGGCCAAAAAAATTTGGACCAAAGAAATTTGGCCAAAAAAAAAATTTGACCTAAAAAATGTGGTCCAAAAAAAATTTTGACAAAAAAAATTTTGACCAAAAAAAATTTTGACCAAAAAAAGTTTTGACCAAAAAAAATTTTGACCAAAAAAAATTTTGACCAAAAAAAGTTTTGACCAAAAAAAATTTTGACCAAAAAAATTTTGACCTAAAAAATGTGGACCAAAAAAAATTTTGACCAAAAAAAAATTTTGACCAAAAAAAATTTTGACCTAAAAAAAATTTGGACCAAAAAAAATTTGGACCAAAAAAAATTTGGACCACAAAAATTTGGGTCAAAAAAATTTGGGTCAAAAAAATTTGGGTCAAAAAAATTTAGACAAATAAAATTTAGACAAATAAAATTTAGACAAATAAAATTTGGACCGAAAAAATTTGGACCAAAAAAATTTGGACCAAAAAAATTTGGACCAAAAAAATTTGGACCAAAAAAATTTGGACCAAAAAAAAATTTGGACCAAAAAAATTTGGACCAAAAAAATTTGTACCAAAAAAAAATTTTGACAAAAAAAAATTTGACCAAAAAAATTTGGACCAAAAAAATTTGAACCAAAAAAAATTTTGACCAATAAAAATTTTGACCAAAAAAAATTTTGACAAAAAAAAATTTGACCTAAAAAATGTGGACCAAAAAAAATTTTGACAAAAAAAATTTTGACAAAAAAAATTTTCACCAAAAAAAAATTTTGACCAAAAAAAATTTGGACCAAAAAAATTTGGACCAAAAAAATTTAGACAAATAAAATTTAGACAAATAAAATTTAGACAAATAAAATTTGGACCGAAAAAATTTGGACCAAAAAAATTTGGACCAAAAAAATTTGGACCAAAAAAATTTGGACCAAAAAAATTTGGACCAAAAAAAATTTGGACCAAAAAAATTTGGACCAAAAAAATTTGTACCAAAAAAAAATTTTGACAAAAAAAAATTTGACCAAAAAAATTTGGACCAAAAAAATTTGAACCAAAAAAAATTTTGACCAAAAAATTTTGACCTAAAAAATTTTGACCTAAAAAATGTGGACCAAAAAAAATTTTGACAAAAAAAATTTTGACCAATAAAAATTTTGACCAAAAAAAATTTTGACCAAAAAAAATTTGACCTAAAAAATGTGGACCAAAAAAAATTTTGACAAAAAAAATTTTGACCAAAAAAAAATTTTGACCAAAAAAAATTTTGACCAAAAAAAATTTTGACCAAAAAAAATTTTGACCAAAAAAAATTTTGGTCAAAAAAAATTTGGACCAAAAAAAATTTGGACCAAAAAAAATTTGGACCAAAAAAAATTTGGACCAAAAAAAAATTTGGACCAAAAAAAATTTGGACCCAAAAAAATTTGGGCCAAAAAAATTTGGGCCAAAAAAATTTGGGCCAAAAAAATTTGGACCAAAAAAATTTGGACCAAAAAAATTTGGGCCAAAAAAATTTGGGCCAAAAAAATTTGGGCCAAAAAAATTTGGTCCAAAAAAATTTGGGCCGAAAAAATTTGAGCCAAAAAAAATTCTGTCAAAAAAATTTGGGCCAAAAAAATTTGGACCAAAGAAATTTGGCCAAAAAAAAATTTGACCTAAAAAATGTGGTCCAAAAAAAATTTTGACAAAAAAAATTTTGACCAAAAAAAATTTTGACCAAAAAAAGTTTTGACCAAAAAAAATTTTGACCAAAAAAAATTTTGACCAAAAAAAGTTTTGACCAAAAAAAATTTTGACCAAAAAAATTTTGACCTAAAAAATGTGGACCAAAAAAAATTTTGACAAAAAAAATTTTGACCAAAAAAAAATTTTGACCAAAAAAAATTTTGACCTAAAAAAAATTTGGACCAAAAAAAATTTGGACCAAAAAAAATTTGGACCACAAAAATTTGGGTCAAAAAAATTTGGGTCAAAAAAATTTGGGTCAAAAAAATTTGGACCAAAAAAATTTGGACCAAAAAAATTTAGACAAATAAAATTTAGACAAATAAAATTTAGACAAATAAAATTTGGACCGAAAAAATTTGGACCAAAAAAATTTGGACCAAAAAAATTTGGACCAAAAAAATTTGGACCAAAAAAAATTTGGACCAAAAAAATTTGGACCAAAAAAATTTGTACCAAAAAAAAATTTTGACAAAAAAAAAATTTGACCAAAAAAATTTGGACCAAAAAAATTTGAACCAAAAAAAATTTTGACCAAAAAAATTTTGACCTAAAAAATTTTGACCTAAAAAATGTGGACCAAAAAAAATTTTGACAAAAAAAATTTTGACCAATAAAAATTTTGACCAAAAAAAATTTTGACCAAAAAAAATTTTGACCAAAAAAAATTTGACCTAAAAAATGTGGACCAAAAAAAATTTTGACAAAAAAAATTTTGACCAAAAAAAAATTTTGACCAAAAAAAATTTTGACCAAAAAAAATTTTGACCAAAAAAAATTTTGACCAAAAAAAATTTTGGTCAAAAAAAATTTGGACCAAAAAAAATTTGGACCAAAAAAAATTTGGACCAAAAAAAATTTGGACCCAAAAAAATTTGGGCCAAAAAAATTTGGGCCAAAAAAATTTGGGCCAAAAAAATTTGGACCAAAAAAATTTGGATCAAAAAAATTTGGGCCAAAAAAATTTGGACCAAAAAAATTTGGGCCAAAAAAATTTGGGCCAAAAAAATTTGGGCCAAAAAAATTTGGTCCAAAAAAATTTGGGCCGAAAAAATTTGGGCCAAAAAAATTTGGGCCAAAAAAATTTGGGCCAAAAAAATTTGAGCCAAAAAAAATTCTGTCAAAAAAATTTGGGCCAAAAAAATTTGGACCAAAGAAATTTGGCCAAAAAAAAAATTTGACCTAAAAAATTTGGACCACAAAAATTTGGGCCAAAAAAATTTGAACCAAAAAAATTTGGGCCAAAAAAATTTGGGCCAAAAAAATTTGGGCCAAAAAAATTTGAGCCAAAAATATTTGAGCCAAAAAAAATTCTGTCAAAAAAATTTGGGCCAAAAAAATTTGGACCAAAGAAATTTGGCCAAAAAAAAAATTTGACCTAAAAAATGTGGTCCAAAAAAAATTTTGACAAAAAAAATTTTGACCAAAAAAAATTTTGACCAAAAAAAGTTTTGACCAAAAAAAATTTTGACCAAAAAAAATTTTGACCAAAAAAAGTTTTGACCAAAAAAAATTTTGACCAAAAAAATTTTGACCTAAAAAATGTGGACCAAAAAAAATTTTGACCAAAAAAAAATTTTGACCAAAAAAAATTTTGACCTAAAAAAAATTTGGACCAAAAAAAATTTGGACCAAAAAAAATTTGGACCACAAAAATTTGGGTCAAAAAAATTTGGGTCAAAAAAATTTGGACCAAAAAAATTTGGACCAAAAAAATTTGGACCAAAAAAATTTTGACCAAAAAAATTTTGACCAAAAAAAAATTTGGACCAAAAAAATTTGGGGCAAAAAAATTTGAGCCAAAAAATTTGGGCCAAAAAAATTTGGGCCAAAAAAATTTGGACCAAAGAAATTTGGACCAAAAAAATTTGGACCAAAAAAATTTGGACCAAAAAAATTTGGACCAAAAAAATTTAGACAAATAAAATTTAGACAAATAAAATTTAGACAAATAAAATTTAGACAAATAAAATTTGGACCGAAAAAATTTGGACCAAAAAAATTTGGACCAAAAAAATTTGGACCAAAAAAATTTGGACCAAAAAAATTTGGACCAAAAAAAATTTGGACCAAAAAAATTTGGACCAAAAAAATTTGTACCAAAAAAAAATTTTGACAAAAAAAAATTTGACCAAAAAAATTTGGACCAAAAAAATTTGAACCAAAAAAAATTTTGACCAATAAAAATTTTGACCAAAAAAAATTTTGACAAAAAAAAATTTGACCTAAAAAATGTGGACCAAAAAAAATTTTGACAAAAAAAATTTTGACAAAAAAAATTTTCACCAAAAAAAAATTTTGACCAAAAAAAATTTGGACCAAAAAAATTTGGACCAAAAAAATTTAGACAAATAAAATTTAGACAAATAAAATTTAGACAAATAAAATTTGGACCGAAAAAATTTGGACCAAAAAAATTTGGACCAAAAAAATTTGGACCAAAAAAATTTGGACCAAAAAAAATTTGGACCAAAAAAATTTGGACCAAAAAAATTTGTACAAAAAAAAATTGTGACAAAAAAAAATTTGACCAAAAAAATTTGGACCAAAAAAATTTGAACCAAAAAAAATTTTGACCAAAAAAATTTTGACCTAAAAAATTTTGACCTAAAAAATGTGGACCAAAAAAAATTTTGACAAAAAAAATTTTGACCAATAAAAATTTTGCCAAAAAAAAATTTTGACCAAAAAAAATTTGACCTAAAAAATGTGGACCAAAAAAAATTTTGACAAAAAAAATTTTGACCAAAAAAAAATTTTGACCAAAAAAAATTTTGACCAAAAAAAATTTTGACCAAAAAAAATTTTGACCAAAAAAAATTTTGGTCAAAAAAAATTTGGACCAAAAAAAATTTGGACCAAAAAAAATTTGGACCAAAAAAAATTTGGACCCAAAAAAATTTGGGCCAAAAAAATTTGGGCCAAAAAAATTTGGGCCAAAAAAATTTGGGCCAAAAAAATTTGGACCAAAAAAATTTGGATCAAAAAAATTTGGACCAAAAAAATTTGGGCCAAAAAAATTTGGGCCAAAAAAATTTGGGCCAAAAAAATTTGGTCCAAAAAAATTTGGGCCGAAAAAATTTGGGCCAAAAAAATTTGGGCCAAAAAAATTTGGGCCAAAAAAATTTGAGCCAAAAAAAATTCTGTCAAAAAAATTTGGGCCAAAAAATTTGGACCAAAGAAATTTGGCCAAAAAAAAATTTGACCTAAAAAATGTGGTCCAAAAAAAATTTTGACAAAAAAAATTTTGACCAAAAAAAATTTTGACCAAAAAAAGTTTTGACCAAAAAAAATTTTGACCAAAAAAAATTTTGACCAAAAAAAGTTTTGACCAAAAAAAATTTTGACCAAAAAAATTTTGACCTAAAAAATGTGGACCAAAAAAAATTTTGACAAAAAAAATTTTGACCAAAAAAAAATTTTGACCAAAAAAAATTTTGACCTAAAAAAAATTTGGACCAAAAAAAATTTGGACCAAAAAAAATTTGGACCAAAAAAAATTTGGACCACAAAAATTTGGGTCAAAAAAATTTGGGTCAAAAAAATTTGGGTCAAAAAAATTTGGACCAAAAAAATTTGGACCAAAAAAATTTTGACCAAAAAAATTTTGACCAAAAAAATTTTGACCAAAAAAATTTTGACCAAAAAAAAATTTGGACCAAAAAAATTTGGGGCAAAAAAATTAGAGCCAAAAAATTTGGGCCAAAAAAATTTGAGCCAAAAAAATTTGGGCCAAAGAAATTTGGACCAAAAAAATTTGGACCAAAAAAATTTGGACCAAAAAAATTTGGACCAAAAAAATTTAGACAAATAAAATTTAGACAAATAAAATTTAGACAAATAAAATTTAGACAAATAAAATTTAGACAAATAAAATTTAGACAAATAAAATTTAGACAAATAAAATTTAGACAAATAAAATTTAGACAAATAAAATTTAGACAAATAAAATTTGGACCGAAAAAATTTGGACCAAAAAAATTTGGACCAAAAAAATTTGGACCAAAAAAATTTGGACCAAAAAAAATTTGGACCAAAAAAATTTGGACCAAAAAAATTTGTACCAAAAAAAAATTTTGACAAAAAAAAATTTGACCAAAAAAATTTGGACCAAAAAAATTTGAACCAAAAAAAATTTTGACCAATAAAAATTTTGACCAAAAAAAATTTTGACCAAAAAAAATTTGACCTAAAAAATGTGGACCAAAAAAAATTTTGACAAAAAAAATTTTCACCAAAAAAAAATTTTGACCAAAAAAAATTTGGACCAAAAAAATTTGGACCAAAAAAATTTAGACAAATAAAATTTAGACAAATAAAATTTAGACAAATAAAATTTGGACCGAAAAAATTTGGACCAAAAAAATTTGGACCAAAAAAATTTGGACCAAAAAAATTTGGACCAAAAAAAATTTGGACCAAAAAAATTTGGACCAAAAAAATTTGTACCAAAAAAAAATTTTGACAAAAAAAATTTTGACAAAAAAAATTTTGACCAAAAAAATTTTGACCTAAAAAATTTTGACCTAAAAAATGTGGACCAAAAAAAATTTTGACAAAAAAAATTTTGACCAATAAAAATTTTGACCAAAAAAAATTTTGACCAAAAAAAATTTGACCTAAAAAATGTGGACCAAAAAAAATTTTGACAAAAAAAATTTTGACCAAAAAAAAATTTTGACCAAAAAAAATTTTGACCAAAAAAAATTTTGACCAAAAAAAATTTTGACCAAAAAAAATTTTGGTCAAAAAAAATTTGGACCAAAAAAAATTTGGACCAAAAAAAATTTGGACCAAAAAAAATTTGGACCCAAAAAAATTTGGGCCAAAAAAATTTGGGCCAAAAAAATTTGGGCCAAAAAAATTTGGACCAAAAAAATTTGGATCAAAAAAATTTGGGCCAAAAAAATTTGGACCAAAAAAATTTGGGCCAAAAAAATTTGGGCCAAAAAAATTTGGGCCAAAAAAATTTGGTCCAAAAAAATTTGGGCCGAAAAAATTTGGGCCAAAAAAATTTGGGCCAAAAAAATTTGGGCCAAAAAAATTTGAGCCAAAAAAAATTCTGTCAAAAAAATTTGGGCCAAAAAAATTTGGGCCAAAAAAATTTGGACCAAAGAAATTTGGCCAAAAAAAAATTTGACCTAAAAAATGTGGTCCAAAAAAAATTTTGACAAAAAAAATTTTGACCAAAAAAAATTTTGACCAAAAAAAAGTTTTGACCAAAAAAAATTTTGACCAAAAAAAATTTTGACCAAAAAAAGTTTTGACCAAAAAAAAATTTGACCAAAAAAATTTTGACCTAAAAAATGTGGACCAAAAAAAATTTTGACAAAAAAAATTTTGACCAAAAAAAAATTTTGACCAAAAAAAATTTTGACCTAAAAAAAATTTGGACCAAAAAAAATTTGGACCAAAAAAAATTTGGACCACAAAAATTTGGGTCAAAAAAATTTGGGTCAAAAAAATTTGGGTCAAAAAAATTTGGATCAAAAAAATTTGGACCAAAAAAATTTTGACCAAAAAAATTTTGACCAAAAAAATTTTGACCAAAAAAATTTTGACCAAAAAAATTTTGACCAAAAAAATTTTGACCAAAAAAATTTTGACCAAAAAAATTTTGACCAAAAAAATTTTGACCAAAAAAATTTTGACCAAAAAAATTTTGACCAAAAAAAAATTTGGACCAAAAAAATTTGGGGCAAAAAAATTTGAGCCAAAAAATTTGGGCCAAAAAAATTTGGGCCAAAAAAATTTGGACCAAAGAAATTTGGACCAAAAAAATTTGGACCAAAAAAATTTGGACCAAAAAAATTTGGACCAAAAAAATTTGGACCAAAAAAATTTAGACAAATAAAATTTAGACAAATAAAATTTAGACAAATAAAATTTAGACAAATAAAATTTAGACAAATAAAATTTGGACCGAAAAAATTTGGACCAAAAAAATTTGGACCAAAAAAATTTGGACCAAAAAAATTTGGACCAAAAAAAATTTGGACCAAAAAAATTTGGACCAAAAAAATTTGTACCAAAAAAAAATTTTGACAAAAAAAAATTTGACCAAAAAAATTTGGACCAAAAAAATTTGAACCAAAAAAAATTTTGACCAATAAAAATTTTGACCAAAAAAAATTTTGACCAAAAAAAATTTGACCTAAAAAATGTGGACCAAAAAAAATTTTGACAAAAAAAATTTTCACCAAAAAAAAATTTTGACCAAAAAAAATTTGGACCAAAAAAATTTGGACCAAAAAAATTTAGACAAATAAAATTTAGACAAATAAAATTTAGACAAATAAAATTTGGACCGAAAAAATTTGGACCAAAAAAATTTGGACCAAAAAAATTTGGACCAAAAAAATTTGGACCAAAAAAAATTTGGACCAAAAAAATTTGGACCAAAAAAATTTGTACCAAAAAAAAATTTTGACAAAAAAAATTTTGACAAAAAAAATTTTGACCAAAAAAATTTTGACCTAAAAAATTTTGACCTAAAAAATGTGGACCAAAAAAAATTTTGACAAAAAAAATTTTGACCAATAAAAATTTTGACCAAAAAAAATTTTGACCAAAAAAAATTTGACCTAAAAAATGTGGACCAAAAAAAATTTTGACAAAAAAAATTTTGACCAAAAAAAAATTTTGACCAAAAAAAATTTTGACCAAAAAAAATTTTGACCAAAAAAAATTTTGACCAAAAAAAATTTTGGTCAAAAAAAATTTGGACCAAAAAAAATTTGGACCAAAAAAAATTTGGACCAAAAAAAATTTGGACCCAAAAAAATTTGGGCCAAAAAAATTTGGGCCAAAAAAATTTGGGCCAAAAAAATTTGGACCAAAAAAATTTGGATCAAAAAAATTTGGGCCAAAACAATTTGGACCAAAAAAATTTGGGCCAAAAAAATTTGGGCCAAAAAAATTTGGGCCAAAAAAATTTGGTCCAAAAAAATTTGGGCCGAAAAAATTTGGGCCAAAAAAATTTGGGCCAAAAAAATTTGGGCCAAAAAAATTTGAGCCAAAAAAAATTCTGTCAAAAAAATTTGGGCCAAAAAAATTTGGGCCAAAAAAATTTGGACCAAAGAAATTTGGCCAAAAAAAAATTTGACCTAAAAAATGTGGTCCAAAAAAAATTTTGACAAAAAAAATTTTGACCAAAAAAAATTTTGACCAAAAAAAGTTTTGACCAAAAAAAATTTTGACCAAAAAAAATTTTGACCAAAAAAAGTTTTGACCAAAAAAAATTTTGACCAAAAAAATTTTGACCTAAAAAATGTGGACCAAAAAAAATTTTGACAAAAAAAATTTTGACCAAAAAAAAATTTTGACCAAAAAAAATTTTGACCTAAAAAAAATTTGGACCAAAAAAAATTTGGACCAAAAAAAATTTGGACCACAAAAATTTGGGTCAAAAAAATTTGGGTCAAAAAAATTTGGGTCAAAAAAATTTGGACCAAAAAAATTTGGACCAAAAAAATTTTGACCAAAAAAATTTTGACCAAAAAAATTTTGACCAAAAAAATTTTGACCAAAAAAATTTTGACCAAAAAAATTTTGACCAAAAAAATTTTGACCAAAAAAATTTTGACCAAAAAAATTTTGACCAAAAAAAAATTTGGACCAAAAAAATTTGGGGCAAAAAAATTTGAGCCAAAAAATTTGGGCCAAAAAAATTTGGGCCAAAAAAATTTGGACCAAAGAAATTTGGACCAAAAAAATTTGGACCAAAAAAATTTGGACCAAAAAAATTTGGACCAAAAAAATTTGGACCAAAAAAATTTAGACAAATAAAATTTAGACAAATAAAATTTAGACAAATAAAATTTAGACAAATAAAATTTAGACAAATAAAATTTGGACCGAAAAAATTTGGACCAAAAAAATTTGGACCAAAAAAATTTGGACCAAAAAAATTTGGACCAAAAAAAATTTGGACCAAAAAAATTTGGACCAAAAAAATTTGTACCAAAAAAAAATTTTGACAAAAAAAAATTTGACCAAAAAAATTTGGACCAAAAAAATTTGAACCAAAAAAAATTTTGACCAATAAAAATTTTGACCAAAAAAAATTTTGACCAAAAAAAATTTGACCTAAAAAATGTGGACCAAAAAAAATTTTGACAAAAAAAATTTTCACCAAAAAAAAATTTTGACCAAAAAAAATTTGGACCAAAAAAATTTGGACCAAAAAAATTTAGACAAATAAAATTTAGACAAATAAAATTTGGACCGAAAAAATTTGGACCAAAAAAACTTGGACCAAAAAAATTTGGACCAAAAAAATTTGGACCAAAAAAAATTTGGACCAAAAAAATTTGGACCAAAAAAATTTGTACCAAAAAAAAATTTTGACAAAAAAAAATTTGACCAAAAAAATTTGGACCAAAAAAATTTGAACCAAAAAAAATTTTGACCAAAAAAATTTTGACCTAAAAAATGTGGACCAAAAAAAATTTTGACAAAAAAAATTTTGACCAATAAAAATTTTGACCAAAAAAAATTTTGACCAAAAAAAATTTGACCTAAAAAATGTGGACCAAAAAAAATTTTGACAAAAAAAATTTTGACCAAAAAAAAATTTTGACCAAAAAAAATTTTGACCAAAAAAAATTTTGACCAAAAAAAAATTTGACCAAAAAAAATTTTGACCAAAAAAAATTTTGGTCAAAAAAAATTTGGACCAAAAAAAATTTGGACCAAAAAAAATTTGGACCAAAAAAAATTTGGACCCAAAAAAATTTGGACCACAAAAATTTGGGTCAAAAAAATTTGGGTCAAAAAAATTTGGACCAAAAAAATTTGGATCAAAAAAATTTGGACCAAAAAAATTTGGACCAAAAAAATTTGGACCAAAAAAATTTGGACCAAAAAAATTTGGGCCAAAAAAATTTGGGCTACAAAAAATTTGAGCCAAAAAATTTGAGCCAAAAAATTTGAGCCAAAAAATTTGGGCCAAAAAAATTTGGGCCAAAAAAATTTGGATCAAAGAAATTTGGACCAAAAAAATTTGGACCAAAAAACTTAGGACCAAAAAAATTTAGACAAATAAAATTTAGACAAATAAAATTTAGACAAATAAAATTTAGACAAATAAAATTTAGACAAATAAAATTTGGACCGAAAAAATTTGGACCAAAAAAATTTGGACCGAAAAAATTTGGACCAAAAAAATTTGGACCAAAAAAATTTGTACCAAAAAAAATTGTGACAAAAAAAAATTTGACCAAAAAAAATTGGACCAAAAAAATTTTGACAAAAAAAAAATTTGACCAAAAAAAATTTGGACTAAAAAAATTTAGACCAAACTTATTTATTTTTAAATTTGACTAACAGTATTACAAGAGTTGAGTTATTAAAAAAAGATATTAATAACTTAATTAGTCATGTGTTTGGTGACCACAAAGAATGCCAAAAACTTGGATATTTTTGTAAAGAAGAATATAAACTTACAGGGACAGTACTTAGTGACTTAAAATTGACTGATATATATAAAAACCTAAATTCTTATAAAAATTACTTAGTTAAGTATTCAACTAGTCTAATATATGATTAGGACAATAATATAGTAGAATCCTTTAATTCAATTATTACAAAATTTATTCGGAGCAAAAGGATCCGCTATGGTCACAGAAGGTCTTATCGAGCAAGATGTTTTGCTGCCGTGATAAACAAAAATACAAGAAAGCCTCTTTAAACACTGAGAACTTGCCTTGGAAGAAAAGTTGGTAAGTTCGGCAAGACCTTAGAATTTAAAGAACGAAGGAAAATAATCAGAAAGAAGAAGCGAATACAAAAAAAAAATAAGACTGATAACGACAAAACCTATGGGCAATTTTGCCAAAAGCCAGATCTTCCTAAGAAGATTTAATAAAAAAAAAATGATTTTTTTAAATTCTTTAAAAAAAGTGCTAAAGAAATCGTATTTCTTTAGCAAAAATCAATTGGCCAAAGCGACAACGATTTATGGTATATCGAAAGAAGAAAAAGACTGCTTCGAATTTTGGGGAAGTGTGCAATAGACGGAAATCCACAAGTTGCAAAGCATTAGTCACAAAGATTCTGTATTCTAAACCATTTTTTTCAGCAGCTACTGAATGGGGGAAAGCTAAGGAACAAGAAGCAATTGAAGAATTGAAAAAAAAAAACGCAACATAAATATTGAACCTGCTGGTTTATTTATTGACAAAATATTACCATTTTTAGCTGCCACACCTGACGACTTGGTAGGAGGAAGGGGAATTGTGAAAATAAAGTGTCCATATTCGGCTAAAGATATGACACCCTCTAAAGCCATAAAAACTAAAAAAATTAAAATATTTTCTCCGGATGGAGATATTAATAAAAAACATAAGTGGTTCCATCAAACTCAGGGGCAACTACATATAACGGGCAAATCATATTGCATATTGGCTTGTTGGGCACTTCATGAAATAAAACCTGCCACAATATTTCGAGATGACCAATTTTATCAATACGACATGGAAGAAAAGTTGATTCAGTTTTACATGGAGTGTTTACTTCCCGCAATTCCCGCCCTACATTATTGAAGCAAAAAACGCCAAAAAAATTGAATTGTTTATATAAGGTTTAGGGATTGTGAACTTTTTTAAAACAAGAAATTTTGATCTCTGAAATACGTGGTAGCTATATATCCCAGCAATTTTGGGACACCCTGTTTGTACCTACATATTTTATTTTGCGTAATTAGAAACATTAAAACATATTTTGTAATTTATATTGTAAATAAACATTTACCTATCATACCTAAACTAGGTTTTAGCAACTAAAGTTCCTGGAAATGAATCCAGGAAAACTAGAGAACACTCTAATAATACGCCATTTGGAGATTTATCCAGTTTTCCTAATTTAATTTCCAGGAACTTTAGTTTGATGTATATTTTAATGATATACTTTACTATACAAAGTGTTCATGTTCTATAGGAATCCGTTATAAAAGAAAGGCATGTCCCACTCAAAATAACAAAGGACACCTACTTTCGGTAAAAGCAAAACTGACAGAACTGTTAAAATATTTTAAATAGAAAGATCATAACCTGCTTACGACTCTTACTAATTTTTAGGAAAATATGTCCATTAGTTTTTTAGATAATCATAGTGCCCGTCGTCGCTGGACACCTTATATATTTTGGTTCTTATTTTTTTATATTAGAACAACACTGTGTCTCTGTATGTATTAACTGAACTAATAAAAAATACTTAAAACAATATCAGAAAATGCTGCTGCACCAAGACGAAATTATAAAAAGTATTATTCGCATACGTCACCTGCCCCAAAAGGTACTGAATACTACATTAGTTATTGTGTGCCCATACCTGTATGCGTATTAGGATCCGCTTACACACAAATTTATGAAACCAATATTTATTAAAATATATTTATTTTTTTAGGGGGCGTCACTTTCTAGTACAACAATTAGTCCCCACTTCAATACCGAAGTCGAAAAATATACACATCTGTTATTTTACCTAGTTGTGGGGACAGTAACTTATTCAACAATTTTCGTAAAAGTAATAACTCTAGATTAGTTAAAATTGGAAGTGCCGCGAACAAATATTTTTACGAGATTTTTATATAGCAATGATCATAAAAAGAAAACAAACAACGAAGATAAAGCAAAAAAAGTTATGGAGACAAGTGTGGATGTCCCTACAACTTTAAATGTCCACAACTTTTACTGTCCCCACAGTCCTGGTTTCATTTAGGCGATAATCCCCACAACTACGGCAAAACATACATACACACACACACACACACACACACACACACACACACACACACACACACACACACACACACACACACACACACACACACACACACACACACACACACACACACACACACACACACACACACACACACACACACACACACACACACACACACACACACACACACACACACACACACACACACACACACACACACACACACACACACACACACACACACACACACACACACACACACACACACACACACACACACACACACACACACACACACACACACACACACACACACACACACACACACACACACACACACACACACACACACACACACACACACACACACACACACACACACACACACACACACACACACACACACACACACACACACACACACACACACACACACGCACACGCACACGCACACGCACAGAGTTTAAAAACTTAGTTTCGACAGAATTATTAGGACTTCATAAAATAAAAATACACTTTTGTTCCCCAGACCATCCTGGATCTAAAGGAATAATATAAAGATTCCATTCTACGATAAGTGAGCATTTACGCTTACTATACTCTATTTTTAAACTAAGAGGAGCGATTTGAATTTAAGTTGGCAATTCTGTAGACTTCTAATTGGTCAGATTGAAGTCAGTTTCACACATCACTTTTTAGCTACTGTTGACAGGGGTTGACAGTTCTATTTTCGATTCTGACATTTTATAATTTAAGTTTTGTTATTGCTTTGATATCTCATCATTATTACTTAGTTTTTTATTTTATTTCTTTAATAACAGTTCTTTTCAAAACTTTAGTAAGCAATTGTATTGAATTTCTACGATTATGGATCCTTCTACATCGAATACTATTATAACAGTTCCTCGCGGAGTCCATCAAAACAACGAAAACGAATGAGTTTAGGCTATTCAAGTCTCTCAGAAAAGCAGTAAATAATAAATATGTACAAATAGGTATTGGATAATAATACGAAAACCAAAATTGTTGATGTTATATCCAAAATTTCTCAAGCTACCAGTAAGTTTTACTCATTACTTTCAAATTAAAAATAATATTAAATAATCAATATTTTTCTTACAGGTCAAAGTCAACTACTTACCGATTATTAAAATAATTCCGCAATAATGGAACAATATCTAGTCTATGGAATAAAATTTTGCAAGAATTGAAATATTTAGATTTGCCACAAATATATTATTCATCTTTATATACTTTCTTGAGATATAATAACTAAGTAAGTTTGTAACTTTGACCAGTCAAATGTACTGTTTATTTATTATGTATATATTTTTTTAGATATTTGAAAAGAAATTGTCAAAGTGTATTGATAGAACACTATATACGTAGATTTAAAATCCATCAAACAATAAAACAGGCCAAGCTTCTACTTTGATGAAGATCATAATAAGGTTTATCAACAGGCCTGAAAAGCCAAAAGCAGGTGCCTTAATATACGTGCTAATTCTGTAGAAAATGCATTTACCTTGACGAGACGAAATCCAAAGTATTTTAGAATTGGTTTTCTACATTTTTTACAAAGCTTTCTAATTATGCTATGATTGTGATGGAAAATGTATCATATCATAGTCGAAAAGTTGAAAAAATTCCTCTGTTATCAAGAAAATCTGACAGGAATGGTTACAAAACTAAAAATATTAAATTTATTTAAATATGAAGTGATATCAACTTTTTCACCTAATTTGGCAACATAGAGATGCACATAATTTTAATGTTGTCGATGTAAAGGCTAAAGAAACCAATAAAGTTGTGTAGTGGCTGCCCCATATCACTGCGAGTTAAATCCCATAGAATTGATAGAGGCACAAATAAATCTTCTGATGTAGATTAACATATTGAGTACTTAGTGTTTTTTGTTTCTGATTCAATGTAAATGTCAAGATGTACTTTGTCTTTTCACTTATTATGTTGTATAGGCACCTCTTATGTATTTTTGTTTTATTTTTCAAACTTTATTATTAATTAAAATATAACAAATTTACAAAATAAAGATACTACTATTCATATGTTGTTTTTCTAGCCCATATTAAAAAAAAATACAAAACTACAGTGTAGTATACAAAAATTACAACTGCTCTCATTTTTATTGTAAAATTGTTGTACCTTACACACATTTAATCGCCACTCTGTATTTAACTTAAATAAAAATTCTTGTTCTGCAAGGTATGTGGTAAGAGTAGATTTGAGCAGCCGTTTTTGAGAAATTGGATTTATAAAAAAGGCATCCTTTAAATTTTACAATAAAAATGGGAGCAGCTTTAAATATTTTACCCCACAAACCCTTCCTAACCAAATATTTTAAAAATACATTAAATATTAAAAAAATTGAAAAACTAAATTGAACTTTGTATTTCTGAAATCATCTACTTTTGGGTTAAATCGTTATATTTAAGCCTCAGGAATATATGGTAGCACTTTTTCCGCAATATTATAAATTGGTAAATATTGCTTTTTTGGTGTTCTACTTAAAAAAAATACAACTTTATTACTAATTTTTTTTTTAACTAAAAATTAATGAATTTCTAATCAAAATGATTAAAATATAACTAAATATTAAAGTAAATTTTATTTATTTGAAAATAAACCATTTACAAAATTGTTAATTAACATTTAAAACTACAAAATATTTTGGATATATTTATAAGTGCTATTGCCATCTGAATATGTCCATAATTTGTGGCCTCCAAAACTTTCATTATTTAACCTAAAACAAATACCTTGTTTTATTATTTTAGCTTGGTACTTAAATAGTCAAAAGCATAAAGTGTTATTACTGTAACATTTGGTGTGGCACCCTTTTTTAAACATTAAATTGCTATATGTAAAAGGAATTTCCAAACAAGTGTCAAAAATGTTCTCTAGATATAATGTAAAAATTGCTCGTAAACGAAACCTTATTTTAAAATTTTAAACCCAAACTCAAGAAAGCAACTCAACTAAATATAGTTTATAAAATAGACTGCAAAGATTATAACTACACTTACACATATTAAACTCTGCGAATGTGTAAAAGAGATTTGTCAAACGTGTATTTTAATCTTCGAGCATTATGCTCGAAGATTTTAATTTAATCAACTAGTTGTAAGCTACCTACACACTATCACAAAATATGGGTTTCGTCCATGATCCTTTTAAAGTGTTTATGTCCCTAAATGTTTTTTTAAATTTTGAAAAGCTGTGACTGCACCAGAAGATTCCGAAACATATGTAGTGCTGAATTATTAAAAATATCTACCGATCATACTAAAGACATTTTATTTGTTTGTAAAAAATATATTAAATTGGGAGTAGGAACTCCTTCTGCTGACACAAAGTTACAAATTACCTTTTTTATGCCTTAATATTTTTTATTTAATTATTTGTCTATACAATAAATGATCATACAAAATTAAGATAGATATTATCTTACCTGCAAATAAACATTTAGTTTTCGAAAGGCTTGAGGATGTCTCAAAAAAATATACCATCTGCTTTATATTGTATAAAAATATGTTTTCAAGAAGACCAAAGACATTCTGATACACAATGTGGAATTTAAGCAACAATTATAAATCATATCTACAAAAAAACAGGAGAATGATAAAAACCATTATTATTATTATTATTATAGTAAAAGCTGGTACCATTGCACTTTCTTGGACTTCTACATACATTTAATAAGCTATTGCCCACAAGTTTACACTTTCGACTGTTGAATATAACATCTTGTTAGTGGAGACAAAATTCGTATAGATTTGATTTATTTCATTTCAAAACACTTGTCTGCAAACATATCGTATCGTACTTCAGAACTTTGCTACATTTTACCTGAAGAAAGAACCCTTATTTAATTAGGAAATCCATACAACTAATGGTAATCTTGTAGTTTAATTTTAAGAAAAAATATTACAAATTAAACTATACCTATAAAGAAATATAAAAATAAACTTTATTTTTTTTTACCTGCCAAAATTCTTCATTTTAAATAAGCTTTTCTTCAAATACATATTTTTCATTCCCTCCTAAATATGTTTTGTAATAGGTAGGTAATAATAGGTTCTTAATTTCATTTCAACAAATAGAACTGGCATACCTATTTTTCTAATTTTTCCATCAAATTGAAAAACCTACTATTTACTTTTTTTTCTGTTATTATAATAGATATATTATTTTCTAATCACAGTTACTTATAAAACAATGAATTAAAACTGTATGTTAAACCCAAAATGTAAATTATTTTGTATTTTGTTGGGAGACATTTTACTCAATTTACTGAAATTTGAGCGCTGCTTGGGCGAATGGCGAATGGGCGATTCTCTTCCCAACATTCTGGTCCGAGCTGCGATATGAGACGAAGTAAGGAAAAAATAAAAGTACAACTAAAATACAATAATTATAAATCAAAAACGGAATGAGCACAATTTAGTGTCATCTTTATTCGTTGGTTATCTAAAACTTTGACTTCAATGAATTCCTAACAAAGTTTTGAAATGTTTTTCTTGAAATGATACAAGACAAATTCAAATTTACCTCTAAAATGATATCTAGTTACTTTTTTAGTTATTTTTTCCTGTGTAAATAGGACTTTTCAATTCGCTCCTCTTAATTTAAAAACAGAGTATAAATACTCAAGGTTTTGCAGATACTCCAATTAAAAATAAAATAATCTATGCAATTTTAGCATATAATAATACCATTCATTCCGCAACGAAATTAAAACCCATTGACATTATTAACGGACGTATTACAGATAACAGCAGCAAGCAAAAATCAGGTGCGTTTTAATCATCCGCTTCTGCTTCGGAATTGACGGTTTTCTTGTTTTAATCTGATAGGTTAAAATGACTAAACCGACAATTCGTTTAGTCGTTTTAACCTATCAGATTAAAACAAGAAAACCGACAATTCCGAAGCAGAAGCGGATGATTAAAACGCACCTATTAAAAATATTGCGCCAAGATGTAGGGAACACGTAATAAGGGATCAAAATGGCGGAGTTTTCTATCTCCTTTTAAAAGGCACTCAGAAAGCTGCGCAGTGCGACCATTCTCCGTATAGTAAAAGAAAATCAAAATATGTCCCAATCGACATGTAGGCAGTGGTGGAGAACAATAACCATTAAATAAGTCTTAAACAAAAATTATAATAACCGTTTATTTTTACATTTAGAGGCGTAGATAAAAATTTGTATAATGTACGTGTGATAACGCTCTTATCCCACTTATATCTTAAATAACTATTAGACATCAAATTTAATCATTCTATTAAAGTAACACAATAGATTGGAATCAACATGCTGTGGCATATAGGTTAGCGATTCGGGGGTAGTGTTAATTATTATAAATTAGTATAGGACCTGTTCCGCACTACGACACCGGCAAAGCTAATTCAGATTGAATGAGCGACAGCGGGTTGCTACTCTTAGGATGGTTGCAATGCCGTAATCCTGATTCTAAAAACATATTAATTTAATACCCAAATAATTGCCAAATAAATCAGTGGCTTCTTTTAGGTTGCAGTTAAAGTTATTTATTTTCATTTTATATTGTTGAATAAGTAACGTTCATTTTTAGCCGCTTAAATTACTAGAGTAAATTCGACTTATCTTACCTAAATATACGATAAAAGGGTTAAACGTTATGTAGTGCTGTTATAAGCTTTTAAAGCTAATATGTTCGACGTAAACTAGCTTTATGTATTGGTAACCTGCAGATATCATTCTTATCATTGAATTCATCTTATCAATAGATAGGAGGATGGTATTTTATTCCTAGAACAATAGCAATGATCCTTCCTTTTTGAAGTACGCTTATTTTAGACTGGGTTATTTAAATTTGTTAAATTCAGCAAAAAGAAGACAATGTTTTGTTGCGAGTTTATTTATATTTTTTATTATAATCTTACCTCTAATAGTATATATTATTAAACGAGCAATTTATGGTAGCCATTATTTACCTGAGTGAAAAATAGCTTTAAATTAAAAATGTAATACTATACTTTGTCCACGACCATTATGATTTTTTTATTAAAATAAGTGTAGAACGGAAAGTTTTTATTAAACATAGGTAACTAACTGTTGTTATTTAACAAAGGAGTGCTTAACTTACAAGATAAGGTCGAAGCTTTGTATTTGGCAGAAATTTTATTAAAATATACCAATAACAGTGATTTGGAAAACTAATTTATGCCTTTAGCAATCCTCCATTTCATAAATCTGTGATATGTAGACATGTTAGATTTTTCTGACAGCAGTCAAATACTGGTTAATTTCGCGTCTGTTATTTCGTTTGGTATAAAAGAAAGTTCATTATCACTAGACCTAGGAATATATGCACCCAAAAAGTGGTTAAATATGCGCATATATATGCCGCAAAATACTTCAATATATGCGTAAAAAATTGAAAAATATGCAGAGCATATGCAATAAGAGTAATTTGTTATTTGATCGAAATAGTTTATTAATATTTATTATTTGTTTTATTTTACAATACCTAATATAATACTTAATAATTATTTAAAATTAAATTTTCCTGAAATATCTGGATGAATAGTATTAATATCTTCAAAGTTACCAGAATAAATATTAGCAAGTTTTCCTAAAATAGTAAATTCTTCATTTTTTAAAATTACATTTGAAAATTTATAAAAAAAAATTGTCTTTCCAATATCTCCCTGGACATTTTTACACTTTGATTGAAACGTCATAATTAAATTTACGGAAGTCACCAAAGGTAAATTTTTTTGTTCTAAATCTAATATAATTTTCGGTACAAATGCATAATTTTTTAAAAACTCTAATTGCTTTGGTAATATGTGATTTTGTGCCAGGTACCCCACCGAGTAATCACAGGTTGCGGTGGCATCTGTAATTATTCAGGAAATTTTTCTATGTACAATTGAGTTGTTAGAGGAGCTTTAAGAAATATTTTTTTACATTACTAAAAAAATCATTTATTAAAGGAAAGTTAGACCTAATTTCTTCTGCAACTCTGTTAAGGCCATGAGCCAAACATGTAACATGGATTAAGTTATCATAAAACATTTTTAAATTGTGTGCGGCTTTTACCATGTACGGGGAAGCATCGGATAACATCAATAAACATTTGTTTGTTGGAACGGCTTCCGGAAGAAGAAAGGAAGACAATTCTGTCTGGATAAAATGAGTTATTGTCAAGTTATTTGTTTTATCTAATTGCTTTGAAGCGATTAGATATGGACCAATTTGCATTTCTTCGCGTAATGAACCTATCATTAAATGGGCTATATATATATACCACAAGAGTCTGTTGTTTCATCCACAATAATGTAGAAATGGTTTCCAACGGTAATCTTCCGAATTTTTTCACGAGTCTCAATGTACAAACTGTCAACACCACGTTTGCGTAATATACTTTGCTCTGGAATATTAAATTTACAGTATTTTTGCAAAAATGATCGGAGATTTGGATTATTTAATCGTACTAAAGGGATATTCGAAGTCACTAAAGCTTTGCATAAATCTTCATTAAAAATAACTTGTTTACTTCTAGACGATCCAGATTTTAAATATTGTTTCAAGGGAAGTTGACTTTGTCTGCGAGTGTCTTTAGATTTCTGCTTTGCTATATGTGAGGGTGTTTTCGCGTGTTGGTCGATTTGAATCTTTTCTTTACATGGAATCTAAAACAAATAAATTCCTGTAGATGTTGAAGTTGTAATAATATTTTACTGTAGTTTGATATACCATTGTGAAAGGTCAAAATAAAATATAAAATAAAAAAGTACATACAATTTTAGAACATGTTTTACAAAACACCTGGTTGTCACCTTCTACAACAAAATCTGAATAAGATTTTACCCACGACTCAATTAATTTTGCCACTTTTCCCACTGGTTAACACAATACAACAATAAAGACTGAAATGAAGTTAAAAGTAAATTGAGTCATTTAGAAATTTGAAGATATTAATACAACTACCTGAAAGGATATTTAGCAAAATTTGTTGGTTTAAGGAGGGTGTTTATAATTTAATCCTCTCAAGTACCTACGCCATTAACCGTAATTTATTACAGGGAAAAGTTAATCCCTCAAAATGTTAGGAAACCGACCTGTAAAGGCATTTCACAAAATATTATTTTGGTCCAAAACTCATAATTTTAATATGTCCAGCCAATTAGTACGTCAGATATATGCCAAAAAATTAACAAAATGTCAATATATGCATTTGAAATCAAAAATTGTATATATATATATATATGCAACATATGGCGTTTTGCATATATTCCTAGCTCTACTTATTACACTTGAGAACAAGGGCGTATACTGAGATGTAATTTTTATCACTTTTACTCGTTCCACATAAAACAATGTCCAGAATTTTAAATGGCCTCTCCTTCATAAATACATCTTTCAGTTTTTTGTCCCATCCAAATACTCCATTATAAGCTCAGTCGAATATCAGATATGTTTCTGGAAATATGTTTTTTTTTTTATGTAATTAAAAAACAAAATAAGTTATAGTTTTAAGTAAATGTAGATTTTTTTAATAATTTTAAATTAAGTAAGAAGAGGCATATTATACTAAAATAAATCACTTACCAGGAAAAATAGATTCAGCAACTTTTCTAAAAATATTGCAAAGGATGTTCCTTAATGTTTTTAAAAACTAAATAAAAATAATGAACCGCTAAAATCCACAATATTTTATTTATACAAAAATGTATGTTTATTATATTTTTCTACTACAGTGCGTAAAGTTATTTTAGTGAAAAAAGTAACTTTTATATTTCTAATATAAGTGGATTATGTGTAAGGTAGTAGAAAAAATTATTGTATGCAATTCTTGTGTAAAGAGTAACTATAAATAACTCTTTTAAAAAATATAAAAGAAAAAACAAAAAACATGATGACAACAGTTTCTTTTCACATATCAACAAATGCTAGTCAGCTGTTATAATGTATGAATGAGTTAGGTGGCGCTGCGATCTCAATTTCAGATCATTATAGCAAAAAACAAATTCCAGCAGTAATAAACTAATTATATATTGGAATGTTTAGATAGCAAAACCGCTTTACTTTTGTGTCCTGAGTCGTAAAATTATTTTTCTGCACTTTATTTGAAGTATATTTAAAAGTTTTTCTTTTCGGTTATGTTTTCAGTTCAAAAAACGATGGGTTATAGCATATTAAAATAAAAAAGAGTGTTAAGGACTCTAACTTCTACTTTAATTAAAAATTAAGTGCTGGGTAAATTAAACGTTTTAAGGCAGTAATTAAAAAAAAAATAATTTAGTTTCTTTACAGGCTAGATCCCATCGTTTAATAAAGACAACCCGTAACAGTAAGAACACATGCTTCTTAATGGAACATTTTACACACCCTTCACAATTTCTGGCAACTAGCAACGAGCACAAATCACTGGATCAACCCTTTTAGCTTGTGAGTCCATCCTTGTGATTGAATTACCCTTATCTTTCTTTATAGTGCGTTTTCCAGCCAGGGTTTAAGAGACCCTTGTAGTATTGGTAGGTAAAGAAAGTGACCGGCATTGAAAAGATTTTTTCAATTGAATGTAATTGTCAAGCATTAGATTAAGATAAGGGTATCTCAGTTTAAGTAGAATGAAAATATGTTAGAGAATTTTTGTATTTAAAAGTTTTAATAAATAATATTTATTTAAAAAACCAATGTATTTTTCAATTTTTAGTTGAAAATATGTTAATCACAATTTAAAAATGTTACTTATATCTCCAAAAGGTGCAAAAAAATGCTACCCAACTTACCTGAGTCCAAAAGTGGATGATAGAGTGCTAAAAGTGCAATTTGGTTTTAGTTTTTCATAGATAATTTTTTTAATAATTAGTGTAATTTTCACAAAATTTGGATGGGAGGTTCTTCTATGGTGCAAAATTAAAAGCTGGTTCCGTTTTTATTGTAAAATTTAAAGGACGGCTACCTGCGGTGCCTTACACATATCTAAAATCAAATAACTTTTTTAAGCAACTATGTATTTAATTTTAAAATAAAAATATGAGTGGTAAGAGTAGATTTAAGCAGCCGTTTTTGAGTAATCTGGATTTAAAAAAATGGCGCCCTAAACTTTACAATTAAATTTGTTTACCCCATTAAACCACCTCAAGCCAAATATTGTGAAAATACACCAATTATTAAAAAAAATATTTTAAAAAAACTAAAACCAAATTAAACTTTTAACACTATATTTCCAAAATCATCCACTTTTGAACCGAGGTAAGTTGGGTAGTATTTTTCCGCACGTCTAACAAGTACCCTGTATAAGTAAGATTATAAACATTTTTAAATTGTGGTAAACATATTTTCATTTAAACATTGAAGAGCACATTAGTTTCTTAAATGAATAATATTTATGAAAAACTTTTAAATTCCGAAATCATTTGCTTTTGGCTTAGAATATAAAGTAGTAAGGAGGGATAGTTACGCCAAGGTCAGTTAACTGGGGTCGTTAATCAAGATGGCTACTTGACATTAGTATTTACCAGCGGTGTACCATATTTACATTGTTTGAAAGTGTGATATTTTTATTAGATAAAAATTGAGTAAAACAAAGTCTTTATAAAAATAACAATTTTTTTTTTTTGAAAGATATATCGAGAATATCATTTAGAATCATAAAAAAAAATTTCCTAAAAATTTGAGCCCTTAATATTAATTTTAAGAGGTCTGTCATCGCTATTTTGATTTTTAGTCATAATTTGATGTTTTACGTTAGAACTGTCAAAACATTAGGGTGAAAAAAAATCCTTTTTACTTATTCTTATGTAAAATTAAATTTTCTACAAAAAAGGCCCTATTAAAATTTTTGTCAGACGAGCCGTTTTCGAGTAATTTCGTAACTAATGAATCAATGCATATTTAAAAAAGCCCACGTCGGATTCTTAAAGGAAAATTAATGTTCTACAAAAAAGGTCTCTTAATATTTTTGCCTAAATTTAATTCTTCAAAAGTTATTTATTAGTTACGAAATTACTTGGAAACAGCTCGTCTGACGAAAATTTTCAATCAGACCATTTTCGTAGAGAATATAATATTATATCAGAATAAGTGAAAAGGAATTTTTTTCACTTTAATGTTTTGACAGTTCTAACGTAAAACATCAAATTATGACAAAAAATCAAAAATAGCGATGATAGACCTCTTAAAATTAATATTAAGGGCTCAAATTTTCACGAAATTTTTTTTTATCATTCTGAATGATATTCTCGATATATCTTTCAAAAAAAAAAATAGTTATTTTTTTGGCCCAGTCTAATAATTATATTTCAGGATTTTTACAATTTAACAACAATATTTTTAATGATTTATCAAATTTTTACCCCGTCAATTATTTTATTTAATGATATTGGATTAATCGAAATAAAATGTAGTGTAATTGCAAAAGATTTTAATAAATATCTTATATACAATCTTGCCCAAGGTTTTCCTAAACTGTTTCTTTATTATTTTCTTTTTCCTCCATAATCAAATTTTTTGGAGTTCCAGCATTATTCTCTTTAGAGATTTGCTGACTTAGCGTTGTCTCCATATGGTTTGCTGTTATTTCCTAAATTTAAAATTATTGACTTTATTCTATGCTTTTAAGTTTTGGATACGTCTTTTGAGCTTCTTTTTACTAGGGCAATTAGGAAGGTTTTTTCTGACTCTATATGTATGTTCAACTTTATTTAAGGTCCAGCAAGAGCTATAGAAGCTTCATCACAGGCAGTTGTTACTTATTTTATCAAAGGGTTGTAAGTTTTTACCTGAAAAATACAAAACAATATATTTTACATTTTCCATTATTAGACAGTTGTCGAAAACTTTTTTCTGCTTAAAATAAGTTATTATCTATCTTACCTCAGTGACCGTTGCCAAGCTGTATCCGTCGGTAACTGTTTATCGTCTTATTCAAAAGTCTGTTCCGGAGTCCCGCAGGGCTCCCATCTTGGACCCCTCTTGTTTAATATTTATGTGAATGATATATCAACCTGCTTTAAATCTGCACGTTTTCTTATGTATGCTGACGATTTAAAAATTTACCACACCATAAATAATATCGCTGATTGTGTCTTAATACAAAATGACCTTGACCGACTCTATAAATACTGTCAAGATAATAGTTTATTTTTAAACCTGAATAAATGCTTCCAAATAAGCTTTAGTCGCAATATTAATCTGATAAAATTTCAGTATAACTTAAATAACTTAAATATTAACTCTGTATCTGATATTAAGGATTTAGGTATAATTTTTGACTCAAAAATGTTATTCAACCAACACATAGAATATGTCACAAATAAGGCAAATAAAATGCTGGGATTTATCATGCGTTCTTCTTTTGATTTTACAAATATAAACACTCTTCGTTCACTTTATATGGCATACGTTAATAGCGTATTAAGCTATGGTTCGGTTATTTGGAATCCGCAATATAATGTCTACATTAACTGTTTGGAAAATATACAATATAAATTTATAAAATTTGTTCATAAAAAAACCCTTTCACAATATACAGAAGACTTAACATTTACGCAATATAAAATGAACCTAATTCCACTTTATAACAGAAGGAAAATTACAGACATTACTTTTACATATAAAGTTTGTAACAATTTAGTAAATTCAATTCCCATTAATAGCATGATTAATTATAACGTTTCTTTTTATAATACCCGAAGCAATAATTTGTTTTACTCAGATACAAGTAATACCAATTACTTTAAAAATTCTCCTTTACATAGGTGTATTAAAACTCAATAATGAACGTACTAGAAGTTGATATTTTTTCTATTTCCGAAAGTGCATTCAAAAATTGCTTAAAAAAACACTTTTTGTCTAGTGTATCTTAAAATCTTAAATTACGACATATTTTTTAATGTAAAATTTTTGAATTTCTGTTATAATGCAATAACTTTAGTATTTTTTCTGTTCTCTTATTTCTTATTTCACATTTATTTCGTATCTAGTGTAATAATATTTTGTTATTAATTAGGTTAAAGTTGTTTAGTTTAAACCCATTATGTAAGAAGCATTGGGAACACTTTTTTGGGTATGTCCTGTTTGTGTTCCAAACAAAATAAATAAAATAAAACACGCGCAATAATGGTATGTGTGTGTGTGTTGACATTTGTGCTAGAAGTAAAATATTTTATTATCTAATTATCTATTATTACTTTTTAAGATTAAAGATAGCTTAAAAGTATTTTATAGATTTTGTCCAATTTTATCAATATAAATAAAGATAATTGTAAATAAATATTTACAATTTCATCAGAGTCACTTAAATCGTAGGTACAGTATTTTGTAGCAGTATTACAAGAAATAAAGTTCTATCAAAGTAATTTTCTGTAAAATAAAACATTAAAAAATTTTTTTTCCAAAATTAGAGTCATCCTTGTTTATAATCTTGGCCTATACTCTTCTTTAATTTTCATGATTTTTATGATGGTGGGTGAGGTTTTCCGGGTTTTCCTCACCTGTAAGTCAAATGGCACCATCAATCATCCTTAAGTCGCCCCGGAGCGCCACGGCAAATAATAATAATAATAGCCGTCCCTTCCCCTACACAAGTCGTTCAGTCGACTTCAGGGGTTGAAATTCACTCGTAAGGGGGTGAATTAGGGAGAGTATTATTATTATTATTATATTATTATTATTATCAAGTGGAAAACTAAAAATGCGACAAAACGTCTCATAAATAATGAATACTTTTTAGTAGGATCAGATTTTGAGTTTGTTAATAATTTACTATTACTATTATTATTAATATAAATTATAGTTAGAACAGCAAATCATAAATAAGTTATTATGACTTTTACACTTTACATTATTTGTGGAAATGATAAATTCGCTAAGAAAAATGGTGCATGAAACTAAATTACCAATAAACATAATATTTAATTTTCTGGTCAAAAAAGTTGTATTCATATTGTAGGTGTAAAATTAAAAAGAGCTTAATGGACGTGCTAATCTAAAAGAAGTTGATCAATTTTCTTAATGTTCGTGAACAGTTCAAATTAAGCACTGTGTTTGATGAACCAAATCAAAACTATAACTTAACACTAAAAGGATACGTACGCCCATGTTAATGGCAATTTTAGGTTAGAAACAACTATTATGCATTCATTAATATTTTACGTAAAATATATATTACTTAGACCTATAAAATGAATAGTATTACAATATTTTACTTACCGATGAAAACTCATTTTCAAAAAGTCGTTTTTAGCAGTATTTGAGCATCTAGAAGTACTACAAATAACAATTGCATTTATCAGTATATTTATTGCACTAAGATTATGTATTATTGCACTTGAATTAGATTTTATATATTAACTATTCTATTATCGATTAGAAATGGTTCAACAACCAAAAACTTGCAAAAAATAATACAAAAACGAACTTTCCAATGACAATAAACAATTAATGATTCATAAATGGTTAACCAAAATGGCCGACTTTGTCACCTACGTTTCCAATTGGAAATATAGCACACACTTCTTCCTTACTACTATAATATATTCTAAGGTTCTTGGACTGAAGTAACCTAGGGTAAATCGTCATATTGGGTCTTCAACAATACCCGAAACCCACGTGATCTGATAACCATCAAAAAACCATCGAAAGGGTCTGATTTGACGTAAAAGAAACTTAACTGAACTGTCAATCCTGTCTGAAATGTCACTGGCGTTCATTTGGAGACTGACAATATTTATATTATATTTGTTTACATTTTATAAACACCTTTATTTCATTTTTCATTTAATATTAATAAAGCAATTAGTTATTTTTAGAGACTATTGGTTAGGGTGGCGCAAAAAAACAGACTATTTTTTTCGCATCTCGTACAAAAATATGTTAATGCATCGTTTTTTAAAACCCTTCTCCAAGGGGCAGCTGAAAAACATTTTTTAGGGGTCGTTGAAGAATTTTCAAAATTTCAAAATTAGTCAAAATGCGATTTTTTACAATTTTGCAGTTCGTATGGATTAGGCCTATTGAATAGTGATGCCTTATGTGAAAATCTTCAATTTTTTCATAAAAAATGTGAAAATTAAATAAATTAATTATTAAATGAATATGAATCATTTTAATCTTCTTAAGTGCGGATCTGTAATTGTAACTTTTAATGGTTTTTGTAAATGTTACTTCAAATTCAATAAGTTTATTTTAGAGATTTTCATGAAAAAGTTAAGTAAAATGAATTTTAATGAAGAAAACCCCCTTCAACTACAAATTGCATAGTCTAAAATTATCATAATGTACATTTTAACGTTAAAATTTTGGTAGTAAAACGGCATGCAAAAAACTAAAAAATTGTGAATGTATTCAGTTTTTTCTCTTTCCAAATTTGAAATTCAATTTTTAAAAATTGTTTTAGGGTGGGTCATATTTTAATAATTTTTGTTAAGCCTGATCTGGATTTTAATTTTTTTTTAATGTGTTGATAAATTTTTCTCTAGGTGTAGATTATATATGCAAAATAAAAAATATACTGAGTAATTCAAAAGTATTAAAACACGGAAAAATAGACGAGTTCAAAAAATACCCTAAAACTCGGTTATAAAAGTCTCCTGGGTGACTTTTATATAGGGTTAAAATATTTTTCTTTCCCAATGAAACTCCCTGCATAATAAGATAGTAAAACTCTTGTTTTTGAATTACATATTTTAACCAAGAAAATACATTAATCTTCTTTATATCGCTTACTATTAGTTTTTTTTAATTCCAGGCAACGACAAGAGCCAGATAAACCAAAGCCAAGAATATCTATTAAGGTTAGTAAGTATTAAAAATAATTTATTTCTGAAAGACAAAACATAAAAACGGCCGCGTTTGCTTTGTTCGCTTTAATTAATAATATTACTTTCATACATTAAAAGGCTTATTGGAATAACATGACATGCCACAATATTAATTTATTTTAAAAAACACGTCTTTAGAGGTTAAGATAAAATTCTATAAGTACTACAACTTGATTTTTCAAATATATTTTATTGTTGTGAATTAAAAATGCCTTTATTTTAAAAAGTCTGGCTTGTAACGTTTATACAATAAGTACCTAAATTATAAGTCACAATTGTAGCCAGACGGTCTGTAAGTTAAAATAATAGTGGTCTTTTCATAGGATCGGATAAGGCTGGACGTACGTAAGTGTAGTTTTTTCATTTGTCACAGTGTATTAATATCCCTTACACAACATAACTTACCTGTTCTAATTTTGACCAAACATGTTGTAAATTTATAAAAATTTTAAAAGATATTTGTAAAAATAAAACAAAAATATTCAAAATTGACAAAATTTTTAATGGACAGAATAACAGCAAATTTATTTTGTTTCATATATTTTATTTTATCAAATTCATAATAAAAACATCATTCACTATTGAGAGCTTCCGTTCTGATTAATATAATAGACTGAAATAATTTACAAATTTTATTATAAAATTATAACGAACAATAGCATTTAATTTTATCATTATTGAAACCATAATCGAAAATTGTAGTTTACAAAATTGTTGAAATAGCATTTTATTAATAAAGTAACGCCCAGCAATTTATTTTTAGGTGCAAATTTATGAGAATTTGGACCATACTCGTTAAACATATTATTGGTTTTAATATTTCGTTTTTTTACAATAGTTTGTAAAACAAAACGTATTTCTTTTCAAAACACGGTGAAGCAGTAGAGTATTAAATAATAAAATAATTTAAAATATTTAACAAAACTCATTATATTAAACGTAAATGTCTACCCAGATAACAATTTTATTATACACTAAGAGATTTATATTTAAAAAGTTTTTTGTTGAGAAATTTCTGCTACCACAAATAAATTTTCAGCTACAATTAAAAAAATACATTCATGCAACTAAACAAAATGCTTTTTTAAAGTAGTTTTGTCGCCATACAAAAAAAAATTTTACCTTTGCAAATATTTTTTTTAGTCTATAGAACCAGCAAAAATAATTTTTGCTCTTAAAAATAGTTTTTAATCACTAAACATTTATTTTCTGTAGTAGAAATTCAAAATATTAATACGTATATTTTCCATCATAACAATTCGCTTTTTAAGTCCAACAAATCCCCACTCAAACATTCACTGTTGAGTTCTAATTAACAGTGCTGTTCCTAAAGTGGCGCCGGGAAACAGTAACAGAGCCTACACAGAACACGAGGCGAAATAACCTTAGCAGTTGAAGCCGATAACACACCAAAAAAAAAGTCCAACAAAAAATATCTTTAGAAAATAACGATCGGCTTCGATCGAGAGCTTTTTCGTCTGTGCTCGAGAACATTTTCGTGTATTCGGCGTACTTCGTTCAGTCCGTTCCCGGTATATAGGCAGGCAAATCGTAGGTCTGACGCCATTTTTACAAAAATTGTGCATACGTTGTGTTCGTTTTCCAATAAATTACTCAGAAAATTCCACACCTGTAATTTTGAACCAATCAAAATACGTGTTTTTGACAGATCACCATGGCAACGGAGGTATTTTAGTGGAATTTTTTTTTCTCGTGGGGTACCCAACAGCGAATTATACTGGAAATTTTTTGACGTTTACAACAGACCATTTTTGACAGACTGGTTTTTATTTATTAAAAAAACCAAAAAAGGTTGACAGCTGTGTGCACGTAGTTTAGATTCAAAAAGGAAAAACTTGTATTTCGTGCAAAACTTTTTTATTAATCAATGCAAAGCGCTTTCGGCTTATTTGCTTATTTGCACTGATGATGGCAAATAAGCCGAAAGCGCTTTGCATTGATTAATAAAAAAGTTTTGCACGAAATACAAGTTTTTCCTTTTTGGTTTTTATTTGTTCACATAATAGGTTTAGTTTTGATACATTTTAGTTACAATGCTAAGGTGTTTTCTATATTCTTCGGTCACTTCTTTTCTTATTAATGGCGAAAATGCAGGACTTTGGATGCTTTGAATTATGTGTCTATGTCTAATAAAATATATATAATATTTAGACACTAATTTATTCACCTTTTTCCCATTCAGCACTTTGAATTTTGCGTAGTTTAGGTGCAAATATTCGTGGACAATTCGGAACAAATTTTCGTTTTTCAAGTTGGAGCCACAATCCTCTATTAATCCGAGTAAGTAAGTCATGGTGCAATGATTGATCATTACATCAGACAATTTCACGCATATTTTGCATAGCGTATGATTTTCAAATCGATTAATTTTTAAACAAATAGGTAATTTTGTTGGTTTTACTTGCTGTGCAGTATTCTTTATCGCAACAAAACGCGAGTTATTTAATGTTATGAACTGTCAAAATACAATGATCACAGCCTCCTACGATTGATGCTTGCTGACGCAGGTTATGAATTTCATACCATTTTAAAGCGCTCATAACGCATGTTAATAAAAACGCAAAAAAACAATTTTCTACCACTTGTAGTTATTCAAAACTTACGTAAAATTAAAGAATATACTATTTTCTATTTTCAAATGGTATTCCCATGCAACTACAATGAGTAGAAATAAGCAATTTGAAGGCCTAAATAATTGCAGCGAAACATTTTTTTACGTCGGGCCGCTTGACAACTTCAAAACTGAAATTATATTCGAGGTTAGGGTCTCACTTAGTTACCATGACAACTCAACAATCAAGGCGACAACACCTTTTATGTTTCACTGATGACTTGGAGAAAATAATTTGCATTGTTGAGAAACGAAAAATAAATTTTAAAAATATTTAATTTTCAACCATAATTCGGCGTGGAATTTTCTTACCGAATACCACGCGAGGTCAAATTAATACCAGGAAATTTTTTGACCTCTAGTGGTATTACTAGTGAGAAGCTGACTAATTGGGGACTTTAAGATTTTGTTGAAAATTTTAAGGGTAAGTACATAACGTATAATATAAAAGTACTACTAACTTGGAGGCTATTTTGAGTACTGAGGGTTAAATGTTTAAGATTAAAATTATTTGTTCCAGTGACGTTAACAGATATTTCTAACAAAACACATGTATGGCAGTGTTTTTTGATATTTTTATTAAATTAAAAAATAGAAAACAAAAATGTTTTGTAATTATTTTTTTTGTACCACTTTTTGGCAAATTAAACATGCACTTGCACATCTGTATAGCGTTTAGGTATACATGAAATAACCTAAAATAAGAAATAAGAATTAGTAGAAAAGATGGCAAACTTTTGTCTTTTTAGGTATACCTTATTTTATTTAATTTTGTTTGGAAATTAATAATGCGTATGTCCTAAATGTTTTCTGTTTTAAATGTTCCGGCTTATATTTTTTTTAAATGAATTTTGACAGTTTTACAAAGGATTCGGGAGACAGTCATTTTTTGCAACAATTAAAACTGCCTGTTCAAGGTAACAAAATACTTTTTAACTACAAGAAAAATACTGTTTAACCACTAAAAACCTACTTTTTAACCATAAAAAAACTACTTTTTAGTGAGTAAAATTTTACTTTATAACCACTAAAATTAATAAAAACTAAAAAGTAAGTTTTTTTAATGAATTTTAACAGTTTTATCCACGATTCAGGAGACCGATTCATTTTTTGTTGCATTTAACAGTATAACCTTAGCTTTTATAGACCTTAAAAACCTAAATTTAAACATTTCGCAAAAATACCTGACATTAATTTTTATCTAAATTCTTAACTTACTGAGCTAGGGCAGGAAGTTTCTAGGATTCACGACTGGTGCTCAAGTTTATGAAATATCGAAATTTTTCGTTTCTGAGATAGTATTAATAAAATAGAATTTTTTTTCTAGATATTAAGGAAGGATCGTTTGGAATGGCCCATCTGGTAGATAGAAGAATGTTATGTTTTTATGTTCCTACCTATTTTAGTTAATAATCCTAATGGCATGGATTTTCTTATTCTATTCTATATTATAATAAACAGAAAACAATAATTAAGATTTTTCACAAAGAATAAATACCGGATTAATTTAAAGCTACTAACTGTTCATTTGAAATTTCTTGATACATATGCCTTACGTTATTGTACGTCTAAAGACAAATAAGTTTAAATTATCCAATAACAATTTTATATTACATAACCTACTGAATTTTTAAAATTCAAATACATTTTTGAAATATTTAGCAATATAACTAATATATTTATTACAAAATAATCGTCTCTTTTATTTTTGAAACTTTTCCTTTTCTATGTTGATCTGTATTTCCACCATAAGTTAAAAAAAATTATGTAAATTATATAGGTAGATATTAGGTAAATTTTGCTCTAATAATTATATATAGTTTCTAATGGACGGCTAAAAAGTTAATTTTTCTATTTTTACAGAACTGGTTTCATTATGAACAAATATAAAGTTCAGTTATCCTCGGTAAATCTGGAAATTTGACATTTAATACATGCAAAACAATCTTGTATTTCGACTTTAACTAAACTTTATTTTTTTATAAAAAAAACGGTCCAAGAGCTGAAGAAACCAGCCCTAAATAGAAAAATTTACTTTTAACCATCAACAAATACTTTTGAAAGGTAAACATTAACTGTATAATCATTAAAATCTACTTTTTAAAGGTAAAAGGTTACTTTTAAACCACTACACACTACTTTTAAACCACTAAAACCAATTTTTTAAAGGTAAAAATTAATTTTTTTATCAATTAAAACTACCTTTTAAAGGTAAACAAATATTTTTTTTATTGCAAAGAAAGTAATTTCTTAATCAGTACCTAATTTTTAACCAATAAAAACTACGTTTAATTAATAAAAACTATTTTTCAACCACTAATAACCTAATTCTTAACCAGTAAAATCCATTTTTAAGAGATAAAAATAATTCTTTAACAATTAAAACTGCCTGTTCAAGGTAACAAAATACTTTTTAACTACAAGAAAAATACTGTTTTACCACTAAAAACCTACTTTTTAACCATAAAAAACTACTTTTTAGTGAGTAAAATTTTACTTTCTAACCACTAAAATTAATAAAAACTAAAAAGTAAGTTTTTAGGGACTAAATAATAATTCCAAAAAAGTGAATTTATTAACCGTAGCAAAGTACTTTGGCTGTCGCCTATTTTAATAGAGTTTTTTTAAGGGTTAATACATTTTTTGCTACCATAGCAAAAAATTTCCCTCGGTGTACATTCTTAGAATATACTTTTATATATGCTGAGAATGTACTACTTCTTTATTTGAATTTAGAACATTATTTTTGGATGCTTAAAGTTTATTTTATCAATAAGTTTAATTTAGGAACAAGTTTATTATTATTAGTTATTAATTAAAGAGATCAGTATCCTAAATTAAACTTTAACAGCCGATTGCAAGAACTAACTGAGATTAAAACTGGCAACAGCGCTTGTCCAACTGACAGTCTGTCGCTTCACAGCTGATCACGGGTGATTTTTGTATTAATGAAGTTAATTTTGTAGTATTTTTTCAAAAATTAATTACAAATAAAATAAAAAATTAAATTGAGGCTCAACCAAAACGGCTATGGTTTAAAAAATAGTGTTATTATCCTCATTCAATGTAATGCCAGGTATTTCAATGGATCTTGTGCTTAATGTAAAGAAGTACTCCTAAGAATTAATATACTGATATGGAAACACCCAGTATATGGATTTTCAAAAATATTCTAAAACTATTAAATCTCAAAACTGTGCGGGTTCAATATCCAGAAAATTTATAAATTTTGTATAATGAAAAATAAAAATAATTAAAAATCAGTTGAATTAAAAAACATCTTCTGTTTCTCTGCCCTGGCTGTTCTTTTCCTGCTCCTGCTGTTGATTTTCTTCCCATTTCTACGTAAATGTATGCAATAGAATATGCAAAAAAAATATTACTATAAATTTCCCACAAAATTAACAATAATAATTAATAATAATACTAATGAATTAATCATTAACCAACGTAACAAAAAATAATACTTAATTTTAACAATCCAGTTTTATAATTACTTTCCTATCTGTATACAGATATAAGTATAGGAATCATGATTTTTTTCGCCTTCGAGATTTTGACGGATTTTTACGTTTTGAGGTCCCCTGAATCCGTTTTGACTATTTTCGCGATGATGTCTGTGTGTGTGTGTGTATGTGTGTCTGTATAACGCATAACTCATGAACCGATACACAGAAAAACATTAAATTTTAAACTTAGGCTTTGTTTCAGCGTCCAATAAGCTGATTAGATTTTGGGCAGAGTCAGAACATCTGGGGGGGTACTTTATAGGTGGTCATTTTTATATTTTATGGAATATATCTGTTATTTACGTTTGGAAAAGAAAATTCTTCAAATAAAAGTTACTTCTTATATAATTATCTATAATTTTTGTTCTATACATAATTTCTCTAAAATAGACCGTATTCGAGATATTTGAGAAAATGTGTAAATTTCGAAATTTGAAGAAAACTCAAAAACGGATAAAGGAAAAAACATTAAATTTTAAACTTAAGGTTTATTTCGGCCTGACGTGAAATTATTAGATTTTGGACAAAGTCGGAACATCTGGGGGGGTACTTAATGGGAGGCCGTTTTTATATTTTATGGAATATATCTGTTATTTATGTTTGGAGAAGAAAATTGTTCAAATAAAAGTTACTTCTAATATTATTATCTATAATTTTTGTTCTATGTCAAAATTTCCTGAAATGGTCCGTATTCGAGAAATTTGACAAAATGTGCAAAATTCTGATTTTTATGAAAATTGTCGAACTAAAAGTTGTTTGCGATATCGATTTCTATAATTTTTGTTTATATATGATTTTTCTAAAATGGACCGTAATGGAAAAGTGCTAAATTTAAATTTTTCTGTATTTTCGTTTTCAATGAATATCTATAGAAAAATGTTTCGAGGTAGATGTATGTGGAAAATGTATATATTTAGTTTATCCTCTAAACATTTATAGAGATGCTGCAATAGGTTGTACAAAATAACCGGAAAATGCCTATAATAACTAGATAGGAAAGTCATGTGTTGGACACATCAGATTTTTAAAATAGGAAAGTTAGGAGAATAATTTGCGTTAGGTATTCACATGTTTCTAAAAACTTTTTTTTATTGTTCTCTCGACTTTCATGTTTTGATCATCTTTCTACGAACTTTTTTTTTGTTCTCTTGACTTTTTCTTCTACTAAATTTTTAAAATATGAAAGTTAGGAGAATAATTTTCGTTAGGAGGCCGTTTTTATATTTTATGGAGTACACCTGTTATTTATGTTTGAAGAAGAAAATTGTTCAAATAAAAGTTACTTCTAATATTATTATCTATAATTTTTGTTTTATGTAAAATTATCCTGAAATGGTCCGTATTCGAGAAATTTGACAAAATATGCAAAATTCTTTAAGAAAATTGTTAAACTAAAAGTTGTTTGCGATATTGATCTCTATAATTTTTATTTTTACATGATTTTTCGAAAATGAACCGTAATGGAAAAATTGGAGAAAAGTACTAAATTTAAATTTTTCAGTACTTTCGTTTTCAATGAATATCTGTAAAACATGTTTCGAGTTAAATGTATGTGGAAAATGTATATATTTAGTTTATTCTCTAAATATTTATAGAGGAGATATAATAGGTTGTACAAAATAATCGCCTATAAAGCCTATAATAACTAGATAGGAAAGTCATGTGTTGGACACATCAGATTTTTTTTTAATACTTTTCCGAACGTTGGTTTTACGTCTTATTTGTAAAACTTGTTAAACACTACTGATCTCTTTGTCCTTCAATTTTTCTAATGGTTTCGATATTGACGCAGGTTATGAGGGCGGTCAAGTTACATACTTATCTGTACTAAGTGCTTGGGTTACCCACCCAATAGTTTGGGGAGATACTGGGTGGACTGGAACATTATTGGTTAGAATAAAAGGTCCTGAAGACCTGTGATACTTTGTTTTTTTTTTGCTCCATAAAATAAAAATGGTTTTTGCTGAGCACAAATTGAGGTAATTCGTGGGGGAATGAAAATACTAATAAAGGCTGGGCCCGTTGTGGAGTCGAAGTTTTAGCATTTCGTATGAGGCTTCTAATTATCCTCGGGTTCAATCAAGAAAACCTAGGTTTATTTAACAAGTTTAATCGTAGAAAGCATGTAACAGAAATGAAAAGGATTAATAATTTTTTAAAACACAACCGAAAAAGTTCCTCGACAGACAGTCATTTGACAACGACAGCCCGCGTTCTTCTCGTAGAGACGCTCGGTGACTTGACGTGGCCTCGTCCCTAGAGACACTTGGTGACTTGTTGGTTATCCAGCTACCAGTCCGAAAGGGAACTGGGGTTTTAGTGCGTTATATTCGTCAATAAAAATTTGTATATTGTTAGCTTTCACATTGACATTTTCAACTTTAGTTTTGGAGAAAGTCTATACCCGTTGGGCTGCAAGCATAACAAGTTTGGCTCTTAGCTGTTTTAAGTTTTTCAAGTGAAAGAAACTACTGAAGTATTTTAAAACTGTGTTTTGATCTCAAGTTTGAATACATTTTGGCAAAATAGGATGACCCTTTTAGAAATTTTCTAATATACATTTTCTTTTATTATTCAGGATTTCTATGATAAAAGTTAGGGACTATTTATAATGAGAGCTAGGGCAGAACTCTGGTCATAAGAAGTTCTAAATGAAGGATTGCTGCAGTGAATAACTAGGTTAATTGTTGACATGTACCGTAAAAAGCATTAATTTTTTTTTTTTTATAACATGGGATTGTTGAGTTTCCCATTTTGGCCTTCTGCTTGGTCTTTCTAATTTTAGTACTTATACAAGAAATGCATCAGGTACAATCGAGTCCTAGCACACTTTAAAAAAAAACACTTTTTTCCGCAAACGTCAAAAAAAGTAGACATTATTAACGTCAATTCATCATGTTGAAGTATGATTTCACAGACGCCACTTTTTTGTACGGCCGTGAGCGGACAAAAAAGTACTTTTTTGTACGCTGACGGCCGTACAAAAAAGTAGAATTTTTAACAGGGAAAATAATTATTAGTTGAACTTTTAAACTTTATTAACGATAATAATTATTAATAGTAAAATTTCAGTTATTTAAGGTTGCACCGCACATATTTAATGCACTACCTGATTTATTCACTTCCAATTCAAGCGAATTTTGTGCAGAGTTGAAAGAGTTCATCGACAAAATTTCCCGTGACTCCTTACTTGTTGTTGCTTCTGTTACATCAACGTCGACATAATTTCGCTCATGAGAAGCTGCATTCAGGTACAGTGAAAAAGAATTCGACATCAAGATTTTTTCTGCAGTTTGTTTTTTATTAGACAAAGAGTCTTCAATGTATCCTTCAGCGACAGTGCTCGACCTCCAACCTCCATGCCGTTTCAAACAAGTAATATCAGCTCCTCCATCCACAAGCAAAGTAGCTGAAGTTCTTCTTAACGCATGGCCGGTGTAATCTTTTGAATTCGGTAGTTTTAAATAAGTTGCTACTGTTTTGGGTACGTTACTAATTGTATGAATTCCCATGACCATGCGATAACATTTTCCCTTTTGAAATTTCAAAAAAAAGCGTCGGCTTTCCATAGCTTGTGGACGTAAAGAAGTATATTTTCTGTAAAGATTTATATATTTTTCTCCAATAATTGTGAACGATCGTGGCTTTTTAGATTTACTACCAGGAATCTTTATATGAATAACAGATCCTAAATCTTTTATATCGTCTATTGTCATGTTCACCATTTCATCGCATCTACATGCTCCAGATACGCCCATTATTAGAACAACCTAAAAGTAGTATGTATTTAAAAACTTGATTGTATTTATGCAGGTTAGAATATTATAACTAACCTTAATTCCTAGATATTGCTCATTAGGTGCATTATTTAAAAAATCTTTAAACTGGTCTTTTGTGAATACCTTTGACTTTTTGGGAGTATACCCTTCATTCTGCTTCTTCAGATAAGCACGTAGTTTCATATATTTGCTAATATCTAATCCATGTTTAATATTCAGTAATGATTTTATCATGGAATACTGAGACCACATTGTTGAACCCTTCATTTTTAATTTAGTTGTCATTTCAAAAAAATAAGCTAGTAGCACATTTTCCGAATAGTTTGAAATGTTTTTATCATTGCACCATGTGAGAAATCTTTCGTAAGCATGATTATAAACTCTACTTGACTTAGTTGGAATTAAATCATTCGTAGCTGCCTTAGCAATGTCAACAACGTCGGGCGGTGTACAGTTGGGTTCTGAATCCGACATAATATAATCTAAAAGAAAATTTCAGTAAACTTTACTACAACAAACGAAATTTTGATGCTCAAGTACTTACCAAAAATGCACAGTCCAATTGTTGCTTTAAATCACTTAAAATATATCTGACATTATAAAATATTATTGAACTGTCAAATTTGTTTTTGACTTGGCAATCACAAAACCAGTAACCACGGAAATGTAGTGCGCAGTTTTATAATTATTATTCTCTGAATTTATCAACTTCGTTGCAATCGTTTTGAATTTTTATTTAAATATTAATTAGTTCTATAGTCTGGATGCCGTTTGCGGAAAAAATAGCATGTTTCATTCGGAGCAAAAGCACTTTTTGTGGCTCGTCTGAAATTGTCGGCCTCACTAACGTTCGGCCATCCATTCAGACTCGCCACAAAAAGTTATACTTTTACTCCTAATAAAACAATATACTATTTTTGTTATGATGAGTCATAGAGATTGTAAAAAATCAACTGTTGTAATAAAATGTTTAAGACATTCATCACTAAATTTAGATGAAATTAGGAAATCATTTCGGTTATTTCCAAAAGCCTTAGTTGATGCACTACCGGTTTTAAAGTGTTTGCAAAAACATATGTAGCAAATGGTCAAACCAAATGTAAGACACTCAAATTCGTAAATTATTATTTTTTTTCAAATACTTTCCTTAGTTTTTATGTATTGAGATTAGATAAGAGAGACAAAATTGTCCTGTAACAAAATATTCTGGACAGACCTGAGATCTTCCAGTTTGAAATGCGAGAATCTATATATTTGTTAAAGATGAATCTAGATGAATCATTTCATTTGGGTCTTAAAAAATATGAGAACCAAACTAATTTTCTTTAGCAAGCAAACACCTGTTGCATTCTTTAGCACTTTTTGTTTTAAATGAAGCGTGTAGGTTAGTTTTTCTCTAAGAGAAAACATCCTTGGGTAAAAGCTCTTCTGTGTTTTAAAAATTAATTTAAAACCTTTAATATACCTTATGACCTTCTTATCATTAGTTAAGTTAGCCCACGTTTTACAAATTTATTCAGCAATCTCTTATACCTTTATTTCCTTCCCTAATAACTCCTTGTCCCCTCTCTGTTTTTCGAAATACTTGTTGGCTCGTCAGTTGTTTTTTTTTTATTTCTCCTGCTCTTACTCTGGCCTGGTTTTCTTCAGTCGCTATTTAAAAATAGGCGCCTGAAGTTTAAAGACTGATTGAAATTATTGTTTGCTTTAAGTTGGTGCCTTTAAATTAAATTTATGCTAGTTTTTCAAATTGCTTTGTCTGACTTCCATATCTCTAAAAGATTCTTACCAAAATGAAAAACCATCGATATCTTTTGTAATATCTAATGTTAATGTAGTATTTGTGTGGGTAAAAGGTCACTGTGGCATTGTTGGGAATGAAATAGTTGATCAATTAGCCAAACAAGCAACACTATCTTCAAATTTTATCAACATTTCCTTCTATGATGATCTAGTTAGCACAATCAAAAACCAAATACGTCTGGACTGGGAGAAATTATGGATAGATTTTACATCATCATCCAAAAATCATAACGGTACTATACACCCCTCTTTACCAACAAGAATATCACATTTATCAAATTATAATTTACCCAGAAAACATGCGGTCACCATTAGACGTCTAAAATTAAATCATGGAAGATACCCTGCTCATCTTCACAAAATTATAATAGCACCATCTCCGCTTTGCGAATGCGATAATCTTTCGATATGTGATATGAACCATACTTTATTTTAATGCACTAAACACTCAATGAAGAGTACAGATTTTATCAAAACATTAATTGATAACCTGATATCGATGCCAACCAACTTAACTGTCTTACTCAGCTTACAAAACTTAGTTTTTACTTTTAATAAGTTCTAGGATTTCTTTTTGGTTCTTTTATAACATTTCATTTTATTTCACCTCAATAATATCTAAACCATTAAAGATTTTACCAAAAGTCTGTGGCAAATGGATTGTCCGATGCCAACCACCCCTTCACACACACACACGATATCTGCTTTTTATATCATATTTTTCACATTTGTGTTTAAGACGGATATATAAGGAGCCTATGATGCATATATTCTATGGTAGGATGTCTGATAATATTTTTGTTAAATTTGCATTTGTTTTGATGCGTCTATTTCTGTTCCCTCCAAGCCTACCTTACAGAGGTTCAGCTAAACTTTCCATCACCTTTCAAGTTGGTCTTGCAGCATATATAAATAGCTGTTGGTTTTATTTGATGACGTGACTAGTCACTAAACTTTTTGGTTCGGAGTTTAAGGTGGGGGACCCAAGTGAAAGTATTCCAGTATTTCGCAAAGAAATATTGATATTTTGCCATTCTCCGAATCGTTTTGCAAATATGTTTCCAACTTTTTACCATTTCTTCGTTGATTGGTTTTCCATGAGAGATGTTGCTATTAGGATCCGCTCCCAGAATATCCTGATACTGAATTTGATCCTTACTATTCGAACGTCTGTTCTGGTGAAGATGACGAGTTTAATATATATACCTCTTAGATTCTGAATCAATTTAAATCTATATGTAATAAATGGCTAATTCATGTGCACAAAAAGGAGCATTTTTTTTATGGTTCAGGATTAACCCATACAGTAATATAATCAATAAGCTTTGCTTAGCATTTGTGCGTCCTTGCATTTTATAAGCATAAGACTAGAGTTACCAACTTAAATCTCAAGAAGCGAGTCAAGCCGACAGCTAAGGCGATCTACGTGTCTGCGTCCATTTGTGGACTTGTACAGATAAGCCCCTAATACTTCTTTATTTGTTTAGTTATTATTTTTTTAGTCAGTCAATTCAGACAACGTTTTTAAATAGACTTTTAAAGTAAATGCGTCTACCTACATAAAATAAATTTAAGTTGTAAGTGTCAATTGGCCAATCGAGACAAATTTCCTTGTATTAAGTAGGTAGCGATATAGTCAAGACTTTCATTTTCCTGTTCTTATTTTATTTTTTTTAAACTGTTGTTTAATAAATGTTAAATCGTTGAGTTTTTATTTAGACTTTTTATGTAAAGACCTATCCAAATAATATATATTCTTACAGAGGATACCTAGTTCATAGAACTCCTAGGCTTCTCTGGATTCTAGGCCTGGAACTTCATAAACTATAGAATCCAGTGGCGCCCTATAACCAATTTTTCTAAATTTAATCCTAACTATTTTTATTCATTCAAGCTTAAATTTTTAACCCATTTAATTATCTAACTTCGAACCTGCGACGCTCTCTGACGAACAGCTCCGGCATATGTAGTTTTAATGCTACAAAGTATAAGATCAGGGTTAACACATAAAGTAGCCTTCTCTGTATATTTATTTGGCTTAAGTGCAGAATTTACACATAAAATAGTATCTTCTGGAGCCAAAGTTTTACAAACTTTACAGATTAAGAGGCATTTTTCGCGTTGCAATTAGCAAAAGTTTGCAGTTTATAAGTATAATATCAGAGCTAATACATTTTGTAGATTTATTTGGCTTGAATACAGAACTTACACATGAAATAGTATCTTCTCAACCAAAGTTTTACAACATTTACACATTAAGTAGCGTTTTTCGAGTTGCAGTTAGCCGAGTTGGCAGTTTATAAGTATGAGATCAGAGTTAACACATAAAGTAGCCTTCTCTGTACATTTATTTGGTTTAAATAAGTTGAACATAAAATAGTATCTTCTTGACCAAAGTTTTATAAAATTTACACATTAAGTAGCATTTTTCAAGTTGCAGTTAGCCGAGTTTACAGTTTATGAGTATAAGATTAGAGTTAACACATAAAGTAGTCTTCTCTGTACATTTATTTGGTTTAAATGCAGAATTTACACTTAAAATGGTATCTTCTCGACCAAAGTTTTACAAAATTAACACAATAAGTAATATTTTTAGAGTTGCAGTTAGCCTAGTTTGCAGTTTATAAGTATAAGATCAGAGTTAACACATAAAGTAGCCTTCTCTGTATATTTATTTGGCTTAAATAATTTACACATAAAATAATATCTTATCGACCAAAATTTTACAAAATTTACACATTTAGTAGCATTTTTCGCGTTGTATTTAGCTGGGCTTGCATAATGTAAGTATTAGATCAGAGTTAACACATAAAGTAGCCTTCTCTGTATAGTTATTTGTTATTTGCAGAATTTACACATAAAGTAGTATCTTTCGCCACAAAAGTTTTTTTCGAAATTTGCACAAAGTCGCATTTTTCGCTCTGCATACGGCTTATATGAATGATGTATTTTCTGCATATTTATATGTCGTCATTTGGAAATTTACAGTAAAGCAGTATCTTCTGCTAGCTAAAAATCAATTAAATTATGAAGAAAACCATTCTCAAACCTGTACTAGTATAATATCAGAGTTAACACATAAAGTAGTCTCCTCTGTACATGTCTTTGTCTATAATGCGGAATTTACACATAGAGTAGTACCTGCCCTCATCAAAGTTTTGCGAAATTTGCACATTAAGTAACATTTTTCGTTTTGCAGACGGATTTTATGAATGACTGCACCGTTAACACATAAAGTAGTATCTTCTGTATATTTATTTGTCGTCTAAATGCAGAAATTTACACAAAGCAAGCTAAAAATCAGTTAAATAAAAAGAAAAACATTATTCTCCTACCTGTGCTCTAAATTCCTTAATTTCTTTTTCAATTTATCGTATTTCTAATATGATTTTCGATAGTTTTTGCCCATGTTTTTATAATCGCTGTAATGTGGCTAGTTTTGCGATGTGAATCAGGCGACACAACAATTGCTAATGAGTAATGTACACAGGCAGCGATAGATAGTAAACATGTGGGTCAGCGGCGTAACATAGGTATACTACATGGTTATCTTTATTTCCACTAACAAGGATGTGAAACATAATACCAAAATTGGTTCAATATATGCAACTTTCCACTATAGTATTCCAAAATACAACACCATTTTTTGACAGTAAATAAAAAGAATCTCTAACGATAAGGTAAAAGATTGAAAATTAGTGTACAGTTATTTTTAATACAGCAATTATTATTCGAAAAATAAATTAGCTCTCGTTCTCGAATAGAAAATTCATATTTCACGCACGACTTACACATATAATTATTATTTTTAAACTTAATAAAAGGCAATTTTTCTTTGTCCGCATAGAAGCTCAGGTAAAGCATTTTTATTTTAAAAGTACACTGAGCTAAAAACTCGTTTACGTTTATCGTTATCAAAGACTAGACCATAATAATACTATGAAATATTTCGCTCTTTGTAATTTCCATTTGTGGTAATCTGATGCATCATCATTTTAAAGTCCGAAGTTTCTTATTAACGTGCAAAGGGGCCGGTAACTAATATTTCCCATTTTTTCGCTGCTGTTGTTTTTCTATTAAGAGATAAGGTTGTTCTGAATCATCTTCTTGCTAAGTTCCTCCGCCTAATGTGCCCGCTGAGAAATTCTAATTAATGTAAATGATATACTAAGCAATATAGCGTTACAGGGACCGTATTCATTCAGAATCTCATTAAAGCCAAGCTGTTTTTTATACCGGTAATTTTAAGTACGTCGTATTGCGAAAGTCTGAACATTTTTGCCAGTCTATTTTATATTTATTTTATACTTGGTGTAAAAACTAATCAGATTGGCATGCTTTGATTTCTAATAAAAACGCGGAATTAATTAAATACGCGTTCAAAAAGAAATTGGTCACGAATACAAAATATCTAGATGCCACTTTTGGTAATGGTGGAATGAAATAAAATGAATTTGTTTAACAAAATAGGCAAAATGTTTCTAGAAATGCATAAGTAAAATTAAAAATAAATAAATTAAAACATAATACAAGTTAACAGTTAAGTAACCTTAGCAATACTAATATAACTAGTCAGGGACTGTATACATACAAGAAAAATGAAAAAACATATTTAAACACAATGGAAATAAAATACCCGAGGAACACAGTCCACGTTCAAGTTCAATTGTTGCCACCAAATTAAACTATCAGAGACAATTATAACGAAAGGAAAATCCAAAAGTTACGCAAAAAGATAAGATTGACGAACAATTCCTGAGATCCGGTTCTACTCTGAGTGGAGAAAGGCCTGGTCTGCATGCTACCCAAGAATTAGTATATTTAAGTTTCACATACTTAATGATATTTTTATAGTTTTTTAGGTATACACTATTTAATTATAAAAATATAATGTTGATACTCTTTCAACTCTACAAGTTGTAGCGTTTTGATCTATAGTAAAGTATTTTGTACATTGAAACTATAATGTTTAAAAAAAATTTAATTATATTTTTTTACGAATGTGTTGCCTTTTGGATAGTTGTGTGTTTTAATGTATTATTGAAATTCTGGACGATAAGATCTCTAGATTTCTGCATTTTCGATATTCATAATATATCAAATATTGGATATACACTCGATATGTTAAACATCATTAGGATTTGATGGAAATTCAATTTCTGTTGATATGACATGTAGATTATAAAATCGCCATAAATTATCGTCTCGATGATGGTGGGTGAGGTTTTCCGGGTTTTCCTCACCTGTAAGTCAAATGGCACCATCAATCATCCTTAAGTCGCCCGGAGCGCCACGCCAAATAATAATAATAGCCGTCCCTTCTCCTACACAAGTCGTTCAGTCGACTTTAGGGGTTAAAATTCACTCGTAAGGTGGTGAATTAGAGAGAGTATTATTATTATTATTATTATTATCTATAGGATATATCCAGTGGTTACATATGAACCTCTACTAAAGATACTTATTAAATATTTTACTGGATGTCCATAGAATATCTTCCGTATCCTGGATATAGACGGATATTTGGATGTCTATATTAGATCCACTTGATATCTTGGATATCCTGTGGATATGTTGGATACCTGCAATAGATATTCTGCTGATATCTCTGGGATTTGGTGTGTTGTATTTGAAGCACCCGAATCTTTAGTACAAACACAGCCACAGTAACCAAACTGACTTTATATAACTAAATATAAAGCTAAAGGTGCTTATAGCGTTAATATACAGGGTGTTTCAAAAAGAGTGGTCATAAATTATACCACGTATTTTTGGGTCAAAAATAGGTAGATTAAACTGTACTTACATACAAAAGTGCACCCAAAAATAGATACTCTTAAACCATTTGACATTTTTACATAAAATTTTATATGACGTGTTGGAATACCATGACTAACGAAATCGAGGTAGAGGCAATATATTTTTTTTATTTTTGTAGGATTTTGGAGGGCGTCACCGCCCCTTTCTCTACTCAACTTTTTTGTAACATAAAATTTTATTAAAAATCAAACGCTACTAAAATTCAACACCTATTTGGAAACTTTTTGTCTTTCAGTATTTGTTTTTAAAACGTTTTTTTTTTTTTTTTTTTTTTTTTTTTGGATTTGGATATTGATCCTTTAGCCACACACAACATTTAAATGTTTAATTAAATAATTAACCTAATTAAATAGAAATTTTATTTATTGAGATAAATTCTACTATTAAGTTGTAAATTTGTTTATTCTCCGTTGCCAGTAAAACTTGAATGTTGGTGGGAAATTGTAAATTTAACTTATTTAGTTTGTCTCTTAGTATTTGTTTGTAAAACGTTTGGTTTAGACGATAGAGCCACTTAAAATTACATCTTAAATATATTCAATGTAAATTATACGTATGCAAAAATATCAAAATTCGGTTTTCATTGTTATAACTATGTAGTAAGTGTATACAGGAGGAGAATGTAATTTTGAACACCTGTTAAATTAATTTTTTTTTTATTTTAAAGACATTAGTTTTTAATTTAAAAATATACTTGATTTTGATATTTTTCATACGTAGAATTTCCATTGAATATTTTTAAGTTGTCATTTCAAATGACTGCATCGTCTAAACTAAACTTTTTACAAACAAATACTAAGTGATAAAAAAGTTTTCAAATAGATGTTACATTCCAGTGGCATTTTATTTGTAATTAAATTTTATACTACAAAAAAGTTAAGTCGAGAAAAGAGCGGTGACCCCCTCCAAAAACCTATAAAAATCAAGAAAAAAATATTGCCTCTTCCTCGGTATTATTAGTCATGATATTCTAACACGTCATATAAAATTTCATGAAAAAATGCCAAACGGTTTAAGAGTACCGTTAAAAAAGTTAATTTTAATTTTTATCTTATACACCCTGTAACTATTTTTGGGTGCACTTTGGTATATAGGTAAGTACGTTTTAATCAACTTATTTTTGACCCAAGAATATGTGGTATAATTTATTACCAATCAACATAAATCAAAATATTAAGAATATACGTAACAGGGTCATAAGTGCTGGTACCAAGGCATGTGACATCATGTGCTATTTGCACAGGTTAGAAAATAAATATCCATATGTACCTACTACTATTACTTAAACAATAGTAAATCTTATTATTAAGAAACACACATTAATGCATATACCATATGACGATTCCACACAGCTATCATAAATTATATCGCCTACAAACAATAAAATTAAACTAAAAAGTAAAACAAAAGTCAAGCTCATTTCTTCTGATGGATATTGAGAAGTTTTAATATTTGCAAAGAATAAAATTTAATGTATCATCAGATCTTATATCATTAACAAGACAAATAAACAAGTTCTGTTCAATAAACCTTACTACAGTACGACAAATTTGAGATGGCAAATGAAATGCACAGAACATAGAAAAAGAGCGACCTGAGAAGGATAGACGCAGCTTGAAGTATTTAAACATAACGATAAACATATCTAAAGAAAAATTTCGGTCCGCTTTGCCAGTGCACATCTATTTCTGACTTGCCATCTCACTCTTATTGTACTGTACACTGGTTACAAATTTCACTAGAGTAAGACTCAAATATCATCCTCTAGAAGCACTTGGCTGGAAACACAAGAACTGCCCCAAGTGAAACATGACCCATAGTTTGAGTAAAAAAAGCATAACCATATGGTACACACTCGTAATATTGAAAATACACCACCAGTCAATATAGACTACTATTCAAATAAACGTATCACCACAATATGCCCCGACACTACTGATAGCGCTAGACTGGAAAATTAGAAACTACAAGTAACTTTCTAAGAGAGAACTCTCATTTCATGTGACTTAGGTTAGGTTGAAAATGAATAGGATGATCTCTTCGCCTTTCACTGCGACCCAGATGGTTCTATTGTGGCTCATGACTAACTTATACTTTACCGTACAAGCCACATCTTTTGATAAAGGTCATGGTTAAATTGGGTGAGACTTGTTTAAAGTCGGTAGGCTCCAGTCGGGTAAATCCGAAGATATGGAACCTGGTTTTTTCCAAAGCAAAGCAGGTACATAAAATGTGCTCTGCAAACTCGTCCTCCACGCTGCAGAATCGACAGTCCAATGTTTGTTGCAGACCTATTCTTCTTATGTAGTTGCCCAGACGACAGTGTCCGGTCATCAGTCCCGTGAAAATGCGTATTCTATTCTCCGATCTGAGCAGAGGCGTTTATAGAAGGGTTAATTATAAAAGCCTTCGAATGAGTAAGCCCTGGGGTATCTCTCCAGTTTGTGAGTGTTTCACCCTTCATCCATTTTGAGATAATTTCTCCTATGAACACAGATTCGGTTCCTCTTTTAGCGAACGCGTTGGCTTTTATGTTGCCCTCCACACCACTGTGTCTTGGAACTCATTTAAAAATAACTTTGTTCCAGGCTCCGAGACATTCAAAGGTATTTCTACAGTTCCAAACCAGCTTTAAGTCAACTCGACTATAGGTCAGGACCTTAAAGACTGCCTGGCTATCTAAAACGATCTTTATAGTTTTGTTTGCGGAAAGTAAATTAATCAACTCTTTCGCTCCCAATTCTATAGCAATCATTTCTGCTTGGAAGATCGTCGCCAGAGAGCCTAGGTTTATTGATATGTCAACTCTTGGCCTCTGGCTGAAAACTCACACCCTAATCCTTTTTCAGTTTTGGAGTCGTCCGTGTACAACGCATAATCTGCATGGGAGAGGGGTTTTCCCCCTCTACCCCATGCGTCTCTCTCTGGAATAAGGATACTCTATGGCTTTTCTATGTGCTGTCGGAGAACTAGCGAGTCCAAGATCATGCCGAGGATGTGGTAGTTATTAATTTCACTTATCAGGCCCCTTTTGTCCTACCGCAGTTTTTCAGCATTAACTACCCACCTTCAGGAGTCTGTAGAAGACCACCTTGGCCTCCCTTTCCAGCAGAATATAGAGAGAGGTTAGGTGCAGCATGGTCACCATGGCTTCCGTAGGTGTGGCTGACATTACTTCAGTTATGGCGAGACACGGAAGCCGCTGTATTCCAGCCAGCTTTGCTGTACGTAATCACTGTTTGGTAAATCCAATAGATCGGTTGAGGACTGATCCCCCATTTCATGTGACATACAACATAGACAAAATTACAACATATGTCATATCATTAAAATTTAAACATCATAATAAATACAAAAAGAAACCGCCAAAACATACGATGTGTGCCAACTATCAAGATCATTTACTATTTTTTTTAGGTCCAGATCTGATTTGGCCCTAATGGAATATTAAAAATTAAAAAATACTAAAGGGAAACATAATAATAAGAAGAACGCAATAAATCTGCAATTTAAAAATATCGCTGAAATTGTACTTTCATATAAAAAGTCGTGAATGACAGTTGCCGACCAAGATCAGAGGTAATAAGAGAGACATGGTGTAAGCACTGTTGTACAACCCTTTGGACCTGTTATTTGTTTATGCTTTTCTCTATCTGAGTCCCGCTTTCGCCGCCCACCTCGAGAATCGAGAAGTTACTAGAAGATTCTTTGCACGGCAGCTAAAGGATTTCAAAAACTTCTAGACTAGTATCCAGATTCTTTGAGATATGATAGGATTTTTTAAGGCTGTTATATTTTTGTTTATTAATGAATTATTTTGAAATTGAGTTAGTTTTAAAGATAAATGAGCGCAATTTCTAAAAAATTGCATTACAAAAAAATATATCTTACTTTCTGACATTTCATTTTTTACCGGGAACTTGATTGGTCGATAAAAACAATAATAACATTTAAACAATATTTATTTTACCATGATTTATCTTACATACTGAACACATATTATTAAACAATATATATAAGTATATAAAATTATAATGTACTGTGGTATATAAACATCCTTGTCGGATGCCATTCATGTATTAAAAAAAAGTAATAGTTGGAATCTTTTAGACTCCCTCGATAGATCAGGGGTAATATAATTGTACATAATTAACCGCAAAATGCAAACTGCTTTCTACATAGTTTTTAAATTGAATAATTACTGATTGATACCTAATTTTTATTATTTAATATGAATATTTTTTTTAATAAAAATTGACATGTCAAATTCTACAAGAGGCCGGATCAGTCAATAGTAAAACGAACATTCATATTAAAAATGATTTATTTAAAACGAATTTATTCTATATTGCCTTTAAAAATAAAACATAACTTGCACGCACGTGAAACCGCTTTGTGTTGAGATTTTTAAATTTACTATACCAAATAAAAGTACTTTAATCTATATGAAGTTGTTGCAGTTGCTAACAAAGAATAATTTGTTTTTTCTCTCTTTTAAAACTTGAAATAATAATTGTTCTGTCAGTCAGGGTAGACGTTCTGTTTATTTGAACGGCATTTTTGAAGTATTATTAAAACTACTACCTCAGGGCCGGTGGAAATAATTTTACAATTATGAAAAATTCGTTTTTGTATCGCTCAACCTTACTATTATAAAGAAATGATATTAATTAAATATGAATACTAGGTTAATGTCCATTAAATTCAATTAAAACTTCGCCTATTTTAAAAAGTAGCTATGACAAAACACTAGTTATGTTTGTACTTTTAAAATTGTAAAACAAAAATAATTCACAATATTATATCTATTTTTTTTTTTAATAAATCAACAAAATATTGTTACTATTTAATCAACTGAATTTGGAAACTCATGCTACAACCGTCATTATTCTTTCTAGCCACGAAGACAAAAAAAATAACGGTATTTTTTTTCTGTTGCCCAAATATGGCAGATAAAAATATTAATAGGTCATTTTAAAATTTTCACCCAGGACACCAGCGTGTGAGTAAAATACTTGTCTAGTAAATTAGTGTATTTAATACAGAATTAAATCGTTTTCAATTTAAAAAATTTGGTGATAGTCTTGAGGATATTCATAATAATTGTTTGATAGTGATACAATAAATTAAATTGCAGTTTAACTGAAAAAAACTAAGGATTTTTTCTCGCGTATTATTCATTTAAAATGGCTAAAAACTGAATATTGTGTTTAAAATTGTTTTTAGGTTTTACTTTATGAGTAAATGGTATGTTAGTTTGAATAATAGATATCTATATCAATATACTAGATAAAAAATACAATTAGTATGTTGGTACTTAAAACTTGAAATTAAGGATTTTTGGGTAAGTAACTGTTTTATTTTATTTTTAAAATGGCTAAAATGTTGTTCCTGTTTGCAAATACAACTATAGAAGTTCTTTATTTAACCCTACTACTGCACACTTATTTTTCAAGACACAAACTGCACATTGGGGTCTCAATAACCCAATAAATAAAATGGAGTTTTTTCAAGTTGGTAATATTTTTTTATTGTTTTTACACATGGAATGGTTAAAGTAGTTATTTTGGAGAGCCATATTAAAAAGTAGTCTGAACCAAATATTGTTTTTATTTTAAAAATATAAAATTAAAAAAAGAAAAAAGCATGATTTTTTAGAAATTCACAAAAAATAACAAAAACTAAAATCTTCGAATTCTAAGTAGAAAAAACGTTTTAAATAAATGTCATTATTTTTTATTGTGCAATGGAAAAAATTATAATTGCTTAAGTTTTTCTTAGTCAGTATAATAAATCAGGCTGATAAATCAGTCTCACAGCTCCTACATACCATTGACCTGTGTTCATTGCAAAACGACTTATAGCACACGCTACAATGCATATTTGTTTTTCTTTTTTCTTATCAGAAAAACTGCAACGAACTTTTTGTCGCAAATTTTCGTCATTTGGTGGAGGATCTGGCACAGGCTAATTCAAGATTTCCATTATCTTTTGACGCAGTGATCTTCTAAGCGTTGGCAACCGTTATCTGAGAAATGGAATTACCAAGGACATTCCCAGCTCTTTTAGGAAATTCCTGCGTGTCCGATTTTTTTTCTGCCCAATCTCCCTTAGCAAAGGTAAGCAAAATCATCGAACTTCCATCAAGCATACCACAAAACACTCGCATTGACCATCTATTGGTTTTTAATGCTGTGGTATATGGCTGCAATTTGAGACACGCTAAGACCAATGCAAGCTCTTACCTAAATAACATTTGTGGTTTTGGTGTAGCTGAGTTCATTAGTCTCACCGTGGTTTCTCTCAATTTATTCATTGTTGCGTATGGTAAATGTTTCAATTATATCTTTACTGATAATCAAATTCCAAACTTCTAAAGGGGTTTTTACTTTTTAAGCATCACCTTTAGGGCCGGGAAAATGTAAAACAATGTTGTCAGCTTTCAAACGACCTCTCTTCTGAGGAACTATAGATCCCCACAGGTGGTTATTTTAACCTCTTAGAACGCTTTTATTTCTCGTCGCTCTTGGAGGCCTCTCTTGCTAATTTCCTTGTTCATTCTCATGAGCATTGTTTTATTCACAGTTATTTCCACTAGCTTGTTCACTGTTATTCTCACCAGCTTGTTCACTTTCCTTTTCACAGTGTTCTTCGTTTTCATTGTCACTGTTCTGTTTATTTTTATTATCACCCTGTTCACTTTCACAAGCACTTTGTTCATCGTCTTCCTCATCCTCCTCCGTCTCATATTCGTTTTCGCTATCCGAAAATTCTCCACTTTCATATCCATTTCCATGATCTGGACTGTTCCCAAGATTATCTACAATCTCCTGCAGTTACTTATCTGTTACCGGACGATTATCGTTCCTTTTAGCCCTCGACATCTTCCTACAAAATAATAGAAAATAAAATTTTTAATAGAAAATATGTAACTTAATTGTGCACGCTGGGGTTTCAGTAACCCAGGAGCAGCTAAAATTAAATTTTACCACTTACCTATAAGCGATAAAATGTTTTGCGTCCTGCCTCACTCGTGAGGCAGGACCTCACTCGTATACAACTGTTAACTGAATTTACATGGCACTGGCCCAAGGTCACAATCGAAACACTGCGCACAAGGTAGAATATAAAGTGCACGTGGGTTTTCTAGACCCCAGTGTGCAGTAGCAGGGTTAAGACTCGTAATTGAGGTGTATCAGTTTTTAAGTTTCCTAAAGATGAGAATTTAAAGAAAAAATTGTTAAATTACAGTCCAAGGAATCAGTGGGTTCCTTCAAAAACTGCAGCAATTTGTTTTTTTTATATTTTCCAGAAAGTGACATTATAAGAGAAGATAATTAACTAAAATTTCTATTAGGGTGAAATTAAAACCTAATACATGTCACTGTATTTTTCCAAATTTGCCAAAAACCTCTTAAAACCCGTATCCACTTAGAAAAAAAAATTTAATTATAACACCCAACAGTTTTAGCCAATTATAGGGTGAAAAATTTCAGATTACATGTAAAATCATCTACTTATCACAGAGTAACTGTAGGAATATTAATTTAGGAATGCATTTTTTATTGAAAATACAGATGAGTTGAATATATCAGGCTGGTTACTTATTATATTATAATGTGAACACATTCGGACCAACGGTGAGTATTGTAAAATATTGGTTAGCGTAGTTGACACATGAAAGGTAATGTTGCTTTGAGATGCAATCCTAGGAACATTAAATGAGCTTTTTAAAACAAATTGTCTATCGAAGGCTTTAGAAAAATCTGTGTAGATAATATCAGTTTGTGTTTGCTTGTCAGTTACTTTAGAAATGTATTGAGAAATTCGTAATAGTCGAACTTTTATTCATAAATCCGTGCTGCTCAGGAGAAATCAATTATTTACATTATTTTAAAGATGATTATGGAGTAGAATCTCAAACACTTTACAGAAATTGGATATAATTGGAATTGGTCTAAAGTTTTTTTTTTTACAGATATTTAATAAAATGTTAAAGGACGTGCAAGTATACTAGCACAATCTCGAACTTTAAACGCTAAAATGCTATATCGGGGCCTGTCGTAAGTTTTGGTTTGATTTGTTTCAATGTATCTGATACTTCTGTTTCATTAAAGCACTTAATGTTCAAAATAAATAACTCTCTTTCAATTAAATTATTTATAATATTAAAATTCCACTTAGGCAGGTACGACTTGGCAAAATAATCAGCAAATGCGTTAGGAATTGACTGAGAAGAATTTAGTATACTGCCATTTGTTACGGTTCGCATTTTATCGTTGCAATATTTATACAAAAGTTAAACAACTTAATAATTAGCTTACCTGTTGATAAAAGAAAACACAAGATTGTGCAAATTATGTATATTAATTTTCTATAACCTGTACCTGAATGTAAACAAACATTTTTACATAAATTGTTGACCTTGACCTTCCCTCTTCTCTTTTATAAATCTAATTGCAATTTTTCAAATTCCAAATTACTTCTTCTTTGCTAAAATCTACATTCACTTTCATTTGTTCAAATTTAAATTCAAGGCCAAGGTCATCTGGTCCTAAAATATGGTAATTTGTTGGCAACCCTAGATTGTCATTTTGGCTAAAAAACTTCCTTCCTCTTCTGTCCTTTTTTAATTAGCTTTCTTTGGTCCGTGCGGTACCTGAAATCTAACGAATTTTATTCAGATTATTTAGCTAATAATAAAAAAAAAAGTTTACATTTAAAGTATATTTGTCACTATTGGCAGCACGTTGTTGTGGAAATAATACTTTTCTTCTAAATGTTACGTTAACAAAAAAAAATGTTACGTTTACAAAGTTACGTTATAAAAACATATTTTGCACCAGATGATACGTTAAGTTTCTAACCCTTACCTGGGTCTTATTGTAAAAATCCTTATAATAAGATATCTTACAAGCCTCAGGCCTAGCTCAGATCAAAATAGGTCAGTGGGATTCGTTTAGAATTTACCTTCAAGTCAATGACAAGGTCTTTAATTAAAAAGACTTAAAATAATTTAATTAAATTAATTTGGGCGCCATACCTTTAGATGTACAATAAAAGTAAATTTGTCATTAACTTGTCAGTTGAAAGTAAGGAAAAATAAAGAACTTAAATTTCAAAACAATTAATCGGCTTTAATTTCAAATTGAATTGATGAATGATATTACAAATAAAAGAAAATGAAATTTATTAATTTTAACAAATTTTACGGTTTACGTTATTTGACTGATAATGAGTTTAAAATTAAAATTGACTAGTATAACTATGACTCAAAAATTGTGTGTGTGGTCCTGGCCGACACTTACCTTGTGTTTCCGGATTTCAACGGTCGAACTGGTCCGTGTCGCTGTCTTAATGGTAGCTCAGCCTACGATGACTTCCTAATATTCTGCAGTTCTAGATGTAACTCAGCTTACAATGACTTTAGACATTCTGCAGTTCTAGATGTAACTCAGCTTACAATGACTTTAGACATTCTGCAGTTCTTAGTTATAAAGGCCAATTCCTTAGTCGTTACAGAGCCAGTTCCTTAAGTTATCAGAAAGAAAAACGTGTCAGTTACAACAAAAAAAAAATATCTTTCCATTGCTTCAAAAAAAAACAAAACATGTGGTCAGCCATAAAAGCTTTCTATTTAAATTAAACATTTTTAAATTGAACATTTCAAGTTAACAACAATACTAGAGATTTGCAATAGTATTTAAATTAAAATACATGAAGAATGGAAAGATTTTTTTAAATAACTGAGAGAAAAAATATAAAATTAATGGCAACCATTTTGTACACTACATGTGGTTCTCATATTACGCGGAAATCTCGAAAATAAATTAAAGAAATAAGTCACAAATAATTTCATCGGATATACACATATAATAAAATTAATTTCTACCATTCATCATAAAAAAAAAATAATTCGATTACTTTAGTTTGTTCGGAAACACTTAACAACACTAAACCAAGCCAACCGATTCGTTTGGCTGCTAGATTGAAAAAGAATTTCAAAAACCGACAGCATGTGTGAAATATGAAACGACCACATCGAGAGATAAGCAGGCGTACGCACAACTTCTGACTGTAATTATTGATAATAATATCTATATTTCCAAATACGAGGGGCGCTCAAAAAGTGTTAGAATATATTGGAATATTTGAACTAATTAAATATTGTAATTATTAAAAGGGAGTGACGTTTACAACGTAACATAAAGGCCACCTAACATCTACGGTAAGTCCATACCAACCATGTTTTAGTTTATATGTAGAATATTCTCTCTATTTTAGGCCTTCTTGTTTGTATCCATTCTGTAAAGCTTCTTGTGCTGCTCCTGTAGTATTTAGCTGTAGTATTTAGTAGATATTATTTAATTTGGACACACTATCGTCAGTGCTTGGCTTAATGGTTCCAGTAGAGGAAGTAACCCGTACTATAGTCCACCGCTTCCTGCTTAGCTTGTTGGTCCAGTCCTTAGTAACGGATCGATAACTCTGACGAGAACAACCCCTGGATGGTAGTTCATCAGGAAACCCACAGAACAAGTAAGAATGTTCCATAGCCTACTCCATTGCCTGAGCTTTATTTTAGCCACGCTTGGCTTGCTTGTATATATAATATTGCTAATAACATTACCTTGCATCACCTTTCTGTACATATAGTTAATAACATCACTCTTATAGTACTATTTTGTAAATAAATCATAGTTTTTAGTATTATTACTTCATTACATTAAAAGCGGGATTGTTTAACCTCAAAAGTTGAATTTGTATTTAGCTATTTCGCATTCTAACTATCGAATAGTTTTAGTTTAGAAAATCTAAGTGAGTATTGCATTTTGTTTACCCTTACTTTTGTTGGCTGTTTTGGCATAGCTTATTTAGTTTCTCGTAGAGACTAAAATAAAATATAGGTAAATAACGTAAGATATAGTACAATAAGATTTAGGTATATTTTCAGTATTATTTAATTTACGCTCTTATACACTTCGTACTTACCTTGTGAACGATTGGTACCAAACGGGCAATTAAGTCGTTTTAATGTTATAATATATTTGCTGGATTTGTTCCACTTTGCTAATTAAACGGCAGATTAGTTGCTGAAGTATTAAAAGGTTAAACCATACTTTTGTTTATCTTTTCACGACCCTATCTCTCCGATTATTGTAAATAAAATTAACTGAGCTAGTCACCCTTATCTCAAGTGAGAAGAGCTGCATTACAACCCCAAACCTTGGGGCAACGTAGCACATTGTAGACCATTTTATTTGGAATGATACTTTCGCCCTATTAATAATATTAATAAATGCCAAAAATTTTAAAGGCTTCTGATTAATAGCATCTTCCTGAGTTTAACAAGTCATCGTGTTTTTTTATAGAATTTTAGGAATTTTCGTTTTTTTATAAAAAATTTAATGATATTAAAGTTAAACAATGGTGTATAGCTTTTATGTTTACTGTTATTTCTAATTATCGGTACACATTGATTAAATACATTATAAAGCTTACCGTAAAAATATGTACGGTCATCTTCGGCATTTTGAAATACTGTCAGAAACGTCCAATCAAAATTAGAGATCCAGGGATAAAAGGGAGATAAGGGATAAAAATTTCCTTTGTTCAACTTGTACTGCTTGTCTCTGCCGCCTATACCTGTCTTTGCATGTGTGCTGTCGTCTCTGCATGTATACTGTCGTCTCTTTCTGTCTGCTTGTCTCTTCTTGTTTGCTTGTCTTTACCTGTCTGCTTGTCTCTACCTGATTGCTTTTCTCTACTGTACCTGCGTAACTCTGCCTTTAATATCTCATAAATAAAATTTCGTACCTTGTTCAATTTTTTCCTTTATTGACAACAATATTCAACTCTAACAATTTCTAATTCATATTCAATATTTTTCTTTTATACCTTTCCTAAAAATTCTACCTCTGATATTTATTTCCTGCTGACAATAACATTTCTAAAATAAGCAAAAACCTCCCACCCCAATATTGCTATCTCCAATTTTATGAAGTCATCCAGAAATATCCATATCAAATCCCCCAAATTGATTTTAACATATAGTATGTCACTTTTCCTAAAGACATTTTGAATTTTCAACTGTTATAATTTTAATAATTGAACTGTTGGATTGCTAACATTTAACTCAAAAAACAAACCAATATTCATAACATCATAATTCTACACGTACACAATATTACACACATATCAAACTAATATTGATATAAATATAAATCTTAAATATTGAAAATACCCCTTATTTTATCATTTTCTACATATTTTAACACATAACTATTCTTTCCGGTTTTATTTTCAACAATATATGCCCTGCAAACATATACTGAAACTTCCCACAATATTTTCTTTTCCTATTTGTCACTCTTAAAGCCCTATCTAAAACAAAATCTCCTTTTTTAAATTAAGTTCTTTTCTTGCTCTTATCACTTATTTTTTAAATATATTCACTCTATTATATCCTCATACTTCTGTTCATTTTTAATTACCTATTTTCTGTCGGTATTCTGACCTTTTATCACATATACTGGATTTTCTCATGAAATTGATCTAGGAATATATTTCTGCTTCTTTAACGTAATTATCGCATTTTGTATGATCATTTTCTATTAATACCCTTAAAAACTTATTTACACCTTTAATGTAGCTGTCTACCCAATTTTTTATCAATTTTTTTGTGTATTTCTCTTCTTGTATGCACCAAATCTTACTTTCTGACTTTAATCTCTTACATCTACTTTGTCTTACCCTTATATCCATATTACTTAACTCTATTGTATTACATGTATTTATTCGACTTTCGTGTTTTCAAGCTAATTTAAATTTTCAGATCTCCGTTTTCCATGTAAATTTTATAACTTTTATTTCATCATTGTCCTCATTCTTTCCTTATCTGCAACACTTGATTCTTAGTTATTTTTAAATATTCATCTTTACATATACTATTTGTACTTTCATTCACGCTTCGAATTTGTTTTAAACGTATACCTATTTTCTATTGCTTTACTGTGTGATTTTTCCTTTTATACTCCTTCTGTCTCTCTTTTATTTCTACTTTACTATTACATTTATATTTACTTACTAATTTATTATTTCCTTTATTCATCTGTATTTGTATTTTTTTGTTTTATTTTTATTTGTTATACCTTTATGTTTCATGTTCTGGTTTTAGTTTATCTTGTCTTTTCATTCAATTTTTTTTTACTTTCTTCTTTAGTTCTTTAATTTTCATTTTGATTTATTTTCTTTTCTTTAATCTTATTTCCATCGTTTTCTATATTTTGACTTTGTATTTCTTTATTTACTTCTCTTTTTATCTTGTCTATTTCTTCTTTTGTCTTTTCTGTTCTATCTTCCAACTTTTTACTTTCTACTTCTTCAACGTTACTGTCTATAACTTCTTATATTTTTATAATTAAATTTTTGTTGTCCTGTATTAATTCTTGAATTTCTTTCTTTTTGTTTTCCAGTTTGTTACTCATTGCTCCTTTATACTGTTTAATTTATTCCCCCATTTTCCTTTCCAATCCATCTATTTTATTCATTAATTCTTTATTATCTTCTTTTGAGTTTTTATCTTATTTCTTCATTAATTCTTCCTCATCTTTCTTACTATTGTTATTTAATTTATTCATTATTTCTTCCTTATTTTCCTTACCATTTTTCATTAATTCTTCTTTATCTCTTTTCCTTTTTTCATCCATTTTTCTAATAAATCTTTATTCATCTTTTTTCATTTCAATGAGCAGTTGCATTAGCTCTTTCATCCTGACTCTTTTTAATTTTTTTAACATTCGGCAATATCCTTTCCTACCATCGGTATTTGTGTTGTATCCTGTTTCTTCTTTCCTATCACCTCTTCATTTCCTCGCACGAACCCAACTTTCTTTCTCCCTCCTAAATCCATTTACATCCTATTATTACTACTAGTACTATTATACAAATTCCCATACATACATTATTGCCACTATATTACTCACGTACTATTGTTATTCTATCTGTATTCTATTATTTATAATGGGAAGGTATATTATAATATTCCAAACAGAATTGGAATTTTCTCCCTGAATACAAAAATAACAGACACATTAACTTTGCTACTGACCCATAACAATACTTCCAGACTCAAAAAAACAGTTCAAACCAATTAAAAATATGAATTTATTATATTTTTAATTCGTATTTCCCAATCTAAATTTCAAATTTTTTCCTTAATTTTTTTAGGATCCACGTTAGGCGCCACTTGATATGGAAAACTCTTGTAGTTGTCTCTGATTTCCAATAAAAAATAAAATCTCAATCTCAGGTTGGATTCAATTACCTAAAATATTGTATTAAATTATTTAAAAAAATTAAAAAAAAAACCTCTTGGTTTCTTCCTCTGTTATTTGTTTTAAGTTCACTTCTGTCGTCTCTATCTGTCTTACTTTTTAAATAAAACTTTCTTTACCTTTTTCTTTTATAATTTTCTTTAATTTAACTTTCTAATCTTTTACAATTATTATTCTTCAATATTCTGATATCTTCACCTTAATTTTTATTCAATATTGCAGGTGGGCCTTGATTGGAGCCCAGGTGGGCCTTATTTGGAACACATTAGAACGCTGTATTTTTTAATATACTCTTGATGTAAAATGTTAATTACAGTTCATCAAATTTCTAGAGGCTTTCGACGGCTAGACAGAGAAAGCACTACTGACAGCCATCCCGACGGATTTACGCAATGAAAGTACACTCTGCGTATCAAGTATTTCACTATTTCATTCAGACGTAAATGTCAGATGTAAATTTCGCTAAAACATTTCTTTTATTTTCGTTTGTGTTTTTTGATCATTACACTTTAATAGAACCTAAGTATGGAGTTTAATAGCAAATTAAGAGGCCGCGTGATTAACAGTCAATCTCGCGAAATAATAGCCAATGTTATAGAGTTTATGAGAAGAGAAGGAAACTTTAATTCACCTTCAATACCATTTAAAAATGTAAATGATCGTGTTGCTGCAGCCACAGGAGTATCTAAAAACACTGTCGTCCGAATTTCTGGAGAGAAAAAAAGAATCGATAACCGTGAGATATCGGAATTTTCATCACCAAGAAAAACCATTAAAAAACTAAAAACAGTTAATGATATAGATGAAGCTGCACAAAAATCAAATTTTATTTTTTTATTATTAGATAGCTATTTTTGTTTCTGAGTTGTGTTCATTTACAGGCTCAATTTTTTTCCGTTTCCCCTTTTTGATTTTATATGGGGTTTCAAGTTATTTTTGACTTATTTCGACGTAAATCACAACAACACACTTTTTTAATAAAGCAAACAAGTGTTAAGAGGTATATGTACGTGTAAACTACAATTACAAAAAATTGATATGAAACCCATGAAACCACCAACAAAAATGTAAAGCTAGCTTCCGTACTAGAACATGGTGTCATTCGTCGAGATAATTTATCGTTTTGTTTAATAGATCAAGAAATGTAAATATTCCCCTGTTATTTTTTATAAAATTATAAGAGAAATAAATTTTTTTCTAAATAGTATAGTTTATTATTTTGTAGAAAAACAAAATTTCAAAAATTTTAGTAATGTTTCAGAAACAACCGTTATTAATAATAGGTACCATTTTCCTTAATAAGGTAGAAATAAAATATAAACTATTTCCACGATTTACAAAGGCCGAAAAGGCTAAAAATGTTTCAATAGTAGCCTGTGGAAATGACATTGGACAAATGATTTCGCCGATGATTTTGTTTAAGGGTAAAAGAAAAAAGAAGAATGGTTGGATAATATGCCATCTGGTACAGTGGTTGAGATGAATAATAAAGTACTTCTTATTTTCGACGGGGCTTCTTCTCACTTAGATGCAGGAATAGTTGACGCAGCAGAGTCCCACGATATATCGCTTTTCTGTTTACCCAGTAACACCACCCGTGAACTACAGCCCATGGATAGCTGTCTTCAAAGCATTTGAGTCTTACTGGGATGATGAAGTCATGACCTATTGGACAAATAAGCCTGATCGAAGAATCACTAAATTTTCTTTTGGACATATTTTCTCTAAGGTGTCAAAAGCTACTGTAGCCTCGAATGTCATCTCAGGTTTTCGAGCTACTGGGATATACCCTTATGATCCCACTATTATTCCAGACATTGCTTTTGCCCCATCTGAAATAACGCAACAAAAGTCGCTTCTAGATACCTCTATCCCTTCAACTTCCAAATCTACCCCCTTTAATCAACAAATAGGCCAAGATATCGGTAGCAGTTCCGAAAGCTCCGATGATGATTATTCTCCACACGATACTTCGAGCTCTGAGGATTTTTCTGAGCCAGCAGTATCAGCTAGTTTTCACAATGTGCTAATTACACCAGATTTAGAAGCCAAAAAAGATAAAATTGTACGAAAGAAGTCTTTAAACTATCGCGCACAGGAAGTTACCAGAGCGTCGTTTCAACAAGATATAAATGTGAAAGGAAAATAAAATAAAACAAAAATTGGTAAAAAAAATATTGCGCAAAAACAGAAACAAGAACAAGATAAAAATATACCAGTACCAAGAGGAATTCAAAAAAAGGGAAAGATGGGTAATGATCAAAATGAGAAAAGAAAACAAAACAAGATAAAAATGTGCCAGGACCTAGCGGAATTCAAAAAAAGAAAAAGATGTGTAAAGACCAAAACCAGAAAAAAGGCGAAAGTTGGTTTTGTTACTTATGTCAAGAAGATATTATGAAGGATATGAGGCTTTGCGTCGCATGCAATACATATGTGCACGAAGAATGCGTAGGGCTTACTGCCATTGACAAAGAAAATGCATTTTTGTGTCCTAATTGCGATTAAATGTTTTAAAACTTCTTTTAAATAATTCTTTTATAAAAAAAAGACCATTTCATTATTTCCAGCATAGTTTTAGTGATGAGCCTTATTTTAAATATGATGTGGGCATTACTAAGAACATGACGATCTCAATAAGGCCCACAAGACTCCACTTCTTAAATCACAAAATTAATTAGAAAACATGTATATTTTTTAAATGTAATATAAGTACATCATTTGAAAATTATTATCCCTTAGTCTCAGATTTTTAAGACTGCTTGAACTATTTTTTAAAAAATATTTCTTCTTAAGTAGGCCTTATTTGGCCTACTTACCTTACGTTTTTTTTTAAATTCTAATTTCTTTAGTTTTAGTTAAATCACATTTATTTTGACTATATTATAAATAAAACTATATTTTCGATAGTTCATTTATTTTTTAAAGAAATTAGGTTAGATTAACAGAATTACTACGTACATACAATTATTTAACATAGTCTGGTAGGTTTTTAAACTTTGAATCTTATACTAAATATTAATAAATATATATTTTACTGAAGGTATTCAGAAAATGTGCGGTAAGGAAAGAATCTGAAACACGATAATCTGAAAATAAAATTAAATATTAATAAAATATACAACTAAAATATACACTAAAATAAAAATATACAACTAAAATATACACTAAAATAAAAATATATTATAAATAAAAACATTTTTTTGGTTCTGTAAAAAAAAAATTAAATTGAACTGTTTTTTTTAGACATTATTACTAATACTTATAAATTAAATGATAAGATCAATAGAACCAAAGTTTTTATTGACCGATATACTAGGATCAGAAAATATATATATTTTCTAAAAAATATACTATTTGATAAAATTTATGTAAGTCCCTTTTGCGATAATGGTTTTTATTTAGGTTCCGTTAGAGAACAACATTTACTCATATATAAAATTTGAATAAAATTTGAAGTTACTGAAGAGGCATTTATAAAGACACTCGTCGACGTATCTACTACTTTAGAATAGTCAGACAAATGAAAAACATATAGAGAAACCTCTTGGTTGTCTTATTAGTTGCTTTAAAACAGCATGTTTGTAGAGCAAATTATGGAAAATTATCTACTACTATGTTATAATAGGCTAGTTGACAGGCATCAAGTATGTCATTCTGTCTGTAGAGGAAACAATGTGAATAATGAGTCATACATGAAGAGAAGCTCAGTAGATTCTTTTAAGTTTAGGATTGATCTCAATAACTCCTAAACGCTTAAAACTATATTCCAAAAGCTGTGTCTTTAATTTATTATTAAGTTTACCTACCATCGAGAAAAACATAACAAAATAACACAAATAATTAATGCTGAGTGATGTGAAATTGTGTTTAATCAGAACAGAGCACAATGCACATGTGCAGTGCATATTTTTTCCAAAGTAGGAACTATAAAAGAGGAAAAAGATATAATTGAGTAAACTCTTATTTTAGGCTTCTTAAGATTACTTTAATATCTTATAAAAGCAAAATATTGATTGGCTCAAATGAAGTGTAATACAAAGAGATAAAAAAATCCAGTCATACTTTAAAATCTTCCAAATATACTACAATATAGTTGGTATCTTACACAAATAGTCACTAATTCATAGCCTTAATTTAACATATCTCCTTTTGGAAAGAATAGTGACCACAACTCGAAATTTTTCATTTTTCCGATTTGTGCACCAACATAAATTATAAACTGTAAATTTTAAGCTAAAAAAGTGTGACAAATATATTCTGAATACTTTCCGCTAGAGAGCGCAATAAATCATTACGATTCAGCTAACAAACGAGGGAAGAATACCGTCACTTTTCAGTGATAATCTGGACGTGTTAATAGAAGTTGTGTTGCTGTGCTTCAAAACCGTCATAACTTGACTTGTGTTCTACAATTGATTATTCTTTAATCCAGATAGTGTCTCATTTTGAATTGTGTCACTATTCCTGCATAAGGTAAGAAACTCTATATTTTTTTATTCATAAAAACTGTCATATTTTGAGTTTTGACTGTGTTTAAGAGTAATGGAAGTAATCTTTTTTTATTTGACTGTCACAAGTTTGTTATATTTCGAAATGTGACAGTATTTCTGCTTCACGTTTATTCTTTTTGAGTTATGACTGTATCCCTGGCAAATGTAAGTATTTTTTTAAACTTTCTCTGGAGTATTTCGAGTTGTGACTATATTTACAAGCATATTCGTTCTACTTATTTCAGCTCTGTTTCTTTTTCAGATGTCTCGTGGCAAATAAATGGTGGGTATGACTATTGCAATGCAAGAAGAAAACAAGAACAATGATATTTTTTCAGAAAAATCTTTGCCAAATATTGAGTCAATTTTATCAAATGATGCTGCTACAATGTCGGATGGTAACTTGTTATCTGAGCCTATAACCCGAGAATACCGATCAAGGAGAAGCGACAGTAGCTGTCGGATGTACCTTTTTTACAGTATGACTTTGACTGATACACAACTTAGCACGCTGAGAAAACATGCTTATTTTCTACACTGAGCGAAATAGTTTGGCAAATTATCTGAAATTATTGTTATAGTCCATGCGCAAATGTTGCAATGTGATTTAATTACATTGAAGTAGTTAGGGTTAAGCAATGCTGAAATTTCGGCACCAAAATATAATTCATTATGTAATAATTAATTATTTATTATAAAAGTAAAAGACGTTTATTATTTTATAATTTATCTATAAAATTTGTTCAATATTTGGTTTATTTATTGTTAAAAATGTAATAAAAGCCCCATATTTAAATTAAATTACCTTTTCCTTAACTAAAAATAAGGTAAATAAAATTAAGGATGTCAAAAAAAATTTAGCTAACAATTAAAAAGACATTAAGTTTGAAAGGTTTAACTAAATATTTGCAATGTGCATATATTTTTAAAGCTTTTAGGTTTAAAAATTACTTACATAATTTTAGAATTTCTAGATTTATATTATATTAAAAGGACTTTCAAGTTTATCACTCATTTCTGTAGAAACAAGTGTTTTCTCGCCAAGTTAAACCAGATGTCATTTAAGGTTTATGTATTTAGAGTTAAATACCTGGCCTGGCTATTACCCAGACAATACAAATATGTCCATTGGACGTCCATTCGATATACAATTTTGGATGTTTAGACGTCCAAAAATGAGTTTTCTGGACTTCCGACATCCAACGGATGTCCAGTGAAGTATACAAATGGCACACTTTTGACCATTCAGAGGACGTCCAATTCTGGAATATATTTGGACGTCGAATACTGGACATTCAAAAAGCGTCCAGGATTATATTTCCATTGAGACCACATCCTCACTTTTTTACAGAACCGCAACTCACCACACACTATTTTATATTATTAATAATTTGTTTATTATTTTCGCAAATCGCTATACACCATTTATTTATTTTTATTAAAAATCGCTTGACCTGAGCAGGAATCGAACTCACGACTCATCCATTATCGTTTTATGCTTTCAACCGCTAGACGAGCTCGACCAAGGAACCACTTGAAAACTTTTTACTAGATACAGTTATAATTGAATAAGATTTCAAACTTCCGCTTCCAATTTTTAATGACCAGTTATATTAAAAAAAAAAAGTATATATAGATGGGTATTATCTGGTAGACTTAATAAATAATGACCTAAGATGGACGTCCACTGGACGTCAAAATACTACTGAACTTAAAATTAAGTCCAAAAACAGACGTTCTCTGGTTATCGATATTCAGCTGTCAATTTAATTAGCATAAACGGACGTACACTGGATGCCCGGATATGGACGTCCTGACCCTCAAATAGATCTAAAGTGGACGTTAATTGGACTATGTCTGCATAGACGAATTTTTAGAAATAGTACTTATTTAAGTATGCACCAATATTTCCAAAATCAACTCCAGTATGATTCATTCAATAAATGTAAATATGAATGGGCAAAATATCTTTATATTGACATAATTGTAACTTACAATTTAGCCATAATAAAGGGATTTTGCCCACTTTGACCAATCCTAATTGAACTACGCGAATTTATTATATTTTTTTAAATATAATTTCAAAATAATATAAACAAAATCTGCAGTTTACTGTTTATTAAATTTATTTATTTAAAAGAAGAAAAACATATATTTCACAAAATACAATACCTACATATGAAAAATAAAATGTCAAAAATGATTAAATCAATATACTTAATATTTATGCATGTGATAAAATTCTTAGTTTCTTAATAACTTTTTTGGCACATTTTATATCTGTATTAGAATACCTAAGTGTGTAAAAATCTTCATCTTATTACTACACAAAACAAACACCAAAAAATATCACTTAACATTGCTCACGTACTAAACACAACTTGGACTGACTTTGACAGATAACAAAATTTTTAGTGATACACAACTTATTCTCGCACATGCGCGTTACAAAACGGTACACTGAAAACACCAAGCTGTCGCTTCTCCTTGATCGATATTCTCGGCTACAACAACATATATACCACATTTACTGAACTTTGTTTCTGTACAACGCCATTTTACTGTACCTCTTGAGTCCACATTATCAAATGAGCCTACACCTGACTCTTTTATTTTGTCCAAAGATGTGGATGAATCAGCAAATAAGACCACTTTACCTGAGGCTAAGGCTTTAGATATTTTTTTCCATACAATTTCATTCCTACTGCTAGATGAGCCTACTTCGCTACATCAGCCTACTTTGCTACCAGAGCCGATATTACCAAATAAGCATGCTCAGTCAAATTCTGAATTTGTGCAGCAACATCTCACTGATTTTCGATCATCAAGATGTTCATCAATAATTTCGTATTCTTCAAGGTCCTATTCCAGTTCATCTTCCAGTTCATATTCAAGTTTATCTTCAAATTCGTGATCCTCTACAAGATCAAGTGCTTGCGCAAAACTTTCTGTTATGCCAAAAAAAATTCCTTTGACGTATGTTTCTGATGATTACGACTCAAATGTCGACTCCGATTACAAAGCAAGAAGTCATTCATCTAGAAGTGATTTGGATAACGAGGCACTTACCTTTTCTATTACTGTTGCAGTTCCTAATAGTTCTAAAAATTATGATCGTCCGGCCAAACGTGGTAAAAACCGATTACGCAAAATTGACGACTAAGAAAAGGAAAAATCAAAGCGTTTACGTAATTTCGGTGAAGAATATGTGGCACCTAACTCAAAAAAGATGTTGCTACCATGTGGAATAAAATGTCAATTTAAGTGTTTCGATAAGTTTACCGAAGACAGACGTAAAGAAATGTTTGAAAGGCATTGGCGACTTGGTAATATTGAAAAACAACGATCATTTATTGCTGAAAATATACAGCCTTTACAGCCAACATACAGATACTGTCGAAATCCAGATGAATCAAGACAATGCAACCATGCATTTTATCTTTATAACAAAGATTAAAAAATAAGAGTATGCAAATTGTTTTTTAAAAATTAATGACATACTTATTTGCAGTGTCATGGATAAGAAGATCAACGGAATTACTCTTGAAGATAGAAGAGAAAAACACAATCAACACAAAAAAGAAAAAGAAAATTAAGAATTCTGTGCGTGAACATATCAACTCCATTCCTAGAATGTAGAGTCACTACAGACGTCAATATTCAACTCGAGAATATATTTAAGGGGATAAATCTCTTGCTGATCTATACAGAGATTACAAAAATATCCAGAAAGACTTATTACGCAACGGGCGGAGGTAATTTGCCCACAAAATATTTAAAGCTGCTAATCCTATAGGTAATTTGCCCACAGCAAGTAAAAGGTCATCTTAATCCTGTTGGTATTTTGCCCAAATTTATTTCTAACTGAATAAATCATAATAGATATATCTTTCATTTATTATTTTTTATATATTATCGAAAAGTAAAAACACATTATTATTTAAACTAAAAATTATATTAAACACTAATTTTTATTATTATAAAAAAGTAAGTATACATAAGTTATATTATATTTTTTATATATTTATATTTTATTTACATATTTTTCAACTGGGAAGGATAAATGTTATACAAATTTTATATAGTCTAATCTGCTGATTTGCTGCAGATCAAATCGCTGTATAAATTTTTCTAAACACTGAATTTTTTGTTTTACACTTTTGTCTTTGATTTTCTTAGGTATACTTAAGCTTTGTATTGTGACATACGTGTCGATTTGAAAGTCTTTAAGCTTTTCTATAAAAATATATACAGAAGGATGTGTACAGTAGAATGAAGAATTAAACCTTGAATGAAACGACTCACAGGCATTTGTAGTTCTTGTAATTAAAGCTGTTTTTTCTGCCCATATACTTGGAGGAAATGTAGAATTTTCTTCAATATATGTTTCTAATAGGTAATCGGCATACCTATCGAGAACGGCATTTTCTGGTTTACTTGCCATTAAGTCAAACACAAAACAGTCTCCAACTTCATTGGCGTTTAAATATGTCAACCCAAATGATGTTTTAAGCCATTTTCCGGTATCACTGTTAGTTGTATATTCAGTCATTAATCCCAGAGACTGAATTTTACGATACCACGCTTGATGTAGATGAAATCGGCAGCCATTGATTACAGTGTTAGGCCACATATAAATTAACGCCTTATGAATTGCTATTTCAAAATCAACGAACACTTTAGATGGATTTAAAGCAATACTGTAAGTTTCCAAAATTTTATAATGCAATAACGAAAACAAATGTTTGTATATATCGGTAGATTTGTTTGGTAATAAACAATATACCAGGGGAACATAGTATCCATTACACAGCCCATGAATGGTAAATAATTGTAGGAAAAACTTTGTACAATACGAAAATGTTCCATCCATATACAAGACGTTCATTTTACACAAAGTACGAATATTTGTCTCACATGTAAATACAATAATATTATTTTCTCTGCTATTTATTAAAAGAAAATGTTCACCTTTACTGGTTTTAAATGTATTAGAATATAAGTCAACTGCATCATGCACTTCTTGTATATTTGTAGATAATGGACCTGGTAGTATTTTGCGACGACTGTTGTATATAGTTTTTCTTATGTAGGACACATCAATTGTAGTTAGTGACTCTGGTAAATTAGTAGCAAGTACTTTACGGATAATTTTAGAAGGTTTTTCCGAAATATCAACTGCTTTTCGCTTACACGAATTAGAAATAATTTTCCTGTTTAATTTCGGTTCATTTGCTTCATGGCTATGAATTAGGTTGCCTCTGGATACTAAAAGTTCAGGACCAATTGTTAATACAGTGGCATTACAAGCATTTGTTTTTCTTTGGGAGCATCTCCAAGAAACTTCTCCACTTTTCATTTCTCTATCTTTGGCAAACGTAAAATTCTCCAAAAGAAGTACATCTTTCCCGCGTGTGCTTTTAATCAATGTAGCTGACATTATAGAAATAATTATTGTTTATAAACACTCGAATTACAATCATCAACGTATAAAAACTGACTGAAATATAAACAGTAAACACCCAAAGTAAGTACCTATTGGAATTATTAATAATCAGGTAGGTACCTATTTGTGGGCGGATGTAATTTGCGGGTTTAGGTACCTGAATGCTACTGTGGGCAAAATACCAGTAAGATTTTTATTTATTGTAATAAATTGAAAATTCCCAATAAAATTTTGAGTTTTCGATAATTTTTTGTAATGTAAATAAGTTACATAAATGACACTTTTAAATAAAAATGTATGTGTTTCGATCAGGAAAAACGTCACAACTCAAAACAAAACACGTTTTCATTATCTTTGAGGAAGTAACATTATTTTCAAAATAAGGAACGTAAAATAAAAGATTTATTTAAAAAGTTTTGGATTTTTTCTTTCTCAATTGAGCTCTCATTATAATGTTCTAAAATATGGCTATTTTATATTTCCTCTTCTGTAAAATATGGTAATTTCGACTTGCCGAAAGGAGATATTTATAATCAATTTTAATATTTTAAAACAAGAATTCTTAGCATGAGGAAAGGAATTGTCAATAACCGTCAACATTTTGAAAAACAAATCATTTCTGTAAAATATTTATCAAAAATTACAATACGTTTATAAATATAAATATTAACGCTTACGTATTATGGCCATTATTTATTTTATATTATGAAATTTTACTACCTAATTAATATAAGTATTAATATTAATATATCCAGTACATGATGAGGATTAAACTAATGTGTGATTATTCTCATAAAATATTAATTAATGATATGGAACAATGCTGTGAAAACTAAAACATAAATATATAATCTATTAGAATGAATGTATATTTGAAATTTACCAGCATATTTTTATTATTCCAATAAATATTGATATTCATTTATATTTAGGTTCCGTTTTATTGTTTTGGAAAATCTTTTGTAATAATTTTGACGGTTAAAACAAATACCTGGTTTTTCATTAATTTGAAAATATTTCTCTTCCATATAAATTGTTTCTTATTTTTAAATGTGAATTTGAAAGATTTGTAAATAATTTGTAAATGATTTGTAAATGATTTGTAAATGATTTGTAAATGATTTGTAAATGATTTGTAAATGATTTGTAAATGATTTGTAAATGATTTGTAAATAATTTGTAAATGATTTGTAAATGATTTGTAAATAATTTGTAAATGCTTTGTAAACGATTTGTAAATGATTTGTAAATGATTTGTAAATGATTTGTAAATGATTTGTAAATGATTTATAAATGATTTGTAAAATATTTGTAAAAGATTTGTAAAAGATTTGTAAAAGATTTGTAAAAGATTTGTGAAAGATTTGTAAAAGATTTGTAAAAGATTTGTAAAAGATTTGTAAAAGATTTGTAAAAGATTTGTAAAAGATTTGTAAAAGATTTGTAAAAGATTTGTAAAAGATTTGTAAAAGATTTGTAAAAGATTTGTAAAAGATTTGTAAAAGATTTGTAAAAGATTTGTAAAAGATTTGTAAAAGATTTGTAAAATATTTGTAAAAGATTTGTAAAAGATTTGTAAAAGATTTGTAAAAGATTTGTAAAAGATTTGTAAAAGATTTGTAAAAGATTTGTAAAAGATTTGTAAAAGATTTGTAAAAGATTTGTAAAAGATTTGTAAAAGATTTGTAAAAGATTTGTAAAAGATTTGTAAAAGATTTGTAAAAGATTTGTAAAAGATTTGTAAAAGATTTGTAAAAGATTTGTAAAAGATTTGTAAAAGATTTGTAAAAGATTTGTAAAAGATTTGTAAAAGATTTGTAAAAGATTTGTAAAAGATTTGTAAAAGATTTGTAAAAGATTTGTAAAAGATTTGTAAAAGATTTGTAAAAGATTTGTAAAAGATTTGTAAAAGATTTGTAAAAGATTTGTAAAAGATTTGTAAAAGATTTGTAAAAGATTTGTAAAAGATTTGTAAAAGATTTGTAAAAGATTTGTAAAAGATTTGTAAAAGATTTGTAAAATATTTGTAAAAGATTTGTAAAAGATTTGTAAAAGATTTGTAAAAGATTTGTAAAAGATTTGTAAAAGATTTGTAAAAGATTTGTAAAAGATTTGTAAAAGATTTGTAAAAGATTTGTAAAAGATTTGTAAAAGATTTGTAAAAGATTTGTAAAAGATTTGTAAAAGATTTTTAAAAGATTTGTAAAAGATTTGTAAAAGATTTGTAAAAGATTTGTAAAAGATTTGTAAAAGATTTGTAAAAGATTTGTAAAAGATTTGTAAAAGATTTGTAAAAGATTTGTAAAAGATTTGTAAAAGATTTGTAAAAGATTTGTAAAAGATTTGTAAAAGATTTGTAAAATATTGAAAGATTAAATTAGGTAAAAGGTAATTTGAAATATATGGTTTTTTTTTAAATAGTATATTAAAAAACTAATCAGCTGTTTTTATTATAAAATCTAGATACCTTATTGATTAATGTATCTCTTAAATTGATGATTATTGGAAGCACAAACCAGAATACAAAATATCTTATAAGCAAAAATTTACTTATATTTTTATATGTTTATAAAATGGTCTTTTCACTACAGATAATTATTAGAAATATTTAATATTTGATGATCAAAGTAATCTGAAATATTGTAGTGGGCAATTTGTCATTCAATTTTAATACCAAAATCTTCTATAAACATGTATAATAGATTTTGTCCAGATACAAGGTGTTGACTTTGACAATACCAAATATAAATAATAGATTTGGCCTACTTACTTGATATATTAAAAAAAGCAATGCATTAAGTATGATCTAAACCATTTGTAACTACAATATTAGCAATTCTACTTGCAGTATTTCCAGCACTGTCCTAAAAATAAAATTTTCATTTTAAATACTATAGATTAAATTATACAAAATAATATCTGCAGACTTCTATTGCCCAGAGTATGCTGGTGACCTGGCAATCTTTATAAGGGGCAAAATCACAGGTACAATATCGTAGCTAGCGCACACAAACCGCTCTAAACATCATTGATGACTACTAAAAAGTATTGACAGGACTAAAGTCATTAATACTGAAGGGAGTGAAGATTCCATTTGCTTAAGAGGCCACATACTTGAGAGTTATCTTTAACGACAGGTTAACATGAAATCAACACTTGCAAAAAATCATCCAAAAGATCACAACATTCTTTACCTTATGTCGGAGTTTGTGTGAAAAAAATACGGGACTACAACCAAAATATCCCTATGGCTATATACCATTCGACAGCTCAACGGTGTTTAAAAGCAAGCATGTCTTAGTATCACAGAGGCCATGTGAACAACTCCATCAACAGCTCCAGAGTCATGCTAAACGTAACACCGCTACTTATATTTATTCAAGGCGATGCCAGGTCTGTCACATACAAACTGTACAAAAGTCCATAAGCAGTTTGCATGGACGTTGCTATAGCGAACTCTATATAGATTTGGAGAACGACCAAATAATGGGCATGCCTTTAGACGAAATACGTTATAGGGAAGCAACATTAACCTGGTATACAGACGACTCCAAAACCCATGAAGGTTTAGGAGTAGGTATATATAGTACTAAGCGAAAGACAAGAATTTTACTATGCTTAAATAAACATTCCATAGTAATTACAGGTACAAATAGCTGCAATACATCACTAAACAAAAGAGATATTAAGACATAAGGTAAAATAAAAATCCATTGTCATATATTCAGACAGTCAAGCGATGTTAAAAGTACCCAGTTCTGTGCAGGTACCCTCCACGTTATATGGGACTATTTGGAAGCCCTAACAGAGCAGCGTAGTCAACACAGACTAACCTTAGCCTGAGTACCAGGCCACATATAACATAAAGGCAAGGTGGATGTTGATTTACCAACAAGATTAGCCTCAAAGGCTCTTATTGGCCCAGAACCCTTCAATGGTATCACAAAGACAGCTATTAAAACATGCACAAAGTAGTGGATGTATTAAAAATTCCATAAACAGTTTAACAAGACAGAGACATTTCAAAGAGGTTTTAGAAGGAGCATCGCCTTAAACTTACTAAGCTTCTACTAGGCCATAATAGGAAAAATAGTAGAGGTGCTAATAGGTCTATTAACAGGACATTGTAGGCTTAATAAATATATGTATGATATTGATCTCACAGAATAGACCTTATGCCAAATATGTCAGGAAAAGAAGGAAACTGCAGAACACGTATTGTGCTACCGCGAAGGTTTTACAAGACTGATATATCTTACACATGGAAAAGAAAACCAAGGTCGACTACTTCCTAATCTATGAAGTCTACAACTGGAAAAGGTACTTTAAACAACGATTGAAGGATATCCACAACAGATCTGAATAGGTCGAGGTAGGCAGGAGGGGGACACATGGCCTACAGTCCTAATTAAATCTTAACTAATCTTATATATAGTGTGTTTAAAAGAAGCACGATTAGGTAAAATGTTACTTGTTTCCGAAATATAGGGTGTCAGTAATAAACATTCAAAAATTATTAATGTCTATATTTTTTTTGTATAATTTTGATAAATCCTATAAACCTTTTTTAAAATAATAATATACATCTGTCAACCAAAAATCAGTTAAATAAACTTTGCCAGTGACGTAAAACATGGGTAAGTAACACCATAATCCCTTCTAAATTTTACGCTACTGTCCAAAAGCTTATTTAGACTATAATTTTATTTTTGTTTTACATATAATAAATACTTTTATTGGAAACTTATAACGTGATAAATTTTTGAGATATTAGCATACAAAGTGGATTTTATTTTAGTTTATCTTTTAAGTTCTAACATTTTGAAATCTTGAATTTGAAGAGTATATGATTTATTTAAAAAAAGTAAAAAAAAAAAATAAAATTATAGCCTAAATAATTTTTTGAACAGTAGCATAAAATTTAGGAAGTTGTTACTTACCCTGAGGGTACAACAGTATCAAAATTTATTAAGCTGATTTTCTTAGTGGAACCACCGAGTAGTTTGTGTGGACCTGTAGACTCGGAGCACCTTATAAATGTGATAATCTAGGCTTGGGTTAGCTTAGACGCAACGCGATATATTTATGTCTAAAAAATTGTTCTTACTGCGATACACAGTTAAGATATTAAATAATTATCTTAAAAACCATAGAAACATAGTACAAGTAAATAAAGTAATAAGCAGTCAAAAAAAGAGATATTTGTTATATTAACATAAAACTTAATGTTAATTTTTTATTTTTTATTTTGGTGTCATTGACATTTACTTCTAAGATATATGCCTCGTGTTCTTTGTAGGCTTTGTAACTGTTTCCCAGTGCCACTTTAGAAACAGCACTGTTAATTAGAATCCAACAGTGAAGGGTCGATCGGGAATCTGCCAAGGCATCAGAACTTATTTGAAATAATTACATTAAATAAAAAATTTCGGCCAACGGTGGGATTCAAACCTGGGAACCTTGGATCCACAGGCAAAGACTCTATCACTGAGCCACTTATCTTCCTAAAGTAAATAATATGAAATAAGTTTTTATAACGAATTTTAAATCAATTTTTTCAAAATTTGTAATAAATGCTAGTACATAGTAAGAAAAAAGTTATGGAATTTTTCTTTTAGTTTATTTATTATTGTAATTTACTTACTGTCGCTGAAACGAAGAAAACATATGTATTATTCTTTTCATAATCCAATGGTCTTGTAGTGGACAATGTAACGTTTGCTTCTGTATCCGATTCACGAATATTTGGAGACAACATATTAAGATCAAACAAATTTTCTTCATTTGCCTTAAAACAGTTAAATATTACATTAAACAGAAAAATCAAAGAAGATAAATCTCATGCATATACTTCTACTTTAACATTTTTAAATAACTTCAAAAAATCCAAATAAAAAACAATACAAGGTCTGGTTATCTCAGCAATAAAAAAAAATCAGAATTAAAAATCCAAATTCAGGCAACTGCGTTAGTCAGAAAGTAGGCAGAGTTTAGACGACATTGCTTTTCCTCCGTATCTTAGGGCTAAGGCAGTTTGAATCGAGATATTGGGACCAAAATTGATATATGAATTTATTTTCGTATAGATATGAGAACAAGTGGGCACTACGGTAAAAAAATTAAAATTTTCTTGGAAATTTTATAGGCCATTTCAACAATCATGATATTAAGGTCATCTTCAACATAAATGGAGCTGGCTGAGTGAGCCTAAGTTTGTAGCTCATAGGGTCTAGTCTCTGATTCCCAAATTTTATTTTAAACCCATACAATTTTTCTTTTTTTCTATGTAGTGACTAAGTGGTAGAAAAGGCTATTTTCAAAATGAAATTATTTTGCTATTATCTTTTATTATTTAGGTGTGATAGAAAAAAAGCGAAGTGGGGTGCGATAAGATGTTTTGTTCTTGGGATGAGGTCCTTTTTCAGTACATTGACAGTGAGCACGTAAAGGTAGAAACAATTTTATTAATAGTAGTTTGTTTAAAAAGTGTTTGATCAGAACATATCAAAGTTTAATTTATTTGGTCATCAATTAAAGTTATCTTATTTATAATATTGTTAAATTTTGTATGATAATAATAGTTTTTTTTTAACACCACGTTTCGTCTCTCCAATATCCTTATAATTAATAATAGAACTATTAAAAAATATTTCCTATTTTTTAATACAAATTATTTATTGGTCCTTTGGGCAAAATTGTAAAAAATATTAAATTAATAGTCCAGTCAATCAATTGGTAAGCAAATAGTATGACAAAAAAAGACTCGTTATCTAGAAAAATAAAAGAGTATATTGCAAATTAAACTGAAGAAAAAGAGACATCATTTGAGCAAGCAAATGAAAACCATTTCAAAGCCTTGAAAATAGGTATGGCCGATCATGTGTATTTTACACGTCAGTACTTTGATCAAATAAAAGGGAAACACGATGAATACAAAGAATATCTTAAAGATTGTTCAAAAGCAGAACCAGTAATACAACCCAATAGTAGTAATGAAAAAGTGGAACAGCAACTAAGAATCAAAAAACAAATGGTAAAAATGGAACAAATAAAACGCACTATCCAACAAATACAACAAGAAGCAACCCAGGTTTAATAAAATACAGGTATGAGGCATTAACTATAGTCTATTTTTATGTATGAGAGAGAAATAAAATAGCATTTCTAATGCAAAACTTAGTACGGTCATTTTAAATATTTTTACAGAATAATCTAATTATTTCCTAAAATTGTAATAAATGTACCCGACTATAAAAGAAATGAGAAACCAAAGAAGAAATATATTTTATTTAGATGAAACATGGATCAACTAGGGACATAAACCAAATAAATTTTGGCAAGATGAAACTGTTACAAGTCGAAGACAGGCTTTTTTAAATAATTTATCTACTGGTTTGAATCCACCATCAGGAAAGGGGACAGACTAATAATAGTACACATCGGTAGTTCAAACGGTTTTGTTAAAGGTGGTTTATTGACTTTTGAATCTACTCGTACCGGTGACTACCATGAGGACATGAATGCTGATGTCTTTAAAGAGTGGTTTGAACAAATTATAGATCTTCCTCAGAACTGTATAATAGTAATGGATAATGCAAGTTATCACTCGAGACATAGAAAAAATGCCCACAACCAAGTGGTTAAAAAAAGATTTACAGAATTGGCTAAATTCAAAGAATATTAAGTTCCATCCCGGTTCTGTGAGAAAACAACTGTATCATTTGTGTTCCCTTCATAAAAAGAAATTTAAAAAATATGAAATTGATGAAATTGCAAAAAATCGTGGGATGACGGTGATTAGATCACCACCATATCATTGCGAAGTAAACCCGATTGAACTGATATGGGCACAGATAAAGGGAGAAGTTTCAAGAAAAAATAATTCTTTTAAAATGAGTGATGTTAAACAGTTGTTTTTGGAGGCTGTAAATAATGTGAAGCCTGAAAGCTGGGAAAAGGCAGTAAATCATACGATTAAAAAAGAAGAGAAAATGTGGAAGTTGGACAATATTACTGATGAAATGACCGAGTCACTCATTGTAAATATTGGTTGCGACAGTTCATCTTCTGATTTCGATTCTGATTTGGATTTGTATTTAAGAAGTAGTTTTTATATTAAAATTATTATTTATGAACGTAACGTTGTTTAAAAGTCAAAGTTTAAACCCTTATACCTACATAACCCGTATGACACAATGTTCTTAACATACTTTGTGGAAAAATAAAACATTTTAGAAAAAATTGCACTTTTTTACCTTCAGCTGTTTAGAAGTTATAAGCAGGTTAATTAGGTGAAAATATAAGTGTATACTCGAAGAATAACTTCAACAAATATTTTAACTGTCTACTAATAGAAGAGGTACGCCTATGGATTACGAACGCTTTATTATTTTAATACTCTCTCATACATAAAAATAGACTATAGCAAAGTGCAAAAACAATGGGATGCAATACAAGAATTACATGAGGAAATTATGGTATACGAAACGCGTTTTACACATGAGTATTTTGTTGTGGACAGATACTTAAGTATGGAAAACCAATATAAAATAGTAATGGAAAAACTGAATAAAAAAACAAAACAAAATTCAGGTAAAACTATAGGCAGTATTGAATCCAGTGTGGTATTACCAAAAATAAATATCCGCTTCTTTGATGGCAACTATGAGAATTGGTGTTCCTTCAATGATATCTTTTAAAAGGTTATATATTATCGTGGTATTTAGTATTTATGATATATTATGATCTGATATTATTTATGTAACATTATAAATACCATATCATGATTCTAACGATTGAAATATTTTTATGTATTTTATTTTTCTTTATTTACCGTGTTCTGTAACCTTAGACAGAACCTTGCCTGGGCGCCACCTCTCGGAGATCGTGAGGATTCCTATCTCAGTTGGGTTCAAATACGTTTGACCTAATTTCAGTTTACCTAGATTTCATAAGTATATAAATAAATAATAAATCATAAAAAAAATCTTTATTTAATTAAACATGCCTGTTAAATTAGAGAATGAGAATAAATCAAACAAATAGGAACTAAAAATAACTGTAAACTTAAAGTAAGTAGAATTAAGCATTTAAATTTTCCCCGTTTTGTCAAAGTACAGTGTCGTATAATACAAATAATATTATGAACAGCTGTGCGCTAAAAGCCTTCAAGTCATAAAGAATTTAGAAGTCCAGATGTACTATAAGAGTCCATTACTAACACGTATCATAATGCGAAAGTAAAATTTAGACACGAACAGAATTTATGAGCAAAACCTAACTGAATCAAGTAAAATATCACATTTTGAAGATGTCATGAAGTTAATTAAAAAAAGATTCCAATCACTAAAAAAATCTAGTACCGGTAAGAAGCCAAATGAGTTATTTTAGACTTACTTTAAGCCAGCAAGTCAAAATTGCGTGTATTGCAAGCAGTTACATAGCATATACAAAGGCATAAAATTTAGAACTCGTAAAAAGCAATTTATTAGAAACAATCGACTTTGTTACAACTGTATGATACATGATTCACAGGAAAAATGTCATAGTTCACTCCGACGCCACACCTGTGGTATGTCCCACCACAGTATGCTGCATAAAGGCAGAAAAGAACAGCCTCGATTTACAAAAGTTGCGAGACCTATTAACATTTTATGATCCCATACCAATACTGCCATAGTAGCCAGTCAACATTATGTATACCTACAGCTATGGTAAAGGTACAAACTTCTAATGGAATGTTTAAACTTTTACGAATGCTAGTTGATCGAGGGTCGCAATCATCCTTTAACATTGAATAAGCAGCACAACTTTTAAATTTACCAAGAAAAAGAATACGAGCAGACATTTCTGGATTGGGAGATGGAGAATTAAAAATTTCTAAAGAGCAAATTGAAGCTACAGTAAAACCACGATTTTCTATCAACTATACCTTAACTGCACTGCTCAAACTAACGTAAACACTACCAAAAGAATGCTTGCCAAACATAGGCATTAATAAATGGCAAAATAGGTTCAGAGCTCATCCAACCTGTAACAAACCTGGTACAATTGATATACTTTTAGGAGCAGAAGAATATGTTAAAATGGCACTTCCTGGCCTTCTCAAAACTGAAGATGGTGTAATAGCGCAAAATACCGAAATATGATGGATAATATCAGGTCTAGTTCAAAACGCTAAGTCGAACACCATAAAGGTAATAAGTATGGTTGTGCGTACTGGAGAAGATAAACAGTTAACAAAATTTTGGGAACTGGAAGAAGTCAATCCACCCAAAAATGTAAACCAAGACGACCAACTATGTGAATATTTTTATTAACACATTACCAAAAGAAACGAAGATAGAACAGTACGTGTTATAACTCTTAGGAGAGCAACATTGAAACGAAATACTCACAAATTAGTACCACTGCCCTTTGAAAAAGAGGTACCAGTCCTCAACAAAGTTTATACAGGTACAAATGTTGGAGTAACCAGGTGTGTTATAAACCTCACCAATAGGTCTATCGATGATTCCCCTCAAGCAAGTCCAAGTACATCTAGTCTCATAAAAGCTTTCAAACAGGGTTCAAAAACACACCATTATCGAAGTACTTATTTATTTCACTTACTCCTATGTATTATAGTAGTTTTATCCATCACATCGAAAGCCGTTTCTAAGTATGTTATTTATTATCCCTATCCTAAAATATACGTGGAACACATTGGTCATGCAAGGCTAGATCGAGGAATATTTAGAATCCAGGTAAACTTTAAAACTGCTACACTCGAACAGGACTTCAAAGACGTGCCAGTAGTCGCACATGAATTCAATGATCTCTGTGATAAAATTAAAGCACTCTCTAATGAAACTCAATGTACGAGTATTATCCGTCATCTCATAGAACAAGAAGAATAGCTTAGTTGGTATAGAAGCAGTTTGCCAAGGAACATCGGAAATCGCAACAAAAGAGGAATCTTGGGTAAATTCCTAACTAGCGTACTTGGAGTCAGTGACGAGGTTTACCAAGTCCAATGCTCTTCAAAAAAATTAACAAGTTGATATAGACGACCCAGTCAAGTTGTAAATTTTACTTTTTCAATTACCCACTAACGAAAATCTATTAATTTTAAAAATTAATTTTGGTCATTAAGATAACGTTACTAATTTTTAAAATATTTTATTAATTTTACTAATTGTTAAAATAAAATAAACCCCCAGAAATTTTGCATGACAAGTCAGTAAGTTAGTCCCAGCTCGATTAATTCACTTTACTCTTTATTTTTAATGCTCATAAATTGATTTTATATGGTTTTATTAAAATTTATATATTTTTTAAATAAAGACGAATGTCTTGTGAAAGTGCTTTTATTATTTATTCGCATAAATTGACAAAATATATATGAAACCATAATGAAGATATATATAGCTTAGCATTCTATATTATACTCTCTTCATAGTATAAAACCTCCATATTCAATTAGATTTTGTTTTGAATCAATAGGCTTTATTCATTTATAAAGCTTGATTTTTTTTAAATTTACAATTTGATATTGTTTTCTGTTTCATCCCTCCTTATCTTCCTATTTTTATTTATTTAGAGCTTGATTTTTACCAAGCATATCGTATTTGGTTTTTGATTTATATATATTTTTTTATTTTAACCCCTGTTGACCCACATTTCATTCAGTTTTTTTTTTAATTAATAGGCCTTGTCTCCTTATAGAGCTTGATTTTTGCCAAACATTTTAAATTGTTATTATTATTTGTTTTTAAATAAGGATTTTTTAAATATTTCAACCCCGTTAACCCCCACATTTATTTAAATTTTTTCACAATCAATAGGCTTCATTTCCCTATGGAGCTTAATTTTTACTAAACATTTCTTGTTGATAAGGTTTCGATTTATGGTTTTTTTAACATCAACTCCCCTTTAACCACTTATTTTTAATCATTTTTTTTTCTAACGTTTTCTGCTCTTTATAGCGCTTAATTTCTTTTAATTTTATAATATAATTTTTCTTTTTTGAGTTGGGATTTTTTTTTTATATTTTTACTCCCTTAACTCCCCATTTTAATAAATTTTTTTTAGAGCTTGATTTTTAGTGAAAATTCCATGTTGATATCCATCGTTATTCCTTTTTGATTTATGTTTCTTTTTTAATTTCAACCTACTATTCTTAATCAGATTTTTTCAAAATCAATAGGCTTTGTCCGCTTATATCGCTAAAATTTTCAAGTTAATATAATTTTTTCGTTTTTGACTTATACGGACAAAAAAGTGACATAGGACGGACAAAGTATACTTATAATACTATTGTGTCAAGAGTATAATATTATGTTCGTTTAGTTAAACGTAATGACTCAATTTTTCGTTTTGTAGCCTGTACGTAAAATAAGTAATATCCATGTGGGTGTAGAAAAAATATATACCTATTTTGATATACGTTTTTTATGTAGTCACTTTTTTGGACTAAAGATGTTATCGCCAGTTTTCTAAAAGACACCATTTTTTTATATCGCACCACCATTTTAAAAAATTGACTTTTTTTTTTAACACCAATGTGTAAATTAAACCACCATTTTTTTAAAATGCTCTATAATCCTCCATGTATGCACACAATTATTTATATGTACCCACCATTTTTTAAAGATACAACCACACCAGTTTTTTAAAATTCCACCACCATTTTTTTAAATTACATCGTCATTTTTTGTTTGTTTGTTTAAAAATGTATATTTTTTTGACAAAACGAATTTATGTATGGCGAAGAAACAATATTTTCGAGATTAAAAAAGTTTTAGAAATTGTAACATTTTGCAATAATTTTAGAATCAACTTTTAAATGTATTTTTGATAATATTGATAATATTAATTTGTTAAATAGTGACTGTAATGATACAAATAATTACTTAAACACCTTAGGATATAATGGATTCATATCATATATAAACAAACCAACCAGAGTCACAAATGACTCAAAATCAGCCATTGATCATATTTTTATAAGAACGGAAGGTTGTTTAAAAAATCAAATAAAAACTGAAGCCATTATTTTCTGTACAGATATGACAGACCATTTCACACCATATGCATATTTCACTTTAAAAAAAAAATAAATCAATCAAGCAAGTAATAGAAAAAAAACTATTAAAAAAATTAATCACAATAAATTAAATCAACTATTAAAAAATGAAAAGTGGGAAAATGTTACATTAGAAAATAACGCACAACTTTCTTATAATATATTTATTAAAACCCTTATAGATCTTATTAAATCATGCACAAGCGATCAAATAATTAAAAAAAGGTACAATAAGCTAAAACCTTGGATTACAACAGGTCTCATAGACTCTATAAACAAACGAGACCAACTAAAAAAAAACTATTAAAAAATTATTCTGAACACCTTAAACAAGAGTACATTAATTATAGAAATAGACTTAACTCATTAATAAAAAAGACTAAAAACGATTATTACAAAGCTGAAGTAAATGAAGCTGGAACCAATTTAAAAAAAATCTGGAATATAATTAATAATATCACAGGTGGAGGAGCTAAAAATACAAATAAAATAGAAAATACTAATATATTATTAAAAAATGGCACAACACTAAATGATAATACAAAAAAAGCTAAGGAATTTAACAAATTTTTTGCCAATGTTGGTAAAAATATGTCAAAAGCAATTCCAAAATTTGGATTACCTGATAATTTTTTAAATGATACAGTAGTCGAACAATCAATATTTCTCGAGACAGTAACCCCTAAAGAACTAATTATAATAATCTCAAACTTAAAAAATAACTGTGCTCCAGGTCCAGATAAGATAAATTCAAAAACTATAAAATCCATTCATACTAGATCCTCTATGTTACATCATCAATCAATGTTTCTCAACCGGAGACATTGCGCAACAATGGAAAGTATCAAATATTACACCCATCTTTAAATCAGGTAAATCTAACCAAACGGAAAACTACAGGCCAATATCAGTTATAAATAACTTTGCTAAATTGTTTGAACAATGTCTAAAAAAACGATTAATAGATTTCTTTAATAAACATAAGTTTATAACGGATAGACAATTTGGATTTGTAAAAGGCTCCAATACTAAAAATGCTATAATAGATTTTGTTAACTTAGCGGTGAAGGCCATGGACAGTTCATTAAAAAGTATAGCAGTTTTTTTAGACCTTGCCAAAGCATTCGATACTGTGGATCACAATTTATTATTACAAAAATTAAATAATTATGGCATTAGAGGTATAGCTTCGGATTTAATGAAAAACTACTTGACTGATAGAATACAAAGAGTTAAAATTGGCAATGTAATAAGTTCCGATTGTAATGTTCTAACTGGAGTACCGCAGGGGACCATATTAGGACCAATACTATTTCTTGTATTTATAAATAATATAACCAAAATTAACAATTTTAAAGGTCATATAGTTTGTTACGCCGATGATACAGCACTAATATTTACTGAAACAACGTGGGAAAAAGCCCAAAAAATAGCGGAAACTAACTTGAAAAAAATCCATAACTGGCTAAATAATAATAAGCTATCACTTAATGTTAATAAAACTAAATATATTACGTTTTCCCCAACAGTAGTAGATCAACCAACCAACTTAATTATTAAATTCCACAAATCACAGTGTAATAAAGAAAAAGATTGTAACTGTCAATCTATACAAAAAACAAATTCACTAAAATACCTTGGAGTCATAATAGATCAAAATTTAAGATGGTCTGAGCATATTGGATATGTAACAAAAAGAATCCGAATTTCGATGCACAAATTCTATGAAATGCGTGATATATTAACTAAAAAAAATTTAATTATAGTGTACAACTCTCTGGTTGAATCAATTGTTAGGTATTACATTACTGCCTGGGGCGCAACATTCAAAACAACACTCAATTCACTGCAAATATCACAAAATTTAATACTAAAAATAATTTTTAAAAAAGAGAGGCTTTATTCCACACAAAACTTATATCAAGAAACTAATCTTTTAAATATTAGGTCAAGTTATATTTACCAGTGTCTCCTAAGAATGTTTGACCAACAAATTAAATGCCCTCAACAAAACATAAAAAATACACGTTCTAAACTGAATCTAAATGTAACAACAGATTTATTTAAAAAAACTGTTACTCAGAACTCCTTTCTTTTCTTTGGGCCGAAATTATTTAATGTACTACCTAAACATATAAAAGAAATAAAAATATATAAAACATACAAAATAGAAGTAAAAAAGTATATACTCAATCATCCTTATATATTTCTGATGTTCTCATGATAATAACAGCTGTTAAAATGTATTTAAGATAATTTAACCATAAATTAATAACTGATTTTCACCCCCCCACCGAAGCTGCCATCATTACCTCTCTGACAAAATCACAATTCAAAATGTCTTTATACATGAAAAATAGATGTAAAACACTACACACCCTTAAATACTGTAAACAGGGCGCCTCATAAAATTGCTTCACACAGGACAGGCAACCATGCCTAGAGTGGTAGCCATTTTATGAGACGCTAATTAATTGTAAAGTAATTCTATATAAATGTATATTAAAAAAAAAATGTTAATAAATAAATAAAATAAATAATATTGTTATTTAAGAGACTTACAAATTATAGTTTCTATACGCAAAAAATTAACTATTTTAAATCATATGGTAGTGCCACTTAAAATTTTTTGGTGATGACGTCATATTTTAAAAAATAATGACGTCATAAAAAATATATGTATACCCAAATATGCGTTTCTAAAAACCCAGTTGACCTGTCTAAACATTAATATTCTTCTACAATTTTCAGAGGATCCGTAATCCGTAAATTTTTTTCTTAATAATAATAATATTACATATTTATAAATCCTTATCAAAATTAAAAACAAAAAGGTGGCACCACATATACGATTACTGATAATACAATTAGGCCGTACCTTTTTTGACGAAACTTTGTTAGTTAGTTTAGAAAACGTGATACAAACATTTTTATGTAAAGTCACGGCAAAGTATTTCATAAAATATTTTATAAATCCTGATTACTACGCACTGCTGGGTTTTTAATTTTGGGAACATACAGGGATTTCATTTCAAAACTAGCCACCCAAAATAACTTTTAAAATATCTTTAAAACAAAAAAACACGTTAATTTATATTTACGGGGGGACACATTTTACAAGTATCTGTAACCGTGCAGTTTCATCCCCTAAGCGGTGGTGAATATCACTTTTAAATAGAAAGGGGTATCATGGGATAGCTCTTTTTAAAGGTCTCTTTTTTCCAATCTTTTGACAAATTACTTTTTTAAATCGGATTAATTTTTCACCAAGTTATGCCATTTTAACCTTTTAAATTAAAATAATTATTATTTACATTGTATTTTCATTAATAATATTTTATTTGCGTAAGAATTACATTGTACTTAAATAAGATGTTCAAAATGTCCGCCATTGTTGGCAAGGCAATGGTAAAGACGCAGCTCGAATTCATCCCGTACTTTTTTAAGCGTCTCTGGTGTAATCCGCTCACACTTCTTCACTATTCTACGTCTAAGTTCAGGAATATCGCGAGGTTGAGTTTTATACACCACAGTTTTTAGATGTCCCCATAAAAAAAGTCAAGGTGCGTTAGGTCGGGTGATCTCGCTGGCCATTCTATAGCGCCCCTTCTTCCGATCCATTTATCTGGAAATGTCTCATTAAGCCAATTTCGTACAGGCAAGGCATAATGTAAAGGTGCTCCATCCTGTTAAAAAAATAGTAACAAATTTCCATCTTGATCTATTTGGTTTTCTAAGGATTCGGTTATAAGAGGATTTATCAGAATTTCTAATAGGTTTAAATACAATTCCCCAGTTAAATTTTCCTCCATGAAAATAGGACCAATAATTTTATTACCAAGAATTCCGGCCCATACGTTGATTTTCTGAGGATATTGGCTGTGCTCTTCCCGAAAAACATGTGGATTTGTATTGTCCCAGTACCTACAATTAGGTTTATTGACAAATCCATTTAAAAAGAAACCTGCCTCGTCAGTAAAACAAATATTTTTAATAAAATTATGGTCTTCATTTGCCTTTTGAGTCATTAATTCGCAAAATTCTAATCTTCTCTCATAATCATCTTTAGCAAGCTGTTGTAAAAGCTGTATTTTGTAAGGAAATAATTTATTTAGCCTTTATGCACAGAGCCAACGGAAATATTTGTTAATCTGGAGACTTTTGGTATTGATGTTTGAGGTTCCATGGCAAAATGACCTAAAATCTCAACTTGTGCAGCTTCAGTTAAAACTCTACGATTCCTTACAGTTTTATTGCACACACCTCCAGTTTCTTGAAATTTATGAACTAAATCCAACACATACTGATGCCCAATATTTTTATCGGGCTGTCTCTGATTAAAAACACGAGCAGTTCTGCGTGCCCAGCGTTGTTCTTCATTATAAATAAAGATTATTTAATTTCTTTCTTGTAAAGAATAAACCATTATCAAAATTAAATTGTCAGTACACAACGAAACCAATAATCTACTAATAATAAATTGTTTTAATTTACGGTCAAAAATATCTTACGCAAAAAACATTTAAGGCTTTCTGCTAACTTGTTTATCTCGGTATTTATACTCATGCATTTTAATTCAATATTTTTTCCTGTTTCTAGGTTATAACTTGGTGAAAAACTAATCCGATTTAAAAAAATAATGTGTCAAAAGATTGTAAAAAAAGAGACCTTTAAAAAGAGCTATCAGATGATACCCCTTCCTATTTAAAATTTTAGCAGTGATATTCACCACCGCTTAGGGGATGAAACTGCACGGTTACAGATACTTGTAAAATGTGTCCCCCCGTAAATATAAATTAATGTGTTTTTTTGTTTTTTTGTTTTAAAGATATTTTAAAAGTTATTTTGGGTGCCTAGTTTTGAAATGAAATCCCTGTATAAAGTCCTTAGTATTTGCGCCAATGAAATTATTTTACGAAATGAACTCTGGAAAAAAATACAAAAAGCTTCTTATATATTTTTTTAATGTCAGAATGTCTTTCATCAAAGGAAAAAACGTAAAATTAGGAAAGTGTCACGTAGAACATTTACTTTAAGTTTGTTATTTTTATTAACTTATTTTGATTATTATAGTCGCAGTTTCTTATTTAAAACATATACGAAGTACAACATAATGATTTACATTTAGTTCAATTACAGTTTCTGGTATACAAAAAAATGGCGATATAAGCTAACTTGCTGCTATAAAAATTGGATAGTCAAATAGTTGTTACAGAATATTATAATAAAAATTTTAGAAGTGATTTTGTGCTCTTACTCTGAAAAGGCATAACATATTTTTATAAAAATATACATGGAATGTTACTAAATAGTCAACAATAAGATGGAGTTAATGGCGTTTAAAATTGTTTTAATTTTCTAGGTTTTTAAAAGGTTTCCACACTGCTTTGACTCCTTTTCAAGTTATTGAAGTTTGATTAAAAATACTACCCAACCAAAATTCTATATCAGCATTGACATTTTTTTGGCTGTTAGTGTTTGTTATGTTATCTTTGCAGATGAATAAATCTGTAACCCGTCCTAGGGTTTGTTTGAGTAGCAGGTAGATTTTAGACAATCGGAGAGAGAGTTCTTTGGAAATAAAACTTTATTCTAACAATTTATATACAGATAACAATATTTACAATATGTACATGAAAGGGTTCTAACTAAATTTCGAATCGTCGTGTCTTCAAATGTTGTTCCCCAAAATATATTTTGTGCGTCGTTTCGGCGTGGCTTAGTGGTCCAGGAGGATGTGCCTAAGCCTTTACGGTAATGGCAGTCCCTCGAAGTCAATCCCTTCGTGAAAGAGATTCACAAGAAAGAAAATCCTACAAAGTCAATACTTATGCAGGTAAGAGTCGAGACGTCGGGAAGCCTACAGAGTCAATACCTCTGCAGGAGTAGTTGCTAAGTCAATACCTTAGTTTGACTGACGAGAATTAAATTTGGAGCTCTTTACATACTTGTTTCTGCTTGGAAAAAATGGCTGCATGCTGAACCATAGACGTCTCTAAAACGGTGTTACTGAGGAACATCGTTACAAATCCATATACTAATTCATCTAAATATTAATAAATACTTCAACCGTTACATTATATTTTCTCTATTTTGGAATAATATAGTTGTATACCAATTTTTTTTATTTTTAGCCTTCTCTTTTGTATGTTTCTTTTAAATTATAAACAATACTAAGACAACTACTGCATTTCTTTTACCCAAATGTAGGAAACTGTTGTGGTTGTTATACTAATCCGCATAATTTCCTTCAACTAGACAATTTCTATTCCCGTGATGAGAAGACAAACAATTATAACAACAACTATTATCACGAACCAATTCATACCTCTTAATAGAACTAATATTGTTATATGTAATGGAACCGGTTATTTGAAAAAGAGTTTATCTACTTAAATCTCAATTTTTCAGTAAAAACAAAAACATTTTGCCGTTATAACCGAAGAAGATTCAAATTTCTCACTATTAATAGAAGCACAACAAAAAATGCTAAAAAGATTAGCACAGTATATAATGGAAAAATATTAACTATAGGCAGTAAAATAGTAAACTTTGATATTTCAGAAATTTTAACACAGCAAAAAACGGTTTTGCACTAATAAAAATCCAAAATAAATTCCTATGAATCAGTTTCAGCAACATTAACAGCCGTATGCATAGTCGATTGCCAGCGACTCGCCAGAGATTCATTTCGGCGTATCGCCAGCGATTCGCTGGCGATCCGCCGGCGAAAGCTCAAAAAGCTGCCGACTCGCCGGAGATTGTCACCGGAATGTCATTTCACGCAAGTTTTCATGTTCTTTTATAGGGAAAAATTTGATATTCGTTCATTATTTTTTGAGTTTTAAGAAAAGAATCATGAATAAAATGCGAGAGATACCGGTGATAATCCCTATAAAAGAAAATAAGAACTTGCGTGATATGACATTCCGGTGACAATCTCCGGCGAGTCGCCAGCTTTTTGGGCTTTCGCCGGCAGATCGCCAGCGAATCGCTGGGATACGCCGAAATGAATCTCTGGCGAGTGGCTGGCGATCGACTATGCATACGGCTGTAAATGAACCATTGCCAGTATAATCTTTCGAAATTTTAAATTATAAAATATATAATAATAATAATTTATTTTTAAATTTAAGTAATAAAGAAACTAATTCTGACAAAAAAAATCGATATAGCAAAACTTATTAAAACTAATCACATGAACCTAGAAGCAAAATCAGAAATTATTAAATTATGTAGGGAATTTTCAGATATATTTTTCAAACCGAGTCATAAATTAACATTCACCTCTAAAGTTAAACATAAAATCAAAACTACAGATAAAGCTCCGATTTACCCTAAGTCATATAGGTATCCTTATGTCCATAAACAAAAAATACAGAGTGAAATAAACGAGTTGCTAGAAAAGGGCATTATACGTTTTTCCTGTTCACCTGGTCATCCCCTATCAATCGGGTAGACAAAAATTTAGATTAGTAATTGATTATCGAAAGGTCAACGATAAAACAATCCCTGGCCGATATCAAATACCAAATAATAATACAATTCTTGATAAGTTAGGTAGAGCCCAATATTTCTCTACTATTGATCTTTGGGCCGGCTTTCACCAAATATAAATGGAAGAAAGCCCTATAGATAAAACAGCTTTTAACGTTAACAATATACACTAAGAATTTTTCCACTTTTCAAAGGGTCATGGATAAAATTCTAAAAGATAGTCAAGATAAAATCTGTATGGTATATATGGACGATAACATAATTTTTAGCACCGGATTACAAGAGCATATTCAAAATTTAAAATTACTTTTCTCCAAATTGCGCGAAGCCCACTTAAAAATACAATTAGATAAATCTGAATTTCTTCATAAGGGTTTTTGGGACACGTTGTAACCTCCGATGGAATTAAACCTAATCCAAGAAAAATTCGGGCGATACAAGGTTTTTCCGTACCAAAAACTCAAAAAGACATTAAATCGTTCTTAGGGTTACTCGGGTATTATCGGAAAATTATAAAAAATTTCGCTAAAATAACAAAACCGATGACAAAATGTCAAGAAAAATTAAAAAGTAGTTTATACTAAAGAATTTATTGACTGACTGTTTCGAAACTAGTAAAAATTTATTAATTTTAGAACCGGTTTTATCCTACCTGGATTTCAACAAAGATTTTTAATTAACTACAGATAGTTCTAATTATGCAATTGGTGCCGTACTTTCACAAGACGGTCACCCTTTATGTTATGCTTCTTGTACCTTAAACCCGGCAGAGGTAAACTATTTGACAATCGAAAAACAACTCCTTGCAATAGTGTGGAGTTGCAAGTTCTTTAGGCCGTATCTGTATGGGTGCACCTTTACAATATTTTCAGACCAAAAACCATTGCAGTGGCTTTTCTCTCTAAAAGAGCCGAACTCCAAATTAGTGAGATGGAGGCTTAAATTAGAAGAATTTAACTACGTTATAAAATATAAAAATGGTACCTCAAATCCAACGGCGGACGCCTTAAGCAGAAACCTTTATAAAGAGGAAGTAAATGCAATGGGATCAATAGAAACCGTTGTAATCGAACATTTTTCAAAAAACATAGATCAAATTCCACCAATAGATAGCTCAGATTTTAGCAATATTTTAAAATCCTTAAAATTAACAAATAAACGTTTAGACAAAGTTAATATTAAATTCGACATACTGTTAAAAAAACCAGACAAAATCAACCCACATGACTCTGACTCAGACCTAGAAACTATCCACTCATCTGCCGAAAACCCAATTTTCTCTATGCATATTACAGAAAGAGCTCTTAATATATACAAAAATCCAATATTCATTACTAACAGAGACACAGAATCTATAAAATGCAAAACTACTAAAATTTTCAATAAAACTCGTTTTTAAGAATAAATCCCTCCTAATAAAACATATATCTTCTATCGAGATATCGAATTTCCCGCGATATTCTCGATTACAATGCAAGTGAATTTTAAACATACTTTTTTTTAAATAACGCAATGTATTACCATATTAGAAGACATTAAAACTAATGAATTACAAAAAGTGAAACTAAAATTCTATCATGAAACTAAAAAATGCCACCGCGGCATTCAATAAATGGTATTTTTGGTCAAAAATGACCGATGATATTAAAGATTATGTAAATAATTTTGAGATATGCCAGAAAAATAAATATGATCGAAAGCCACATATAATTAAAAACTTGACGCCAACTTGCTCGCGACCATTCGAACATATTCACATATATGTTTTTAAAATCAGGAATTATGTATCTTCTATTATCGATACTTTTTCACGTTACGAACAAGCTTACCTCCTAGAAGCAGCTAACGGAGTATGTATAACCGAATGTCTCTTTATTTTTATAACCCACCACGGACTTCCGACTAAAATAACAACAGAATCAGTTTAAAAACAAGGACATAGAAAATTTTTGTGAACTTTACAAGATTAAATTGCATTACACAACTGCCCGAAATAGTAATTCAAAATTGTAAAATTGACAAAACCTTTATTTAGAAAATTTCAAAATATTGCTAATCATAAATGACTTGGATAATTTCAATTAGTAATTAAATTTAACTTTACTAATACTCGGATTTCTGTCATATAATACCTTACACTGTTCTTTACCAAAAGTAATCAATTTCTCATATTTCGGAATATCTGAACCCGTCTTTAACATACCAAAACTTTTAATCGTTCCTGTATGTAGCTTTGCTAAAGCAACATAAACGAAAATGTTATTAGTTAAATCATTTAATCTCAAATTGCTCTTAGCTTCAAACACAGAATAAACTTTTCTAAAAATTTTATAGGATTTACGTTGTGAACGCTTTAAATCCGTAATTTGATTTAAATAAATATTTGCTTTAAATATTTTGTCCAGCAAAGCATCCGAAGTAATTAAATATTTATTATTGGTGTCACCCCTGCAAAAATTTCCTTTAGGATGTCGACTAAATAATAAACATCATGCAAAGCTTTATTATCTTGAATTAAAGTTTCCTAGATACAAAGAACATTTGAAAATTCGGGTATTTTAATTGTAACCAGTGACATTAAAAGTAAAGTTGCTCATCGATGTATTTTTATTTTTTTGCTGACAATGAAATATATGCTTCTAGACGGCGAAAAGTGACCTGGTTTTTAAAATAGGTGTAAAGTTGAAGCCAAAAGTCAAAATTTAGTTAAAATACTGTCTTTTTTTTCAGTAATTTTACCCCATTTGCAATAGATTAGACTATATTTACATTTTCTCTCGAAAAGCCGACATGGATAAAAACATAAATATTGGACTATCATGTAATTGGCTATATTTACAAGAATATAACTCAAAACTGAAAGAAAATTGATTTAATTTAGTAACAGAAGTTTTACTTAAAAATGTTTATGTTAGACATACTTGGGGTAGGTCCAAACTCTCGTTCGAGGCAGTTGTTAAAATGTTCGCAGTAAAATAACTATTAAAATGTCTTACCGTTCCATGTATACGTAAGTCCATAAATTTTATAAATCCATCAGGATCTGATACTTTGAAATGACAGGTACTATTAATCCTTGTGTACATGGTGTTTTCCTAAAAAATAAAGTAACAGTTTATATAAAAAAAATTACAGCTAAATGAACTGCATAGAAAGTAAAAAAAATATGTTTGAATTTAACCACCATATAATTACAAAAGCTGTAAAGGAGGACCAAACAATTCAAGTAAATTATAGCCACTATTAACTAGTAGAACACTATATTTTATCCACGATTAATAAATATTTTTTATTAAATATTTTTAAATATTAACTTGCATGTAAATCCTTAATCATCGATATGTTAATGAAAATTCATAGAAAAATCAGAGTTGAGTAATGGCATTATTTGTCAATTAAACTTTGAATAGTTAGTGGTACTAATAAAACTCAAACAAATTAGATTGTTTCCTTAAATGATTGGCAAATTAAATGTTCATTTATATTTTAAAAATATTAATAAAAGAATATAATCTAACTGATATTTAAATATCAGTAATCAAATATTAGTCTGTGAAATGACGCCTTATTCTATTAGAAATTAATTATAGTTTACCCATCTGTAACTTACAGGTAAGTTAAGAAAAAATTAGTTAACGAAAATATTTATTGATTAAACTACTTTCCTGTAAAGAGGTTCAATCTTAATTATATGAGAACCACGTCCGTATAGACCAAATATGTAGATATTTGAAGGAAGTCCACTGACTTTTTTTACTTTTTAATCTAGATGAGCCTAAAAATTCGATTTTCACAATTAAGCGATTGACAATTTGAAGCTATAAATTCTAAATTTTATAGGTTTCAACCCAAAAACTATTTTGTGGGCCCAACTTTCGTACTTTTTAAAATATCCACAGCATCCGCAGCATTCTTAATGAAACCATGATGGGTACTACGTCTAAGTAAAACAGATGTATTTAACTTAAATGTACTTAGCTTTGTTTAAATCCAATGTAAAAAGTTTGTGAGGAAGCACTTCTATGTGATTTTTATTTTGTTCGTTACAAAGAGTTCCTTCATATATCCTCTTAAAGAAATTGTTACTTTTAGATAATATTTTAAAGTCTTGGTTTCCCATAATTCCGATTTCTTAACAAGGTCAGACTCTGCTCTGCTAAGCTTAAACGTCCTATCTGATATGGAGAAAGTTTAAAGATATTAATGATTTTGTTTTCATATTGTCCACGAAACTGAATATAAACTTCTTTTTATATTTTCTAATTTCATTTTTGTTACTCTATTAACTCTGTGAGACTATATTAAAACTGATAGGCGTGACTATTTTATAATCTAAGGATTCTAAGGGATACAATGAATATTTATATATTCGTATATTTTAAAGCAGTTTGTGAATCCTACGAAACATTACAGTTCATAAAATTTCTAGAGGCTTTCGACGGCTAGACAGAGAAAGCACTACTGACAGGCATCCCGACGGATTTACGCAATGAAAGTACACTCTGCGCATCAAGTATTTCACTATTTTATTCAGACGTAAATGTCAGATGTAAATTTCGCTAAAACATTTCTTTTATTTTCGTTTGTGTTTTTTGCTCATTACAGTTTAATAGAACCTAAGTATGGAGTTTAATAGCAAATTAAGAGGCCGCGTGATTAACAGTCAATCTCGCGAAATAATAGCCAATGTTATAGAGTTTATGAGAAGAGAAGGAAACTTTAATTCACCTTCAATACCATTTAAAAATGTAAATGATCGTGTTGCTGCAGCCACAGGAGTATCTAAAAACACTGTCGTCCGCATTTCTGGAGAGAAAAAAAGAATCGATAACCGTGAGATATCGGAATTTTCATCACCAAGAAAAACTATTAAAAAACCAAAAACAGTTAATGATATAGATGAAGCTGCACAAGAATCAAATTTTATTTTTTTATTATTAGATAGCTATTTTTGTTTCTGAGTTGTGTTTATTTACAGGCTCAATTTTTTTTCGTTTCTCCTTTTTGATTTTTATATGGGGTTTCAAGTTGTTTTTGACTTATTTCGACGTAAATCACAACAACACACTTTTTTAATAAAGCAAACCAGTGTTAAGAGGTATATGTACGTGTAAACTACAATTACAAAAAAATTGATATGAAACCCATGAAACTACCAACAAAAATGTAAAGTTAGCTTCCGTACTAGAACATGGTGCATTCGTCGAGATAATTTATCGTTTTGTTTAATAGATCAAGAAATGTAAATATTCCCGTTATTTTTTATAAAATTATAAGAGAAATAAATTTTTTTCTTAATAGTATAGTTTATTATTTTGTAGAAAAACAAAATTTCGAAAATTTTAGTAATGTTTCAGAAACAACCGTTATTAATAATAGGTACCATTTTTCTTAATAAGGTATAAATAAAATATAAACTATTTCCACGATTTACAAAGGCATACAAAAAAATTATAGGTATTTTCCGCTATCCTATAAAATTTATATTTTCTGACTCAATTTCAAAAGGTTGAAGGAATTCCAAAACACCTTTTATGGCATAATAATTATTTTCCATTCTACATACTATCTTTAGCTGCTTTTAAAAACGTTCTAAGAAAGTCCAATCAGACCAATTTAATCCCTAAACTATTCCACACTTTTAAAATTTAATTACCTAAAAATATTAAAAACTATTTAAAATAACTTGTTTAGCAGACTGTACAATAGCTATCTTAGTCACACGTAGCGCGTTCTCTGTCTGGGCGTCGATCACCTCTAGAAATTTGATGAACTGTATATCTTGAAAGAACAAGCTTATTTTGAAAAACACCTTTCATATTAAATTTTGCACATAAATAATATTAAATAAAATTTTTCTACAAGCGTGTTATAGTTAACACTTACACGCAACACCTGGATGGTCAAAATATTAATAAAAACCTAGACTCACTTATTAACATTAAACATGCAACTTTCTGCAATTTTACCATTAATATACATAAATAATTTAATAATTATATAATATATAAGATATTTTATTAATATGTAATAAGATTGAATATTAGATGTAGGATTTTTTGACAAGAAAAATAAAATATAAATTAAAAAAAAAGCAATATATTTTCGCCCATGCCAGGGTTTGAACCTAAGATCTTTGCGTTATGAGCCCGAAACCCTAACCACTACACCAATTCAGCACATAACATCGGTTTAATATATGTATACTTAAACTGTATGTTGTACCTAATGTCATTATACAGGTTAATTCTCTATTTTAGAAATAAATGTTCTTGTAGAAAAAATGTTGATCGTAACACGTGCTAGAAGCACTTTTACGCACTCACCTGCTTACCGTAACGCAGTTTCGTGCAAAAAGTGCATTTTCTAGCACTTGTTGCGTTAACTACTATTTTTAGTGCAGATTGATAGCAGTTTAAAGTGTTATATCTTGGTGCTAATATAAATTCTCTATGAGGTAAGTTTAAAACATCATTTATATAGGGAACGAACGTTTTAATATTTTTGTTCCTGCGCCATTTTGAAATGATATTGAATAAAAAAAAATATATATGAGTCATCCAATAATGACACTGCATAACAGTATTTCTGATGATTGAGTTATATAACATGACACTAGATTAATGTTTAATGAAGACTTTAAATTTGTATTCTAAATTTCTATATTAGCTCTAGTTTAGAAAATATGACACATGGCCGTTTCATAGTAAAACACAATTTTTTTAAAGGCAATCATATTTTATTTAGTTCTTAAGGTGAAAAACACTTTCTTTTATAAGACTTTCTTGCAGAGGTTGAACCCATAGAACTGTTCTGAATGCTCCAACAATAGTCAGCCATCATATGATGCGTTCCGGTAGCCTTGATACCGTTCCTCCATCGTACAAAGGTCCTGGTGGAATCGCTCGCCCTGTTCTTCACTTAGTTCTCCAACATTAGCGGGAAAATAATCTAGGTGGTTGTGAAGAAAGTGCAACTTGATGCTCATGGGTTCATGTTCCAAGGGTTTGAAAGTGACTCATTAGTTTTTCAACGTGTTGAGAATAGTTAGAACTTTTCTTATTTCCCAAAAAAATTTGAACAAGCTAAACAAACTCATTTCATGCGTTTTTTGCAACTTCTGTAATAGTGTCCATAAATGTTGTGTCTGTTATTAATGATCTTATCTGTAACACACCAAAAACAAAAACGCCCGCTTTAATTTTTACTACACTCAATTTTGGGAATTTTTTGATAGAACATAATTTAGACGACAACCGCTCGTTTCATTCTCGATATTTGCAAGGTACGGTTTGCGCACGTATCTAGTGTTTCTTTGGGCAACCACTCCTAGATAAAACCGACTCGTGTTGATTCAACCGGCCTTTTGGTTTATCGAGTTCAATGTGGTAGTGTGTGCCAATAAATAAGCTACTATGAGAAGATTTCCGTAATTATCTTGTCTTTTATATGTGCTCATTGTGTGTTAACTTTGGAATAATTGTCAGGTAACGTTTCTTTTAAACTTATATTTTAACATTTTGTTGGATTTAGTTGGAAAATCGAAAGGATTGGCTATCTGTTTTTTTATTACCATCATGCTGACGAGTACCGGTTAATATTATTGTTTTATTTTATATAGATTATATCTACCCTACTGTTAGAATTAATAAAACGAAATATAAACTAAACAAGATTCTAATAACAAAAATACGGAATATAAATTTGATAAACACAAACGGCGTTTAACACGAGCGTGCAGAGGTATCATTCAAAACTGATCCCCGCACGACCGATAGCGGTCGATGCTTATCTATCAAAACGCTGACTCAGTCCAAAAATATACAGGACGTCGACAAATACAAATTATTTTATTGAATTAATTTAATAGTTTCTAACACGGCCAATTCTGACACGGACTTCGCTCTCGAAAGTCTCTTTTCTCCATAAAATAGGTTACGGGGCATTGGCTTCGTTTTCAGGAACGGCTGCCTCGTTGATGCTGGAAATAACACCAAAAAAAACTTGTTTTAGGTACTTAGTTATTTAAGTATTGTTTAGCTTGATGACACATTAAAATCACTTTAAACTCTAGTCGCTTATCCATACTAGCGCCTACGTTATTAATGTTATTCACTGAATAAAACACCCTTGCATTCAATACGCTAATAATAATCCATAACGTTCATAATGATTTTGCATAGTGCGAACCTTACATGGTTTCAACAAACACCCATTACTGACACTGTAAAGCGTCCATGCCTTCAAAATCCATACATTACCAACAGTGCAAAGTGTGCATGCTTTCAACACTTATTCGTTATTAACAGTGCAAATGATCCATGCTTTCAACACTTATTCATCAACAACAGTGTAAAGCGTCCATGCTTTCAACACTCATTCATTAACAGCAGTGCAAAGCGTCCATTCTTTCAACACTTATACATTAACAACAGTGCAAAGCGTCCATGCTTTCAACACTTATTTATTACTAACAGTGCAAAGAGTCCATGCTTTCAACACTCATTTATTACTAACAGTGCAAAGCGTCCATGCTTTCAACACTTATTCATTAAAAAACAGTGCAAAGCGTCCATGCTTTTAACACTTATACATTAACAATATTGTGCAAAGCGTCCATGCTTTCAACACTTATTCATTAAAAAACAGTGCAAAGCGTCCATGCTTTTAACACTTATACATTAACAATATTGTGCAAAGCGTCCATACTTTCAACTTTCATTTATTACTAACAGTGCAAAGCGTCCATGCTTTCAACACTTATTCATTAAAAACAGTGCAAAGCGTCCATGCTTTCAACACTTATACATTAACAATAGTGCAAAGCGTCCATGCTTTCAACACATATACAATAACAACAGTGCAAAGCGTCCATGCTTTCAACACTTATTCATTACTAACAGTGCAAAGCGTCCATGCTTTTAACACTCATTTATTACTAACAGTGCAAAGCGTCCATGCTTTCAACACTTATTCATTAAAAAACAGTGCAAAGCGTCCATGCTTTCAACACTTATACATTAAGAATAGTGCAAAGCGTCCATGCTTTCAACACTCATTTATTACTAACAGTGCAAAGCGTCCATGCTTTCAACACTTATTCATTAAAAACTGCAAAGCGTCCATGCTTTCAACACTTATACATTAACAATAGTGCAAAGCGTCCATGCTTTCAACACCTATACAATAACAACAGTGCAAAGCGTCCATGCTTTCAACACTTATTCATTACTAGCAGTGCAAAGCGTCCATGCTTTCAACACTTATACATTTCTAATACGGGCCATAAATATTACAATATTACTAACCTTTCATCATTATTGTCATCATTATCATTCTCATCGTCTAATACTTCTAGATCAGTCATGTCAAGTGATAGAGACCAATCAGTTGGCCATATTCTTAACTGCTCCTTAGCAGCTTTGGTTATGGTGGATTTCCCAACCCATTTTAGTTCGTAGCGGCCCTCAGGAGTAGTACCCATGACTTCAAAAGGACCTTGGAATTCGTACTTTAATTTTCCTTGATGCATTTTGTCATCTCTGTGCATCAAGACAAAATCTCCCTTAGTGAACTTTGTGAAAATACCCTGCAAGTCCCATAAATTGTCTTACTTGCTTAACGGTAGTAGGAATGACAGAATTAACTAGTGCTTCAACTTTACGCACACCAGGACGTATGCCATCAGCTGATGTTTCTCTCCCCAAATAATCCAACGTATCTTTAAAAAAGTGGCACTTTTGAAGATTCAAGGAAAATCCGGCGTTTTGTAAGGCCTCAAAAACAAGCTCGAGTGATCGCAATGAATCTTTAATATTTTGGGACGGAATCAAGATGTCATCCAAATAAACCAAAGCTACATTGTCTTTCAAAAAACCTAATGCTTTATTTATAGCTTGCTGGAAAACGGCTGGAGCATTAGCTAAACCGAATGGCATCCGCAAATATTCGAAATGTCCATCCGGCGTAACAAAGGCTGTCTTTTCGATAGAGTCTTCTGTTATGGCTATCTGGTGAAATCCTGAAGACATATCTAATGAGGTAAATATACGTCCCGAACCAAGTCGGTCAAGCTGATCTTCTATGAGCGGTAGTGGAAATCGATTCTTTATTGTGTGGGCGTTAAGCTGACGATAGTCCACACACATTTGGTATGATCCCTCTTTCTTTCGTACCAGAATGATGGGACAAGCAAATGGTGAATCACTTTCCCTAACAATTTTGCGGGAAATCAATTCATCAACAATGTCTCGTACAGTTTCTTTCACTAACAGGCAAGCGATAAGGATTTCTATTTACAACAAAATCATCTTTTAAATTAATCTGAAATCTAGCATTATTCACTTCAGGTAAGTATCCATTGACAGGGAGCAACTTAGGAAACCGTGAAAGCAGCTTTAAAATATCATGGCGATATTCGTCTGATACATTTATTGAATCAACTAAGGTGTTTGTGATATCTGAAATACGAAAAACGCGAGGAATTTTATTGCGGACTACACGTGTTCCCGTTAGGTCCGTGATCGTTGATTGTTCAGGATCATTGTACATATTTCGACCGATTATAACATCATGTTCTAGAATATAATCTGGAACTACGTGAAATACTAAATCTGTAACAACATCGGATATTTCTAAAATCGCCTTAAACTCTTGGTCGATAGTGATGCTCCCGGCAAGTATTCCTCTTAGCATTAATTTGCATGAGGATACTTTATGAACAAATTTTGGTGAATGGCGTTTGGCTATAAGAGATATGTCCGCTCCAGTGTCAAATATTCCACGGTAATCTTTTCCATCAATCTTGAGCTTTTCCAGCGTCATGTCTTTGCCGGTACTACAAAAATTTACTTTTTTCCGTTTTCCAATATTCTGTCGTGTGAAATAGTTGCTAATATCATGGCCAGATTTCGCACAAAATGAACAATTAACTACTTTTGTATTTGTAGAAGTAGTGGCTACAACAGGTAAATTTGATTTTGAACTGCTTGGAGTAGAAAAGGTGCAATGTCGTTGAACGTGTCCTGATTTTCCACAACGATAGCACTTAACGTTAATAGGTGGCTTACGAAAATCTTGTAGTTCACGAGGATTTTCGCGAAAACGCTTCCTTGATGGCTCCCCTAAATCAGTGGGACAATTCGAACTTAAACGTTTTTCAACTTATAGCGGTTTGGTTAATGTTCCTAGAAATGTCAACAATTCCGAGATTTTTCTAAAGTTTAAGTTCGTAGCCGTAGTCTGTACGTCCCGCTTTTTGATTCCATGGATTATGAGTTCTACAAGGTCAGCTTCCTCCCAATTAGCCCTCAAATTTCTTAACATGCCTACCTTCTGGAAGACATAGGCGTCGTATGTGTTACATGAGTTTGTGTTGAATTCTGCGGCTTCTGAAAGTAAGCGACCCAAATTTTCTTGGGTGGAAAAGCTTCAGAAAAATCGCGCTGAAATCCTTCCCAACTTTTTATTTCTGGTAACCATACTTCAAACCACGTCTTTTAAACGCCTGTTAAGAACCGACCTACCTTAACTAAGGTCTGTTGATCAGTCCACTCAAATTAAGTTTTAATTTCTGATATTTCAGCTAACCGTCTTTTCGCGTCATTAACTTCGGGTTTAAAGAGCGGTAGATCGACTTGTTCCGGAGCTGTTTTTGAAGACTTGATAGCCTTCACCAGCCGAGATATCAGCTCCTCCATTCTTGCTAGTTTTCTTTAATGCAGAAAACAAAAATGATAATATTCTGATGTCTAACTAACCATAAATAGCTACTTTCGATTTTCAGCATGGATCAGTTCACTTATTAAACAAAAAAAATTAAAATAAAAAAAAAAACGAAAAAACGAAGAGAATAAAAATCTTATTATTGTCAAATTTTATTTAAATAATTTCATAAAATTTAAAATTTCTGTGATTAATTCAATTATTATTTACCTTTATTTTTTTATATAAGTGCTTCTACTTATTTTGGAATTTTAGAACAGTCAAAATAGACAAACAACTGTGGAATAAAAAAATTACAGATTCAGAAACGTTATACATTTCCAACCACTACAGCAATACAGCTGTTCATAAATTTTTTTTTAAGTATTTATTTAATAATTTTAAGATATAGCCCAAAAGAGCCATAATTACCAAAAAGATACGTTTAAGATGCCAAAATCTAGATTTCCTAATCAGAGAGAACTGATCCGAACTTTAAAACGAATATAAGAACCGTTGGATTATTTAACTAAACATTTGCGCAATATACAACATAAAAATAAATAAATTATAGCTGAAAATTTGTTCAAGCCATACAAACTTATACGTGGCAATTTAGTAATATAAATAATCGTGATTGTATTTTAATGTGTGATAAACTGCTTAATCAGACAAATCGTCTTAATAAAAAAAAACACATGTGTCTAAATAGCACAATAATCTAAAAAAAATAAGCGTTTATAGAAGAGCAAATAGGTTTTCAACCCAACAAACAACACCGTCATCGATAGTATTGCCACTCTACCGTCGATGTAATTCGATACTTTTTAAGTGCTACAGTTATTTTCTTTTCAAAAGCCATATTATCATTATTTAAAACAAATATAACGTTTTGTTTACATTTTTGTGTCGATCTAAAACACAAATGCGATCAACACCGACAAAATAAAATAAATCTCAGAAAAACTTATCACAATATTCACATTCACATTCATTAGGTACTTACGGTTATTTTTTGCAATTCGCAGAAAAAGCAGGCAACGAGTAGGTAATCCTCACTTCTGATGTTAGAATTAATAAAACGAAATATAAACTAAACAAGATTCTAATAACAAAAATACGGAATATAAATTTGATAAACACAAACGGCGTTTAACACGAGCGTGCAGAGGTATCATTCAAAACTGATCCCCGCACGACCGATAGCGGTCGATGCTTATCTATCAAAACGCTGACTCAGTCCAAAAATATACAGGACGTCGACAAATACAAATTATTTTATTGAATTAATTTAATAGTTTCTAACACTACCTTATAATATTTTTGAGCTTCCTGTGATACTTTGATATATACGTGGGAAAACAATTAAATATTTAAGTTACAAGTCAGTCCGGAAATACAGTTTAAACGGAAATCTATTTTATGTTTGTATTATTGAGAAAACAGATGATTGAGCACATCATTTAGTTACTGATCTGCTTTCTCGAATAATATATTTTTATTATTTCGTTCAATTCAGCGATCGATTTATTTTAAATAAATAAATTATTATTGTTAATTATTATTCCCAATTGCAAAACACGACCTAAGCACATTTTACATAAATAGAATATTTAACTGATATAGTAGTATATTCTGTATCGTGCAGTTGCTAGCTAGCAAGTGGATTAGACCAAGATCAGTCGTTATGTATCACTATGAACAAATCAGAATTATCTAAAGTAAAATCTGTAACAACTAGTGGTTATAAAAGTGAATCAAATATTGTTGGTGGTAAAGCATAACAACTAGTTGCTGAGAAAGAAATATGGACCTCTGGATATTAAATATTTAGATATATTAAGAAATTAAAAGGAAGTATGTTTATTTATAAGATAATTGGAACTTATCATATTTTTTTTCTAATGATTTATTTTAGGAATAAAATAGTACTTCAGCAAAGCCTAATTTTTATAACTTGTAATCTATATCAGTGAGGTGTATTCCCCTTACATTACTTAGGCCTCAATAGCTCCATTGTGCATCCTCCAGATGCTGCCTTTTAGGTGAAATGTCTATAGTTTATCAAAAGACCTACAGATCTGCTTAAGATAAAATTGAATAATAAATTTTGCTGCATTAAAAGTTTTTTTTTTTTAATATAAAAAGTCCCAAATGATATATTATTTCACCTAACGTCCATCACCGAAAGATACCAACCTTATTGGTTCCGTCATTTCTGACATAAAGGTTAAGTTGTTAAAAGCCTGATTTACACCACTCATATAACTTTATAGCAACCGTGAATACTAGAATAGCTACTTTTGTGAAAGTTGTTATACGGTTTCCTCAACGAGGAAAGTAATGATTATGTTATGCAGATGAAATCATGGAGAGACCAGCCTGGATTTGGTTTATTTAAAATACAGTGACGTGTGTAACACTAGAGGCCTTACTACATATATGTTCTATATGGACATGGTTCGTTGTAGAATACAATAAAATGGAAAACTTTGTTCGTTAATATTAGATAATTAAGTTATATTTAAATAAGTAAACTTACTTTAAAATAGCAGTGAGGATAATCTATAACTGGACCTTCATCGTCGATATTTTTAATACTCAAATGAACCACGGTGGGCATTTCTTCTAAAGAAAGTGTTATAATTTTAAATACATATTTTCGATCATTTGGTTTCTCGTAATCGAACGATTGTGAGGCATAAAATATACAGTTTTTTATCTCATATTTAAAATTTTTGTTGTTTTTGAAAACGATACAAAGATCGGAACCTGTAAAAATAAAATCAAAATAGTATATTGTGCAATAAGTACTATTCCACACAAAAAAATTTTCCTGCACAAGTGGCACATATTAATTTTTCTGCGACCACAAAAAATAAAGCCCACATCACACCTTTTTTTAAATAATTTGTTATATAAACATAGCTTTTAAATTTAATTTTAAATATACTTATTCCAGAAATTTAAATTTACGATATTACAATTAGAAATAATGATAGTTGGTAAATTATATATTTTTTTAAATTGATTGGTATATTCACTTTTATTTTGGAACAACTAACATTAGGAAATTATGCGTTTTTTTATTCTTACCAATGGTTAGGTATATAATTTTTTCAGTACGATAAACAGTGTGAAATGATAGTGTTGAATAATATTTTCGGACTAACTATACAGGGTGATCCATTAGTGTGAAAAAGTCGAATATCTCCGCCTTTATTAGAAATAAAAAAAAAATATTTCCACAGAACGGCAGACAGCATTAAACTACATATTTTAAAATTATTTTTGAATATACAGGGTTTTTAATAACTTCCCTCTGGAACCAACTTATGTTCTTTTTAATAGATCACCCTGTATTTAATAAGGTACATAATTTTTTCAATTTTTTTAAATGGTTCACCCTTGTATTTTATATCATCGTTTAAAAGTATTCTAATTATACTTTAATTTGACTTAAGCATTCCCTATACCAAAAGTTAATAGTTTTTAGAGATTTTAAATTATTTTAGTGGTAAAATTGATAGAAAGTTTTTTGGTGCAATATTTGTTTGATGCGTAAAATAACCACCATCGTGTTAAGGAAGTAAATCCACATAAATTGAATATCCACAAAGCCGTGTTTGGTAAATAATATTTAAAAATTATAGTGCTAGAAAACTGATCAACGTAAACTAAAATAGCAAACCATAGAAGGTTTGTAATTACCAAAATTTATCCGTTCGTCATCGCTGAACTCTTCAAACATTTCTCTAACTGCCCCTTGTTTTGGTTTTGTTCTACATTTCTAATGTTCTGCCCCAAAGTTAAGGCCTTTATTGTAAAAGACTCACTAATAAGTCTACATCTATTTCTGGAGACGTCATAGTAGCACACCGGTACATGGACACTGATATTCAAACGACACCAAATAATACAGTAATTGACAAAATTGACACCGTGAGAATATTTAGAAGAGACTGGAATAGTGGACAGGCGCCGGGCGATCGTCCGGGTCGTGTGTTCACTTTCATTTTTTACAATACCTTGCTACCTGTCTTTCCAGACAAACCCGGTTCAGGCGAGTAGAGAATACCTGGGAGAACAACCGGACCTTTTTGCGCCAGGTTTAAGCGTTTGCCCGGCTGGGTATAGTGTTGCCATGCCTCCGGCGTTACTTGCTATTATCTTTTATCCCCTCTAAATTATTTTTTTTTATTTTTCCCCCTTTATCTGTACTCCCTCTTCGATCTCCTTATCTTTACTTTCTCCCTATTTTTATCCTGTTACTTGCTTCCAACTTTTATCCCGTCCCTATCCTTTTCATTACCCTAATTTATCCCCTTTTGTCAACTTCTGACTATCAGATTTCCGTTCTGGCTCAACTCTTAGGTCTCGGCGGTCGCTTCCAAGGTCGAAAACTTTTACCAACTCTGCTGCATCGGAAAGGGCCCAAAATGGACCCTAAAACTGGCTTCCCGCCAATATCTTCCACAATATGCAAATTAGAGAATTTTTGTTTAAATAAAAAAGAAAGAATTTATCATTATCTACAAAAATGTGCCTATCATTTTTGTCGGGAATTCGACAGGTTTCGAGATAACCGCAATCAAAAGTCCCTCGTTCAGCCCCTGCTTTATCTCTATAGCAATGCTGATTAGCTTGTAAACGGGTGGACAAATTGTTTCAGAACTCGGTCAAAAATTGATATTTTTCGATGATTCAAAGTTCATTACAATGGGAAAACCCATAGGTATCGATCTATGTGCCTTGAAGCCCGTTATTTCCTGTCAAGAACATTGAAAAAGGGGTCAAAGTTGCGTTTTCCTACTATTTTCGAACACTTTATAGTAATTCATTCATATTTTTTTTCTTTTAATAATTTTTTATCCCATTTTTGTTTTAAATGGGATCTTGAGATGTCTTGAATGATCTCAAAAATTTTTTTCCAGTATCTTCCTGGCGTTTTAAATCAAAATTTATTTGTTTATTTGCATTTTTCATATGTTTTCGGATTTCTAGAAATCTTTGAAACAAGCAGTAATTAAAAACTCAAATTTCATTATATTGTTATTCAATGCACACCCTTTTAAAGCTTAGAGTGTCTACTTTTCGAATGTATTTTTTTTTTAATAAAGTTTTCCAGATATCGGGAAAATTGATCACACCGGGGAAAACCGGACTTTTTTTTAAATACTTCTTGTTCCCCGCTGTTCATTTTTTGAACATTAATACCCAGACCGAAATAAAGCTGGTATTCTCACCTTTCCATTTCTATCAATTGATCCCCGTATGTGAGCGTGGTTCTTAATTGTTTGTTAGAATTATCTTCCCCATTTTTACGCTCTCCGCCTGAGATCCATGATATTCCATCATAACCTAACCACGTGTACCTACGCGCCACGCGCTCACCTTAATCGTCTGCTTTTGTTAGTATACAATCTCTGTTGTTTTTGGAGTCGTTATTGTCGGTTGTTATATATTTCTTTCGTATATTTAAAGAAAATTTACAATTCTGGGTTCGAGTAGTACAATAATAAACAATGATTACTTTTCTTTTCTATATTTAACACAAATGAGTTAAAGAAAGATCGATTGGTGCCCGGATTTCCATTCATAGGCCCCATAATTTAGTGAGCAGAGGTATGCCGCTCGCGCCATCTACAATTGGTCTCCAAAGTTCAAAACATGAAAATCAATGTATTCCCAACTCCCTCGAGCGTAAATTCAATGAGAAACTAACATTTCTATTCAGTGCAAAAATTCGGGCTTATTCGAAGACCGTTTTTGCCAAAAATTTTCGTCTTGCGAAAAAAATGGTAGGAACCATTTTTTTAGATAATGATACAATCTTCATTTTTTATCTAAACAAAAATTGTCTAATTTGTATATTTTGGCAGATATTAGCGGGAAACCATTTTTTTGGACTTTAGGGGCCATTTTGAGCCCTTTTCGACCCAGCAGTGTTGGTAAAAGTTTTCGCCCTTGAAATCAACCGTCAAGACCTATGAATTGAGCCACAAAGGAAATCTGGACTGAATTAATGACAGCTTTGCATATTTTTAGGTCTTCAGTTACTGAACTACAATAACAGACAATCATGTGATATGGCTCACATCTAACGTAACACAACACTTTCCTTTTTCCTCCTTATATCACTCTCCATTCTTCAAACTCCTCTTACCATGGTTGCTCATAGAACTGATTCCTGGTAGTCTTATAATTTATTTTATTAGATAGTTCCTTTTCTAATATACCAGAAATCGATTATATTAACACTTACTCACCCCTTCCTCCTTCAATAACTCTCTACCCTTTTCATCACCCTAATTTATCTCCTTTTGTCAACTTCTGGCTCTCTTAACAATTTTTTTATTGATTTTGTACTTTTGTGCCAATAACAGACAATCATGTGATATGGCGCACATCTAAGGTAACACAACACTTTCCTTTTTCCTCTTCATATCACCCTCCATTTTTCAAACTCCTCTTACCATGGTTGCTCATAGAACTGATTCCTGGTAGTCTTATAATTTATTTTCTTAGATAGTTCCTTTGCTAATATACCAGGAATCGGTTATATTAACACTTACTCACCCCTTCCTCCTTTAACAACTTAAGTTAACTCCTTTCCATACCTTCCCCTACAATTTACTACCTTTCACTCTTTAACCTGAGCTTCTAGTTCAACCATAATTCCCTTGGTTTGTGTTTATTATTCTTAAAAATTTTTTCAATTACTACACTATCAAAGAATTTCTGGATATTTGATCTATTTATTTCTCTTTTTATGTAACAATTTTTATGAACCACTAATTTCTATAATTTTAATTTTCCATCTTGCTCTGTAACATATATTTTTAGGTCTGATAATGGTCCACAAAAGCTGAAACTGAGTTTTCTTTCCTTATAAAGGATTGTCACATTATAGAAAATAAATCATTTACTTGACTTAATACATATTACTAATTTTTGTTTTTCGATTAGGTATATGCTTTGATGATTAGGAACATAGTCATACTTACAATTTGTTGCTCCAATTATTTTAAATAGAGGTATTGGTGTTACATAAAAATTGTTATTTTCAATTAGTTGTATCCTGTATGAGCGTCTACGACGACTGAAATGAAGTTGGTTTTTGCTTTTCATGTCCATTAGATATATCGCAGAAGCAATTTCTGAAAGATTAAAAATTGTAAATAAACCTAATTATTACAAACGAATGTTCAATACAAATAGTCATTAAGTTGACTTTAGAAGATAACATACGTAATAAAAACAAATGCGTTTTTTAAATATATTAGTTGACACTATTATTAGTGATTTATTTTTTTTTTGTTGATATAAACTTTGAAATAGTTTTCTTATAACTTATCGTTCTAATTCCCATAGGTATTTCACAGAGGTTAATTATACTAACTGCATGTTTTGTATATTTTTCTTATACTTACTTACCTCCTATTTTAACCTTTTCTATAAATCTACATATCGTGTCGTCAAGTTTTATATTTTATCTGCATTTTGTACTAGGTCCAGTGTTTATTTATACATATTTACACATTTTTATTTACACATATTTATACATATTTTGCTAGTGATATATCTACATATTCATTATACACTAATAAAAGTGTATAGTTTATACCTAAAGTTGATTTTTGTGCATATCGAGTAAATTTTTTTTTTAAAAAGTTTCGTTGATATTGATAACGATTTATCTGAGGATCATGATAATAAAGTCATACCTAACGATAATAATGATTCTTCTGACAGTGAATAATATATTCTGTAATTTCCTTGATTTCCATACCGTTCCTTAATGAGTTAAAATATTACTAAATTTTTATATCTACTGTCAGGCCAGAATATTATGCTATGCTTTGTTTGCTATTACCTATACGACCAAGTAATACCGTCTGTAGTCAATTTTTTCCTTTTACATCATTGAAATATTTATGAGTCAGACCAGACATTATCTTCTAATTTTTAACTGTCTGCTACTGCTTATTTTTTAAAGCAATACTGTCTATAATAGCTACTTTAATTTTTGGTCATAAGTATTCAGTTACTAATAGTATTTTTTTTATTAAAAATTTTTTACCTAATTTCCTAGTTAACACATAATTTTCTCTTTACATTTCTCTTTATTTGTTAGTATAATTTTGGATAAGTATTTGAAACTATCGAGTTTGCAATTACCAATTTAGGGGTATGTCCGAATTATATTAATAAATTTTGTTTTTTATTTTCTTTTCATTTGCTTGCTTAACACTGTATCTATCGGTTATTAATATGATCCTGTATAAGTTTTTGAAACTGAACTTACCTAAAATCATGGCTAAACAAATAGTCAAAACTAACAACGATTTACCAAAATCCATATTATGTTCGAATCACCGATTTATCAAAATGTGGAATTGGATTAATCTAGAACCAAAAATAAAATATATCCTAAACAATGGCACATCAATAGAAGAACTATAGTAGTTTGTGCAACAAGAGTTGATATGATGGCTATATCGCACGAAGAAGAAATTTGAGCACGACGCCGTAGGCGGAGTGCTTAATCATCTGAGTGCGATGTGGACAATCCATTCGAGTTGTGCAGTATATTTTTTCTACGACTAATGAAAATCTACAATATTATAAATTATTTTAGGTTATTATAAAATAATTTATGACTTTTACTAATTTATAAATTGAAATAAACAAGAAAAAAAAGAAAAAAAAATACTTCATTTTTCTCTATTTTAGATTTTAATTCGTGCCTTTCGTATGGAAGGCAAGAACCCTGACCACAGGACCACCTATGCGTTTTTTTTTTGCTTTTAAACTTGTAATTAAATTGACTTCATATAGTTTTATTTAAATTAACAAATTATTTATAATTGTAAACGAAATAAAAATGTAAATTCTATTATTTATCGATTCTACACCAGTATAACTCATTTTAACTAAAAAATATACTGACAATTAGTTTGACAGAATTGTCACTTATTTAAAATTTTAATAATAATAGCAGTCGGTTGATCAAAATATGTGTTCTCACTACCTAGAATGAATATGAAATATATTCGTTCAGTTGAAGGCAATAGCATACTTTTTCGTTTTGTAATCTGTGCGTAGATAAGCTAATATCCATGTGGGTGAAGAAAATAGTATATTACATTACGAGTGTAAATAATCACTTTTCACACAAGTGATATACAATATTTTTCTTACGACCACAAAATAATTTTATCAAAAAATGTTAAACTAGGTTATTATTATAATTAAAATGTATTTAAAAAAATAATCAACAATAATCGCATTTATTCAATTTTCATATTTTCTAAACAAAAAAAAATTAAAAAACAAAAATAAATAAAAAAGAACAAAAATAAATAAAAAAAAAAAACAAAAAAAAACTTGGTTTCGCCAGGATTTGAACGCGGTCGATCGTCAGGTCTCAAATGGCAAAGTTGATAAGTTTGACACTGTAACCATCTGAGCTAATAGGCCTTGCGTCAATTGAATGATCTAATCGGTTATGTGTTTAATCAGAATAAAAAGCAAACATATCTTAGTTATTTTAAAATTATTTTAATATTAATTGTTAAAGATAAATATCTAGGATCTAATTTACAACAATTTTAATAATTAAACAATTATATCGATTTTAGTAATAATACGGATATTTCATAGATCAAAATAGAAATAATGTGTTTGACATTTTTTGACAGCTGCTGCGGAAAGTAGCATATTCGTACACGGGTAAAAAGTAAATTCTTATTCATACGCGTGTGATATAGGGCACTCTCCATAGTATATAGTATGATATGTGTCACTTTCTTAAGTGGTCGTAGGAAAAAAATATTTCATTGTAAATAAGCATACATGTTTATTTACTGTTACTGTAAAATTGAGGATCGTTTCAAGCAGAATATTAGGATAATTATTTATAATATATTTTTCTATTAAACCATTTCTAGTCTCTTATGATTGTTTAGTCCTTCACTTGACAAAAAAACATAATTATTCCTACAAGAAAAACCAAACTATGGAATATATACCTGTCGTACATTTTATCCAGTTAGTTTGTATGTTTTTATCATCACATTTTATATTTGTTTATGTGTCAGTATCTGCTCCTTTGACATACGTTTTGTTAAATAAAGCCTATAGTTTGCAAAGGTTTATTTTAATAAAATTTATTTAACGAAACAAAAATGGATGAATACTTACGACCAGAGAGGTTTGTAGCAGATTCAAACACTCCAAATTCTGCAAAGTAATGGAAACTTTGGTTGGGATCTGTTCTTAGTTCCGAAAAGGGTCTTACTAACGAAGACAAACTAAAACTACTTTTTAGACCAGAGCATACTGGCGCATGCGTTTGCAAAATTGTTTTAATTCGTAATTTTTTTTTTAAATATCCGAAAGGCTTGCCTAATTATAAAAGTGTAAGATGACACTCGATATTTGTTGATGTTATTGTTTAAACAACGAAAAATTAATTAAGCCAGAAAAAATGCATTTTTGCAATGAATTAATTTTTTATATTCTTTAGAATATTTTGAATAAAGAAAGTCCTTACGCCCATCATCGTATCTTCAACCCTTTAACTGTTATGAATTTTTTAAAATCCAAAATTGACGAAAATTCTAATTTTCTTGAATTAAATAATATACCTTAAAATTTAAAATGCTATAATTTTAAATTTTTTACCGAATATTCAAACTATAATAAACAAAATTACCTAAATAAATTTTCAAAATTTTGTTTGTGGTTATGTTTTTTTACGTTATAACAATATGCTTCCTACGCGCGTGTACTTTTAGAGAGAAGTACTTCTATCTCACTTCTAACTCAATGTATAAGATGGGTAAGAGAAATACGCTAATGAAATCGAGCCGACTTCTAATGTACCTGAGTTTTCAAAAAAATGCCGAAGATCATTTTTCCTAGCACCTGTGGCAGAACCTGAAATTATTGAATTAATAAAATCTTTAAAGTCTAAAAAGGCTGCAGGGGTGGATGGTATAAAATCTGAAATCCAGAAAATATTGTACCAGTTATTGCTTCGCCTTTAGTTCATTTAATTAATTCAATTTTTACAACTTCTTGTATTGTGACGGTGATTTATAAGGTGTATTTTTTTTATTTTTATAAATAAATATAATTATTTGGTGCATAAATAACTGTCTTATATCAAGTATTCCTGCCTCTAAGAACAGAAGGTGGGAAGGGTATTTAAGTTTCTTTTTAAAAATTATTTTAAGAAACCCATTTCTTTTTTATGTAACAAAAGGCAGCTCCTCCCCAATTAATAATCAAATATCTTAACCTTGATTCGATCAGAGCAAAATAAATAGTTTTGAGATGACAAGGATCTATAATAATTAAAAATACCCAAATTTGTACAATAATGTCCTCAGAACTTTAACTACATTTTCAACATGATTATCAAATCTAAGGTGGCAATCTATATGTAGACCAAGGTACTTTACATTATTTTTAGCGGTAATGCCTACTTTAGAATTTGACCTCTCTACTGTTAATAAATCATAATCAGGTAATGTACTAATATTGTTAGAAAATGGCACAAAGTAAGTTTTTTCGAAGTTAACGGTGAGTAATTTATGACTAGATTGAATATATTTTTTAAATCAATTTCAGTTTTCTTTTTTAGATGTCTAGCTATTATTGGAGTAAACAATTACGAGCCCCTTCCCATTTCAGTTGGCCCACCGATTGATATTTTCATTATATAACGACAATAAGAAAGTATTAAAGATTACATGCTTTTTAAATCATAAATTGATTAACAATGCATCAATATACAATTATATTATAACCAGAACTAGAAAACATCAACTGTTTTACTTATTTTTATATTTATTTACACATGGAGCATTATTGCAATATTTCAACTAGAATTTAATTCTTTAGAAAATAAGCCAGAATTGAAGATACTCTTAGCTTTAAAAAAATAACAAACAATAATGCAGATAATTGTCACAAGACAATTTAACTTCTTTTAAGTTAATTCTGTCTAGTAAAATGGGTAGACGAAAAATCATTGACGAAAAATAGGTTTTCTTGTTATAAAACATTGCAATTCTGGAAAATCGAACTCGGAAATTGCAAATATATTAGGTTTATCACGATATAGTGTAAGAAATATAGTTAGAAGATACAAAACTACAGGTTCAATCAGCCCAAAGCCCCGTCATATTAGAAAAGGCAAGATTACAAATGCTGATAGACGAGCATTCAGAAGAAGTATTGAAACCAACAGTCGTGCTAAGTACCTTGAATTAAGTGCTCAGTGAAGTGATGCTCTTGGAAGACGAATTTCAAGATCTTCATGTCATAGGGATGCTTGCAAACTGGAATTTGTAAAGTAAGTTTATAATATTAGAAATAATAAAAAAATGGATTGAACACACTAAAACAATCAAATATGTTTGCTTTAAATTGACAATATTGTTACAGGTTAAAGAAAAACCACTACTAACTGCAAAACAAAAAAAAAAAGATTAAGAAGGGCAAAAGTCCATATGAGTTGGACTTATCATCAATGGGATGCAATACAATGGAGTGACTAGGCCCGATTCGAAGTTTGTGTTGGAGATAGTAGAAGTCGAGTTATTCGCAAAAAAACATGAAGCGTTCCATCTAGACTGTCCCAAAAGAAAAGTAAAATTTCCCGCATCGGTCATGGTCTGGGGCAGCATGTCATCGAAAGGAATAGGGAAACTGCATTTTATTGAAGGAATTGTAAATAGAAATCACTTTTACCGACTGTGGAATGATATTTGACATCAGGGTAAGATTTTGTATTTTAACAGGATGGAGCAGGATGTCACACGTCAAAAACGCCCTAAAATGGATGAAAGACTTAGGTATCCACTTTTGGAATGGGTTTCTAGTAGTCCTGATTTATCACCAATAGAAACATTGTGGAATGATTTATCGGGACGGTGGTGTAGCGGTCTATCGCGCTTATATTCATTTATAGGCAAGTTTATGAGTCTGAGACTGCTGGGTTTCGAATCCCAGACCAGACCATGTGAATTTTTAATTAAATGGCACCATCAATCATCTTTAAGTCGCCCCGGAGCGCCACGGCAAATAATAATAATAGCCGTCCCTTCCCCTACACAAGTCGTTAAGTCGACTTCAGGGGTTGAAATTCACTCGTAAGGGGGTGAATTAGGGAGATTATTATTATAAAAGGTACTTCGAAAATATCATGTAAGAACAATACCTGAACTTAAACAAAAACTTCAAGATATATGGGATTCTTTTACACCAGAATTTTGCCAAGGCTTAGTTAATACCATGCCGCAAATAATTTCAGCTGTAATAAAAAATAAAGGTGACGTTACCCAATGGTAAACTTTAAAATTGATTATCGTCTGATTCCAACTATTTGTTTATTTTTTTTTTATTTTATGTTAAATAAATATTTTAATGTTTTATACGTATTTTTTGTGATTAAACGATATTAAACATATTGTTCAAAGAATAAACATTGGAAAGTTCATGTAGTATTTATATTTTTAATCTCTAAATATGAATTTTCTAAATATCAATAGGTGGCCCAACTGAAATGGGAAGGGGCTCGTACTGTATCATCTGCAAAGCTTATCAATCTACCTGCACTTGAATAAGTAAAAATACTGTTGAGATAAATAATAAAAAGGATAGGACCTAACACAGTACCTTGAGGTACACCAAATTTAATATATTTTCTTTCGCTTAAAGTGTTGTTAACTTTTACCGTTTGAGTTCTATTTAATGAATAATTTGCAAAAAGTTTGTTTGGTTCGCCTCGAATTCCTATATCATCCAGTGCCTCCAGCAATTGCGCATGAGAAACTGTATCGAAGGCTTCCCCAGATCCAGAAACACGCACAAGGTAGGTTTGATAATTTCTAAAGAGTTCGTAACTTCCTGTAACAATTCCGAAATAGCATCTGTTATCGAGATCCCTTCTTGGAATCCAAACTGATTGTTGTTTATTATTTTTTTGTTTGTAAGAAATTTGGTATGCGACTTTTAAGGGATTTTTAAAAAACTTTAGCTAGACATGTTATAACTGATATTGTTTGGTAATTAAAAACATTTGTTTTTGCTCCTTTTTTATAAATTGGTGTTACTACTGCAGTTTTAAACTCTTGAGTGATACAAGAAGTTGTAAAAATTGAATTAATTAAATGAACTAGAGGCGAAGCAATAACTGGTGCAATATTTTTTAGGATTTCAGATTTTATACCATCCACCCCTGCAGCCTTTTTAGACTTTAAAGATTTTATTAATTCAATAATTTCAGGTTCTGTCACAGGTGCTAGGAAAAATGATCTTCGGCATTTTTTTAAAAACTCAGGTACATTAGAAGGCGGCTCGATTTCATTAGCGTATTTCTCACCAACATTAATAAAAAAATTATTAAATTCATCTGCAATTTCTTTATCATTAGAATTTATAATTTCATTTATTTTATTTTGATCATTGGTAAATGAATTATTTGACGAATTTTTGTTATTGTCAATAAGTTTTCCATAGTACCTATATTTTGTTGCTTTAATTAATTTTTCTAAGTTCCGTTTAAAATTAAGGAATCTATTTTTTTTTAAATCATTTGTTGGGTCTGTTTGATATTCTTTATATAATTTATTCTTTTCATTTATAGAATTTACTAAGCCGTTCGTGATCCAACCTTTACGTTTAATATTACTATGCTTAATTAATTTTGTATTTTTGTGTTTTTATATGAAAAAGTTTAATATGTCTAAAAAAAATTTGTTGTAGTAATTGGATCGTTAATGTTATAAAATTCATTCCAATTATATTTTTCTAGATCATTTTTTAATCTAGTATAATCCATGTATACAATAGATATATTTTTTAGAATTAGGTATGCCGAATAACATTATTTTTGTACTAAATATATGATTAAATATTGTTGTTTGTTCACTTAACACAACCTTTATAATATTGCTCGTTGAACGCCTTTCTTCTTTAAGGGTAGTTTTAATAAGCAGTCGATTTTTATTTTGATTTTATTTTAATTTTATTTTAATTTTATTTTGATTTTATATTGATTTTATTTTGATTTTATTTTAATTTTATTTTAATTTTATTTTGATTTTATATTGATTTTATATTGATTTTATTTTGATTTTATTTTGATTTTATTTTGATTTTATTTTGATTTTATTTTGATTTTATTTTGTTTTGATTTTATTTTGATTTTGATTTTATTTTGATTTTATTTTGATTTTATTTTGATTTTATTTGGATTTTATTTTGATTTTATTTTGATTTTATTTTGATTTTATTTTGATTTTATTTTGATTTTATTTTGATTTTATTTTGATTTTATTTTGATTTTATTTTGATTTTATTTTGATTTCATTTTGATTTTATTTTGATTTTATTTTAATTTTATTTTAATTTTATTTTAATTTTATTTTAATTTCATTTTAATTTTATTTTGATTTTATTTTGATTTTATTTTGATTTTATTTTGATTTTATTTTGATTTTATTTTATTTTAGAATCTATTGGGAACTATGCAAGTTATCGTAGATGAACTTTAATAATGCCGCGTTTGAGAATCCACATCGGATGCATTTTTTACATCTCGAGCGTTTTTTTATCCACATCGGACACATCTGTCCCATTACATTTACGTATACTGAATCACGTGATCAAAGATTTTTTACATCTCAGATGCATCCGATGTGGATTCTCAAACGCAGCATAAGTAACTGTCTTTTGTTATATTGGAAATAAAATTTTTAAATAAACAAACTCTTATAAAAATTAACTTACAGTTTAATTTCAACAAATCGTCATAGGAAAAATTGAACAGATATTAAATATGTTGAAGAAAATAACTTACAAACTACCCTACTACATCTACTAATCTCAAAACTGTTGTCAAACAAAAATTTACAAAATCCAAAACATGATTGCTTAGGCTAGACTATAAATTTAGCCTGATATGGTAAAATGATTAAGAACTAAACTATAACTATAAATATAACTGTTCAAACTTTAAACAAAAAAAAACTTGTGTTAAATATCTATTATTCCTTTTTCTAACTCATTAATGGCACAAATGGCACAAATTAAAATGTTCATAAGTACCGGTCTGGGTATCTCCACTTTCCAGTTTTATCTTCCTTCTTGAACTCCTGGTCTTATCCGTCTACCACCTTTTGCATGTACTCTCCTTTTTACTTTCCTATCTGTATACAGATATAAGGAAAGTATAGGAATCATGATTTTTTTCGACCTCGAGTTTTCGACGGATTTTTACGTTTTGAGGTCCCCTGAATCCGTTTTGACTATTTTCGCGATGATGTCTGTGTGTGTGTGTGTGTGTGTCTGTGTGTGTGTGTGTGTGTGTGTGTGTGTGTGTGTGTGTGTGTGTCTGTATAACGCATAACTCATGAACCGATACACAGAAAAACACCAAATTTTAAACTTAAGCTTTGTTTCAGCGTCCAATGAGCTGATTAGATTTTGGGCAGAGTCGGAACATCTGGGGGGGTACTTTATAGGTGGTCATTTTTATATTTTATGGAATATATCTGTTATTTACGTTTGGAGAAGAAAATTCTTTAAATAAAAGTTACTTCTAATATAATTATCTATAATTTTTGTTATATGCAAAATTTTCCTAAAATGGTCCGTATTCGAGAAATTTAACAAAATGTAAAAAAAATAATTTTTTATAAAAATTGTTCAAATAAAAGTTGTTTGTAATATAATTCTCTATAATTTTTATTTTTTACATAATTTCTCTAAAATGGACCGTATTCGAGATATTTGAGAAAATGTGTAAATTTCGAATTTTGAAGAAAACTCAAAAACGGATAAAGAAAAAAACATTAAATTTTAAACTTAAGGTTTATTTCGGCCTGACGTGAAATGATTAGATTTTGGACAAAGTCGGAACATCTGGGGGGGGTACTTTATGGGAGGCCGTTTTTATATTTTATGGAATATATCTGTTATTTATGTTTGGAAAGGAAAATTGTTCAAATAAAAGTTACTTCTAATATTATTATCTGTAATTTTTGTTTTATGTAAAAATTTCCTGAAACGGCCCGTATTCGAGAAATTTGACAAAATCTGCAAAATTCTGATTTTTATTATGAAATTTTTTGAAATAAAAGTTGTTTGCGATATCGATCTCTATAATTTTTGTTTATACATGATTTTTCTAAAATGGACCGTAATGAAAAAATTGTAGGAAATTAAAATTTTTCAGTATTTTCGTTTTCCATGAATATCTATAGAAAAATGTTTCGAGGTAGATAGATGTGGACAATGTATATATTTAGTTTATCCTCTAAACATTTATATAACTAGATAGGAAAGTCCTGTGTTGGACACATCAGATTTTTACTTTCCTATCTGTATACAGATATAAGGAAAGTATAGGAATCATGATTTTTTTCGACCTCGAGTTTTCGACGGATTTTTACGTTTTGAGGTCCCCTGAATCCGTTTTGACTATTTTCGCGATGATGTCTGTGTGTGTGTGTGTGTGTGTGTGTGTGTGTGTGTGTGTGTGTGTCTGTGTGTATGTGTGTGTGTGTGTGTGTGTGTGTGTGTGTGTGTGTGTGTGTGTGTGTGTGTCTGTGTGTGTGTGTGTCTGTATAACGCATAACTCATGAACCGATACACGGAAAAACACCAAATTTTAAACTTAAGCTTTGTTCCAGCGTCTAATGAACTGATTAGATTTTGGGCAGAGTCGGAACATCTGGGGGGGTACTTTATAGGTGGTCATTTTTATATTTTATGGAATATATCTGTTATTTACGTTTGGGTAAGAAAATTTTTTAAATGAAAGTTACTTCTTATTTTATTATCTATAATTTTTGTTATATACAAAATTTTCCTAAAATGGTCCGTATTCGCGAAATTTGACAAAATGTAAAAAAATATTTTTTTTTTAAAAATTGTTCAAACAAAAGTTGTTTGTAATATAATTCTCTATAATTTTTATTTTATACATAATTTCTCTAAAATAGACCGTATTCGAGATATTTGAGAAAATGTGTAAATTTCGAAATTTGAAGAAAACTCAAAAACGGATAAAGAAAAAAACATTAAATTTTAAACTTAAGTTTTATTTCGGCCTGACGTGAAATGATAAGATTTTGGACAAAGTCGGAACATCTGGGGGGGTACTTTATGGGAGGCCGTTTTTATATTTTATGGAATATATCTGTTATTTATGTTTGAAGAAAAAAATTGTTCAAATAAAAGTTACTTCTAATATTATTATCTATAATTTTTGTCTTATGTAAAAATTTCCTGAAATGGTCCGTATTCGAAAAATTTGACAAAATGTGCAAAATTCTGATTTTTATGAAAATTGTTGAAATAAAAGTTGTTTGCGATATCGATCTCTATAATATTTGTTCATACATGATTTTTTTAAAAAGGACCGTAATGGAAAAATTGTAGGAAAAGTGCTAAATTTAAATTTTTCAGTATTTTCATTTTCAATGAATATCTATAGAAAAATGTTTCGCGGTAGATGTATGTGGACAATGTATATATTTAGTTTATCCTCTAAACATTTATAGAGATGCTGCAATAGGTTGTACAAAATAACCGGAAAAAGCCTGTAATAACTAGATAGGAAAGTCATGTGTTGGACACATCAGATTTTTTTATATATCTTTATGATCTTATAATCTTTTAACACAGTACCTTAACAGTTTGATTATATTTTTTTTTATAATATTAATAATACTATCTCTTCTAATTTAGAAAACTATTGCTCCTCTAAATTTTCTGACATTTTTTTTTAGAAATTTCAAAATTAACAACCCCATTTTCTTTTCTCAAATCAATCTCCCATTTTTCAAAGCCCGTTTCAAAATGAAATTGCTCTACAGGATGTTCTACATAATTCCAATATATTCCATGTGCAAAATATACTTTGTTAATTTCTCATGACAATTTATACCACAACAATATATTGAAATTAGTGGAAGCTGAGTAATATTTATAAGTATAAATTATTTAAAATTAATTCTGATGCCTTGGTAGGATTCCCCACTCGACCATTCACTGTTGTGTTCTAATTAACAGTGCTGTTCCTAAGTGGCGCAAGAAAACAGTAACAAGGCCTGTCTGTAGACGTGTAGGAGTATTAGAGTACTAATACTCCTGCACTATGGAGTATTATACTACTGTGGAGTAATATACTACTAGTACAATCCATAACCTATATAGAACACGACCTTAGTTGTTGAAGCCAAAGACACCAATAAAAAAAATAATGTTGATAACTGCCACCTGATATAATAACATGATGTAATTAACCTACGACGTGCCAAAATTTCGTTTTGTTTCATTTATTTTTCATTTAAATAATAAAGAAATCGAATGGACTTTAAAAAGCATTATACTGGTTTCTTCGACGCTAATATTGAATTAGTAAGATAATTTGGTACATAAAATAATAATAAATTTTGGTAGAAATGTAATATTGTTAAACTAAAAGAAGTTACCAAAAGAGATTAGACTGATTTTAATAATTACACTTAAGGAAAGTCATCATATTGGATATAACTAAGTTATATATCGACCATTTTATCTATAACTTATATTAGAAAGCTTCATAACAAATAATTAAAAATTTATTGGATATTTCATAATATGTTGAGAGCAAAGCCTAAATATTTGCTATAGAGTTTTAGAATAATGTTTTGAAAACAATTAAATAATTCACTTTTTAAAAACTTGGTAAAATACTTTTTTCCTAGATATTTAGTATATTAAATAATTTAACAACAGAATGTATAAAAAAGTTTTTAACCAATTCCTTACCTGAGCAGATCAGAGCACTCTCACGAGGGCAGATTTAGTATATTTTACAACATTTATGAAATAGGCATAGACATTGAAATATGGTATTAAAAATAATTGTTTCAACTAAAATTTTAGTATAAACAACTGAAATGCTTACGTTAAAACATAAAACTGTAATACCGATTAATGTAAATTATGTGTTTGTTTGAATCATAGAGGATGATGAAATAAAATTGTTAAAATTTGTTTTTTTTAGCATTCCAGATAATTGAATTTACTAATTTTTTTAACATTCTATCGGGATTAGTGATTATAAATAACTTATATAATATGATTCATAATGAAATATTTGTGTATTATATAAAAACGAACAATTTTAACAAAATTGCCTCGATTTTTATCCATTCTTACGTTATTTATTTGTAATATAAACATAAATATTTTATTGATATTATTTATTTTTCTTTTCGTTATTTAACTATTTAGGATTACGAGAATAAATTATCAACATTGGTAAACACACTAAGTATAATTTTGGGGACCATCTGATATTCCACACAGAAAAAAGGTGTACTGTATTCAAGATGAATGGTCTTATTTCAATGCTTTGTTGTGTTTGCATATCCACAAGTAAAACTCGTCTCGATTTAAAATTTTAGTTATATGACATCGCCTTGTCTTTCAGATGATTAGATTTAACTGTGTAGTTAGCGCTTCCGTAGGGCTAAAGCTAGAGCTAAAAGAAAAATAATCTCCTCTTCCCCATCCCCTAGCTATCAAGTCTTCATTACGCTTTTCAGTGCGAAAATGGCCACATTAGTGGCCACACTAGTACTGAACAGGAATGTAAGGCTTATGTTAATTTTGTAATAGAGATATTAGAAAGACTTGGTTTTATTATTAACTTGAAAAAGTGTAGCCTAGAACCTTCTTAGACCTGTAAATTTTTAGGTTTCTTGTTTAATTCACAGAAAATGACAATTGAAATGCCACTTGACAAAAAACCTAGCATTTTTTAGTCAATAAATAAATTACCGCATAAAAATTCGATAAGAATTAGAGAATTTGCCAAGATTGTAGGTACATTAGTTGATGCATATCCAGCAGTTAAGTATAATAGGTTTTATTTAAAATCCTTAGAAAGAGCTCGATACTTAGCATTAAGAATAGGTTATCAGGATTATAATAAACAAATGGCTGTACCAGACTTTATAAAACCTGACTTAGAATGGTGGATTAAAAATGTTTTTAAATCATTTAATAATATCCAATGTAACTCATACCTTATTGAATTGTACTCAGATGCATTCCAAACAGGATGGGGTTCTATTTGCCAGGGAGAACAGGCACATGGTAGGTGAAGTAGGCTGAAGGATAAAAAGCACATAAACTATTTAGAATTAGCTGCTTTCTATGCCTTAAGTGTTTTTGCCGAGACCTGCGTTCTTGTAGTATTTTTATTTATATTGACAATTTAACAGACATAGCTTACATTAATAAGATGAGAAGTGTACCATTTCCCGAGCTAAGTAACCTCTTCAACCAAATTTGGCAGTGGTGTGAGGAAAGGGATATCTGGTTCTATGCCTCTTACATCCCATCAGGAGAAATAGAGCTAATGAAAATTCCCGAATCATTGATTTGGAGACAGAGTGGGAATTAACAAGCTATGCATTTAAAGTAATCATTTTTATATTTGGTAAACCAGATATTGATCTTTTTGGATCAAGGTTAAATGTTAAATTTGCTAGATACATATCATAACAAAAAGACCCAGATGCAGTAGCTATCGATGCATTTACTGTGCAGTGGAATTCACTAAAATTTTATGCATTCCCCCATTCTCTCTCATTTTAAGAATATTAAATAAGATTTTACATGATCGTGCCACATGTATTTTAGTAGTGCTAAACTGGCCAACACAACCATGGTTCCTTATCTTTTAAGAAGCTCCTTATTTCTGAAATGTTATTTCTAGAGCCTAATAATAATTTGCTATCTTCTTTATCTAGAGCAAAGCATCCTATGTCAGCATCTTCTACCCTGATTGCAGGGAGACTATCAGGAGGGCATTTTTAAAAAAGGGCTATCCAGAGGAGACGGTAAAAACATCACTAGAGTCTTTATCATCAGCCACATTGCAAAAATACAACACCTCATTTAACTCTTGGTGGTTATTTAACCAGGATCGACAAATAGACTCTCTTGGTAATGTCACAGAGGTATTGTATTTTTTCCAGGATTTGTTAGAAAACTCTCCCGTCAAATTTGGCATATTCAATTAACAACGTTCAGCTCTAAGTCTCATTTTTTCCTTGTGAAATAGGCAACAATATTCTAAATAGAAGATTCTTAAAAGGTATTAGAAGAATAAGACCCCCAAAGCCACGTTATGAGGTCACAGGAGATCCAGAGATAGTAATAAAATACTTACAATCATTAAAATCTAATGACAAACTAAGCCTCCTAGAACTTTCCAGAAAATTTTTACCCTTGTTAGCCTTGGCAAAAGGACATGAGATTCAAACTTTTCAAAAAATCAGAGTGACAAACATAATTTTTAAAATATCAGGCGTTCTCATACATATTCCTGATCCGATTAAAACAAGTAGAACAAATCCGTTTCAACTCTTTTGGGAAGTTGAAAAGTTTAGTGAAGCAAAATTATGTCTAGTAGGATGTCTACATGAGTACATTAATAGAACCAGGAAACTCAGAACAGAATTACACCCTTACCTTTTCTTATCAACAAGGGAACCATATGCTTGGGCAAATAAGTCGTTGGGTAAAGAAGACTCTTGTACTATCAAGAGTAGACACCGATATATTTTCTGCCCATTCTACACGACATGCTGTGACGTTATTGGCTTACCATAAAGGTGTATTATAGGATGTAATTCAAAAGACAGCAGGCTGGAAGGGATATACCTCATTTGCTAGGTTCTATAATAGACCTTTGTTCAGTCAAACAAAATTTTCTGATGCTATTTTTGCAAATAGCTTATAATTTTTATTATTTATAAAGTTTTTGTCTTTTGTAAGTAAACAAGCTGAAGTAAGGATACGTTTTATTTAATAATGATAACTGCAATATTTTGCATGATCTTTAAAAAGCTACACAGTTAAATCTAATGATCTGCAGGACAAGGCGATATCATACAATAACTAGAAAAAGGAGATTCTTCTTCTTTTTCTTTAAAAACAGTGGCCTTTAGCACTACGCAAGCGCTAACTACACAGTTAAATCTAAATATCTTCGGATAAGGCAATGTCATATAATCACGATCGAACATCACAGGTAAGTTCGTTTGATCGTTTAATAACACTAGTTTAACAATAGCTAATAAGCCTTGCCCAAACTAAAATACCTCTAATTAAATGAAAAGTATCTATTGTTCAATTGCAGTATTATGAAAATCTTAAATGAAGTAGTATTACGCTTTTTAAAATATACTTTATTTATATTCAATAATTCCTTTTTTTTAAATCCAATAGAACTAAATTTGTTACAATAACAATATAAACTGTTCCAAGAAATGTTAATATTAGCTTTGACATAAATATATTATAGGATAGTTTCATTGAAAAAATTAATGATCTTGAAATAAGAACAGGTTGCTCTTGCTTTTAAATAGGATCCTCACTGGTACCTATCTGTTAAAAATGGGAAACTTGGTAGGTTTTTAAATAACACCAAAACGCTTGTTCATCGGCAACGACTATATTACAACTACTAAAATGGAGGATCTTTTACGTCCTATGAAACATGACATGTTGTAAAGTAATCAAGAGAGGGCGCTAGGTGTATTATTAAGACAAGGGTATTTCAAACTTTACACTATTCACAGAAAAAAATTTTTCAAAATTGCTTTTAGTTAATGTACCAAATTCCTCTGTCCTTTGAGGTGTCCCACCTATAATTAAAAAAAAAATTATATTTGCAAAACCTAAATGGGACATAAGATAAGAGGTCGTATCTACAAAATGAATATTTTTTAGTAAATGTGGGTAGGTATATAATTACGTCCTTTTAGACTTCGCAAATAAGTTTTGCATATTTTACTAACTTTTTCTTATATAATTATTGTAAATATTTATAGCTTCTTTCACAACAATATTGTACAAATATTGTTCAAATAACCTACTAACTGTACCGAATAATTATGACTCATCCTATATATCTCCTCATACTTTTTCATCTCTTTTTCACAGATGTGGATGAATCGCAGAGCGAGCACATATAACTCTAATTAGAAATTAATTCTTTTTGTTCTCTCTTGCGTTACTTAATACGTCCAGAAGATTAAGGTATTAAGGTTTTTCCAATATTTCACAAGAAAAATACGTGAAAGGGCTTAGTTTGTAACTACATAAGAGGAAAATTAATAAAATAAAATACTCTTTATTATTTTTAAAGAAAATAAACGTAGAGCTATTTTTCAAGTGTGAAATTTTTTAATTACTAGAGAGTTATCTTGATCAAATACGGTGTCCTTTTTGACAGCTAAGCATGCGCATTAATATTTTAGTAAGAATTAGTGCTAAACAAGATTACGGTATTTTCTTATTTTTGGAAAATACCGAAACCTTATAATTGGAATACGGTCACTTACTCGTATACGAACGGGTCTATTCGGACTATTCCGCAAATGTTATTCGGATCCTGGGAAGATAAAATATGTTTCTCGCATCAAATAGAATTATTTTGAGGTGTTTTTTTGACACATGCTAATGTTAATAATAGTATATCTGTAGCTATAAGTATGAAGTGCTTGGCGAGCAGTGTAAGTATGAGTGAATGGCCAAATTTTTTTTGACAAAATTTTTTTCCAAAAATGCTTTACAAAAATATCCAGGAAATGATAAAATTTCCAGAGCAGCTAAAGTAAAAACTATGAATGGAAACCTTATTGGACCATTTCAAAGGTTTTTTCCACTCAAAATATGTGAAACAGATTTTCAATGGTTAAAACCAAGTTAAAAATATTTAATTTTAGAAGAAAGAATGGCAGAAAGTTCACGATTCAAAGAAGAAAGAAGAGAGAAAAAAGAGACGAAAATCAGACAAGATGAGAAATGCATGAAAGAAAAACCTAAAGAAAGATATACAAGATCCGGAAAACTTTCAAAATTACTAGTTCGTTATGGAATTGATAATTGATTATTCACCATTTTCGTTTATATTTCAATTTTGGAAAAGGGGGGAGAAAGTAGGAAATAGAGTTATTTATTATGTTAATTTTTATGTTTAGAAACAAAATCACTCTGTAAAGTGTAAAAATGTCAGTACTGATTAATTAATTTTTAAAAAAAATATATAACGTATAATGGCTATTAAAATAGCGATTTATCTTTAATTACGTTTTCATCTTTACCCCTCATCAACATTTACTCATGCTCTTATTTTAATAGCATTTTAATGTGCTGGGTAAATTAAAATTCTGAAAGCCTTAACTGATTCTTAAATATTTAAGCTTTTCGATAGTTATCATTGGAGCTAGGAATATATGCAAAATGCCATATTTTGCATATGTTGCTTATATATACAATTTTTGATTTTGAGTGCGTATATTGATTTTCTTAATTTTTTGACATATATCTGACGTACTAATTGGCTGGACATATTAAAATTATGAGTTCTGGACCAAAATAATATTTTGTGAAATGCCTTTACAGGTCGATTTGCTAAAATTTTGAAGGATTAACTTTTCCCTGTAATAAATTACGGTTAATGGTGTAGGTAATTGAGAGGATTAAATTATAAATACCCTCCTTAAACCAACAAATTTTGCTAAATATCCTTTCAGGTAGTTGTATTATTATCTTCAAATTTCCAAATGACTCAGTTTACTTTAAACTTCATTTCAGTTTTTATTGTTGTGTTGTGTTAACCAGTGGGAAAAATGGCAAAATTAATTGAGTCGTGGGTAAAATCTTATTCAGATTTTGTTGTAGAAGGTGATAACCAGTTGTTTTGTAAAACATGTTTAAAATTGTAAGTACTTTTTTATTTTATATTTTATTTTGACCTTACACAATGGTAAATCAAATGACAGTAAAATATTATTTCAACTCACAGTTAAAAAAAAGGTAGGGCAACTTTACAACGTACGCATTTATTTAATTTAATTAAAACTTCAACATCTACAGGAATTTAGTTGTTTTAGATTCCATGTAAAAAAAGTTTCAAACACGCGAAAACACTCTCACATATAGCAAAGCAGAAATCTAAAGACACTCGCAGTCAAAGTCAACTTCCCTTGAAACAGTATTTAGAATCTGCATCGTTTAGAAGTGAACAAGCTATTTTTACTTTCTTATCTGTATACAAATATAAGGAAAGTATAGGAATCATGATTTTTTCGACCTCGAGTTTTCGACGGATTTTTACGTTTTGAGGTTCCCTGAATCCGTTTTGACTATTTTCGCGATGATGTCTGTGTATGTGTGTGTGTCTGTGTGTCTGTGTGTCTGTGTGTCTGTGTGTCTGTGTGTCTGTGTGTCTGTGTGTCTGTGTGTCTGTGTGTCTGTGTGTCTGTGTGTCTGTGTGTCTGTGTGTCTGTGTGTCTGTGTGTCTGTGTGTCTGTGTGTCTGTGTGTCTGTGTGTCTGTGTGTCTGTGTGTCTGTGTGTCTGTGTGTCTGTGTGTCTGTGTGTCTGTGTGTCTGTGTGTCTGTGTGTCTGTGTGTCTGTGTGTCTGTGTGTCTGTGTGTCTATGTGTCTGTGTGTCTGTGTGTCTGTGTGTCTGTGTGTCTGTGTGTCTGTGTGTCTGTGTGTCTGTGTGTCTGTGTGTCTGTGTGTCTGTGTGTCTGTGTGTCTGTGTGTCTGTGTGTCTGTGTGTCTGTGTGTCTGTGTGTCTGTGTGTCTGTGTGTCTGTGTGTCTGTGTGTCTGTGTGTCTGTGTGTCTGTGTGTCTGTGTGTCTGTGTGTCTGTGTGTCTGTGTGTCTGTGTGTCTGTGTGTCTGTGTGTCTGTGTGTCTGTGTGTCTGTGTGTCTGTGTGTCTGTGTGTCTGTGTGTCTGTGTGTCTGTGTGTCTGTGTGTCTGTGTGTCTGTGTGTCTGTGTGTCTGTGTGTCTGTGTGTCTGTGTGTCTGTGTGTCTGTGTGTCTGTGTGTCTGTGTGTCTGTGTGTGTGTGTGTCTGTGTGTCTGTGTGTCGCATAACTCATGAACAGATACACAGAAAAACACCAAATTTTAAACTTATGCTTTTTTCCAGCGTCTTATGAGCTGATTAGATTTTGGGCATAGTCGGAACATCTGGGGGGTACTTTATGGGTGATCATTTTTATATTTTATGAAATATATCTGTTATTTACGTTTGGGGAAGAAAATTCTTTTCATAAAAGTTACTTCTTATAATATTATCTATAATTTTTGTTCTATACAAAATTTTCCTAAAATGGTCCGTATTCGAGAAATTTGACAAAATGTAAAAAAATATTTTTTTATAAAATTTGTTTAAACAAAAGTTGTCTGTAATATAATTCTCTAGAATTTTTATTTCATACATAATTTCTCTAAAATGAACCGTATTCGAGATATTTGAGAAAATGTGAAAATTTCGAAATTTGAAGAAAACTCAAAAACGGACAGAGAAAAAAAACATTAAATTTTAAACTTAAATTTTATTTCGGCCTGACGTGAAATGATTAGATTTTGGACAAAGTCGTAACTTCTGGGGGGGGGGGGGGGTACTTTATGGTAGGCCGTTTTTATAAAAATATAAAAACGGAATATATCTTTTATTTATGTTTGGAGAAAAAAATTGTTTAAATAAAAGTTACTTCTAGTAATATTATCTAAAATTTTTGTTCTATGTAAAAATTTCCTGAAATGGTTCGTATTCGAGAAATTTGACAAAATGTGCAAAATTATGATTTTTATGAAAATTGCTGAAATAAAAGTTGTTTGCGATATCGATCTCTATAATTTTTGTTTATACATGATTTTTCTAAAATGGACCGTAATGGAAAAATTGTAGGAAAAGTGCTAAATTAAAATTTTTCCGTATTTTTGTTTTCAATGAATATCTATAGAAAAATGTTTTGAGGTAGATGTATGTGGAAAATGTATATATTTAGTATCCTCCTTTAAACAGTTATAGAGGTGCTGCAATAGGTTGTACAAAATAACCGAAAAAAGCCTGTAATAACTAGATAGGAAAGTCATGTGTTGGAGACATCAGATTTTTAATGAAGATTTATGCAAAGCTTCAGTGACTTCGAATATCCCTTTAATACGATTAAATAATCCAAATCTCCGATCATTTTTGAAAAAATACTGTAAATTTAATATTCCAGAGCAAAGTATATTACGCAAACGTGGTGTTGACAGTTTGTACATTAAGACTCGTGAAAAAATTCGTGAGATTACCGTTGTAAACACTTTCTACAATATTGTGGATGAAACAATAGACTCTTGTGGTCGATGTATAGCCCATTTAATAATAAGTTCATTACGCGAAGAAATGCAAATTAGTCCATATCTAATCGCTTCAAAGTAATTAGATAAAACAAATAACTTGACAATAACTCGTTTTATCCAGACAGAATTGTCTTCCTTTTTTCTTTAGGAAGCCGTTATAACACAAAAATATTTATTGCTGTTATCCGATGCTGCCCCTTCATGGTAAAAGCCGCACAAAATTTAAAAATGTTTTATGAAACTTAATCCATGTTACATGTTTGGCTCATGACCTTAAAAGAGTTGCAGAAGAAAATAGGGCTAACTTTCCTTTAATAAATGATTTATTAGTAATGTAAAAAAAATATTTTTTAAAGCTCCTCTAAGAACTCAATTGTACAAGGAAAAATTTCCTGAATTACAGATGTCACCGGAACCTGTGATTATTCGGTGGGGTACCTGGCTTAAAGCTGCTTTTTACGCAGATAATTATGAAAAATTAAAGAAATCATATTTGATTTTGATGATTCATCTAAGGGAATATCTAATACAAAGAAGTTGTTTCAAAATCACATATTACCTAAGCAATTAGTGTTTTTAAAAAATTATGCATTTGTAACCAAAATTATATTAGATTTAGAACAAAAAAATTTACCTTTGGTGACTTCCGTAAATTTAATTAAGACGTTTGAATCAGAGTGTAAAAATGTCCAGGGCGATATTGGAAAGACGATTTTTCATAAATTTTCAAATGTAATTTTAAAAAATAAAGGATTTATTGTTTTAAGAACCCTTGTTAATATTTATTCTGGTAACTTTAAAGATATTAATACTATTCATCCAGTTATTTCAGGGAAATTTAAGTTTGCACCTATTACTTCTGTAGATGTCGAAAGGAGTTTTTCTTTGTACATACTTACTGATACGAGACAATCATTTAATACAGATAATTTAGAAAAACATCTAATTGTTCATCCGTTTCCTAATAATGTTGATTTGTAAATAAAATTAGTCAATAATTAAATAATTATTAAGTATTATATTAGGTATTGTAAAATAAAACAAATAATAAATATTATTAAACTATTTCGATCAATAAGAAATCACTCTTATTGCATATGCTCTGCATATTTTTCATTTTTTACGCATATATTAAAGTATTTTGCGGCATATATATGCGCATATTTAACTACTTTTTGGGTGCATATATTTCTAGGTCTAGTTATCATCAATAATTTACATTTTATTTAAATAAAACTATATAATAAATAATTAATAGTTTACCAATTTTAATAAAAATAAATAAAACTCATTAAAAATTAAATACAAAAATATTTT